>JARHVA010009364.1:0-325074 GCA_037957365.1 Torreya grandis
GGCCTCAATCTCATTAAAAAGATAAACCCAGCCTCATTTGATGGCCATAAACACATCTTCACCACTACCAAATATTTCACTAAGTGGGTTAAATCTATAGCCCTCACTTATGTGATTGGAAAACAAATTTCTAAATTCATATTCAACCATCTCATTTCCACTATGATATCCCATCTGACATTATATCTGATAATGGTAGATCATTTAATAACAATGATGTCAAATCAATTTGTTCTGAGTACAACATTACTCAATATTTTTCTATTGCATATTACCCAAAATACAATCACCAGGTAAAATCATCCAACAAAACCATTTTAAACATCCTTAAAAATATTGTCAATGATGTTGGCCATGATTGGCACCCTCCAAATATTTTGTGCCTTCTAGGCATACCAAACTAATTACCATAGCCCAATAGGATCTATTCTATATTCCATAGTTTATGGCACTGAGACCATTCTTCCCATTGAGTTTTGTATTTACCTTCTTTTCAAATTTCATTGAAACATGTTCTATATGATGAAGTTTATCGAGTAACTCATCTACAATAACTAGAATTACTTGATGAAAAATGCATGGCCATAGTTGATATCTTGCAAGCATACCAGAACAAACTTCATGACCACTATAATTGATTCATCAAACATATAATTTTAACTTGGTGATCTTGTTCTCAAATAAAACCAATAGAATACCATGGCCAAGAAGAAACACAAGGGCAAGTTAAAACCTAACTAGATAGATCTATATATCATTGCTGCAAATTATGGCACTAGAGCATAAAATGGCTTAAATGCAAAAATGGAGATCCATGCCTAATTAATGGGATCTCTATCTCAAATATTAATTACATATCCCCTCCTTAAATTAACTATGGTTATCCCTAATTCTCTTAGGGTTATTTCAAACTCAACTACAATTAGTTCTAATCTAACTACACTTGGGTGAGAGTTAACTTTAGAGGCTATAAATAAAAGGCCTTACCCATTGATATTTAAGCTCTCTTGGTGTAAATTCATTATGAAAAAATACATAAAAAGATTCACTATTTTAGTGTTAACATTCCAATTTACTAATCCAAGCCAAGCCAAATCCAACCAACATTACCAAGGTGCAAAGGGGAGATGATGCAAGAGCACCATTGACAAAGACTCCATTGTACACAAGTTGACCAAACCGAAATTATCAAAAAGTGGATTTATAACTACAAGGAATCTCAAAGGGATTTTTTATTTTGTGCTTTTAGTTGTGTCTTAACTATGTTCTTGTTATATATGCTCACCCTAGTACGTACGCAAGAATTATTAGTTTTCATGAAGTTGTTTGGTTTGAATTTTATTCACTAACAAGAGAATAATGATCCTCTTAGTAATCATATGTTATAAATCCATCTTTAATGGTTAGCATTACTGAGTGGCCTAAAACCACCCAATATACTTGAGTGGTTGTAGAGCTAACATTTATAATTAGACATTTCCAGTTACACTGCACAATTTTAATTTCAAACGCATCTACTACACATGGGTAAGAAATGATGGAGTTATATTATACTTGATTTATTTATCCACCTACATGAGAGGATTTGACAATCCATCAATCCAATCCAAGCTATGCATGGGTCATGATCCACCAAGTAGGGGTGGTCAATGATTGATTCAAAACTAGATTGAGTTATTGAGCCACCCACACATGAGGAATAAGTAAGCCATCAACTCAGTGCAAGATATTCATTGATTTATCACTATATACATGCACACACATAGGATTTTATAGATACCTAAAACTAGCCACAAATGGCCTTCAATTGAACTTCAAATTGATTTATACCAACCATTGCAAATTAAGCCTAAGAATAACTAAACATCCCAAAATTACTTGTGTGTCATTCATCAAAGATCAAAATCATATTAAAACATCCCTAATTGTGGTATTCTATCATATGTAGAAATAACCTCTCATATATTCATCATTAATCACCTTGCCTCATAACAGCAGTCAATTTTGCTTATTGACCTATTAAGTGGGGCACTTACACACTTAAATAAATCTTGAAAATCTAAAATGCTAGTCAAAATCAATTAAATAATTAAACAATATTAAATGTCTAGTTGAATTATCCATTTAAAATTAATGATTATCTAAAAAAGGAAATTCAAAATATCCTAGTTTTTCATCATTGCCTTTATGATTTGTCAAGCTCTTTGAAAATATCCTAAAATATCTAATTTGAGAGACATGCCTAGTAATTGCAAATCATAATTACCTAACAATTATTAACTCAACTGGAGTTATTTTTAACTCACCTAGGTATAGGTTGAACCCATTTCAAACCTAAAATCAACCTTAACTCACATTGGGTCAGGGTTAGTTCATAATTCTATAAATACAAGGCCTTACCTATTGAGTCATAAACTAATTTGGTGCATAGTTATTATACACAAATATCTTAAACAAGTTTTGATATTGTAGATTTATCATCCAAGTATTGTTATCATGCCTAAAATATTTATCCAAACAAACATCAAATCCAAGGTTCCAAGAAGAGAAAGATCCAATTAACCTCCATTGATGAAGACTTATTCAAGCACAAGTTGAGTAAGCTAATCAACAATTCCATTTAGAGCTATCAAGGAAGGTAAAAGAGTTATGTCTTTTATGTTTTTATTGTGATTTCATTTAGCTTTTGTTACTAATCTATTCTTAGTGTCTAGGCTAGAGGTGTTAGGATTTTAGTGTGTTTATTTCATTAGTTTTATGAGAATAACACAAGACTAACCTCCCCTCTATGTCAAATTACTAGTTGACAGTCATCACTAGATTTATTCATTAGTTCACATACATAGTGAGGTGTATTCATTAATTTCATCTTTCTTATCCCTATACTCAGTTTTACTCAATATTTCTCTATTTCAATTATTTACTCAATTTTTTATTTTTTTTTATATCTATTAAGTAAGGACTAATCTATGCATGTTTCACTTGTATAACATGCATTAGAGCATACTTCACATACCTAAACCTAGCTTCATAGGAATAACCTCTTAGGTAAGTCTAGGTATGCTTATTTTTATTTATCCTAGTCATTTCACATTATTGCATTTATAGAATAAATGGGGGTTAATTTAATCACCTAAAATTGACACTTGAATTATTAGAGTGATACTTAAGACCACATATCTCTAGCTAAGCCCAACACCTATCCTAGAGCCTATTTTCACATTTATTCAACATTCATTTATGCCAAAAGAATCGTTAATATCCCTAAATTAGTCATAGGCCCTCATTCTTGCATCCTAGCCCTTTGTGCCTAGTGTTCTACCACTTAGACACTAGCACCATAATAAGGATAGTAGTGCCACATGGCACTAGTGTCTTAATAATAGTGTTACTATCATTTCCCTCATATTTTCATAAATGGATATATTTTCAAATAATAGACCTCCTAAATTTGACCTAGACCTCTTTAAGCACCTACACAAGCACCAAAATAGTATAAATACATGACTTTTAACCCTATAACCACTAGATGTAAATTAGATGCAAATTACACATACAAACTCAAAATAAGTTATACAAAATTAGGGTTATCAATCCTTGTTATACCTTAGTTTTGCATACTACCATCTACAACATTTCTAAGCTTAGATTGCTCAAATTTCCAATCTCAAGCACATTCAAAGAACTCAAGTTAACTATCAAACTAGCTTCACTTGCACCAAGACTTAGGTAGGGAGAACTATATTGGGCTTGATCCCTCTTCAAAGTATTAGTATGTAGGCAACTCTCTTCATAGTGAGGTGTTGAGGATGTCCAACCCACCCCACTAATAAACACACTTTTAAGCTTAAACCAACCAAATGCCCTAGCAACATGGAAGATTAGGGTTTGATCATAAATTCAATTAAAATAGGCCATCTACAAGGTTTCAAAACTTGTGCACCTTGGAATATACCTTATAGATCTATACCTAGGTGTAATCAAAAGCTTGAGATGGTCTTATATAGAGGATAGTACCACCAAAATAGGGACACTAGTTCCACATGGTATTACTATACAATTAGAGTGCTACAATCTAGGAGAGGTTTTGACACTTGGATCTTGTTTGTGACACTTAGACCAGTCTCTACCTCATTTTATATCCTCTAGATCAGTTGTCTCAGTAATTTTCCAACTAAATTATTATTTGCATTATTTATTACTATTTTTAAAAAGGTGACATTAGTCATTTATGTAATAAATCAATGGTTGTATTTATTGCGTATTTCTACCCTGATTTAATAAACTTAACCCTTTAACAACATAGGATTTTCAATCATTAAGTCTTAAAATGTTAAAATAAATATTTATAGACAAATTTAATGAAAATATATATCCAAAGCATGGAAAACTCAACTTAAATGCAAAATATAAACCACTTAAGTGTAAGATATGAAAAATCAAAACCCAAGTGAATGTAATACAATAAACTAAGTGTATGAATGAACACAATTTCCTAACTTAAGTATAATATATGGTTGATCAAGACTCAAATGTGAATAAATTGTAAGTATCTTATGGAAACCGAAGGGAAGGGAAACACAAAAACACAATCTAACTTCAAATAGTAAACAACTCAAGCCCAAGTTGTGAGTAAGTCTCAACTGTAAACTATTTGTTTTTAGACACACAACATGCAAAAAAAATACTCTAAGGTGCATGAAATAAACAACCAAGATAAATCAATGAAATAAAAAAATGAGTTCAAGAAACAATAATAGACAACATAAGTTAAGACAAAAGAACAAATAACTAATCTTAATGTTTATGCAAGTGTAATAGAAGTGTTATGCTTGGCATAAAAATTAGCCTATAGGCTATAGGGAACAACACTATTAGAACTTTTAGGGGGAATAGAATAATAAGGAAGGGGTGGTCAAGATGACTCTCAATGCACAAGGCAAGTGGACACTACCTACATGGTCCCATGGACATGAGGTCCAATGTGAACTTGAAGACAAATGTTATTCTCCCAAGATATGGTATAGAAAAAAATGGTGATAAGAAAAATAAAATGCTTAGAGAATAAAGTGGGAATTGGGTTCATAAAATGGTGTGCACATAGAGTAAAGAGAAGGTGGCACTCACAATCATGAAAGTTTCAAACACATAAAATTCATAAAACTATGAGAGCATGGTTTAGCCTAAAACCACACTAAAATATAATAGACAAATGCTCACAAATGAAGTTAGTTCATAATATGTACTATGTTTAAGGTTAAGGATGAGAATAAGCTCATAAAATGGTGAGAACATAAAAGGCTAATGACTCATAAAATTTCAAGAGCATAAAAGGTATATGACTCACAAAAGAGTGAGAGCATATATAACTCATAAAATGGTGAGATCGTAAACAAGTCACAGAATTATAAGAGTGTTTTGGAGACAAACCTAGAGGAAGGAATGATCCAAAATAAAGGTGAAGGAAATTGATCACCAAAATTGACTGAGCTAACTCCAAATGTCTTAGGAAATTATATATATCCTACATAATCCCATGGACACAAGTTCTAACATGGAATTCAATCCACTTTAATTCTGCCTTACAATAGAGAATCCAACTAGGTAATAATAAGTTCATGAATAGGTAAAATGCAATATATGGAAAAGTGATGCATCAATGTAGGTAAAATGGGTCACTCCTAGGCTATAGGAAATAATGACATAGGATACATGATATAAATTTACCCAAAGGTAGTTATAATCAATAGCACATGTAATGAAATAGAATATGACAGTAATGAAGGATGTAATTACCAAACCACTATCATACTACCCTAACATATTGTCTCTTTCTGAAAGAATGTGCTAAAAAAATCACAAGATTGAATCAACAATTGAAACTTCATCTAAATCCAATCATTAAAGGTGCCCTAAGTACCAATGGATCAGAACCAAGGTCAAAAAGTAGGGGTAGAGGAGGGAAAACAACTTTGGATAATAGGAAAGGTATGGGAAGAATGGTATACAATATGGTACAAGGATGATGATATTATGATATAATTTAAACAATCCTTGTATATAATACCTAGGGTCTCTCAAGTGAAATAACACTTTGTTCATGGGTTTATAAAGTTCATCTCCTTCTAATTTAGATAAAAAATATGCTCCAAAGCCATAACTAGAAATAATAACATCAGGTCCTATCCAATTAGGCTTAAAATTTCCTTTCTTATTTTTCTTGATAGTGGTGTTATTTTGTATTTTTTTAAGGACAAGATCACCAAACTCAAAATATTTATGCTTCACCTACCTATTATATTCAACACATAAGTAGTTTTAGTATGCATGAAGGTTGGTCATAGCTACAATACATTTTCATCTAGTAAATCCATCTCTTACAAATAATCTGCTTTGTAATCCTAATAATCATAGATGTGCTTCATCGAGATGCATAGTGAAGGCAACTCAACCTCAATAGGTAGAATGGCCTCAGTGCCATAAATAAGAGAATATGGTGTGGTTCCTATTGGAGTGTGGTAATTAGTATGTAAGTCTACAGGGCTCAAAATATTTTCAAATGCCAATCACGTCTACCATCATTAATGATATTCTCCAAGAAATTGACAATGGTCTTTTTAAATGCCTATGATTGGCCATCACCTTGTGATTAATATGCAATGGAAAATATTGTGTAATATTAAACTCTACACATAGTGATTTGACATATTTATTCTTAAATGAACCTCCATTATCAGATATAATGTCAAATAAGATATCATAGAAAAAAATGAGATGGTTGAAGATGAAATTTAAAAATTGATTTCCTATCATGTAATTGAGGGGTACAAATGCAACCCACTTAGTGATATACTCAATGGCTATAAGTATATGATTATGGCTATCTAAGGAGATAGGGTTAATATTCCCTATGATATCAAATCCCAATGTTGAAAATAGCAATGGCATGGTAATTGACTAGAGTTTTATTAATAGATCATAGATCAAATTTGCATGCCTCTAACATTTTTTACATCTCTTAACATAAGCAATTGCATCTACATCTATAGTCAACTAATAATAACTAGTACAAAGGAGATTTTTGGCAAGGGTAGCCTTTCTATTATGGGGACCATAAACTCCTTTATGAACTTATCTAAACATTAATCCAATTTTTTTAAAGTTAAATAATGAATCAGAGTTCCATCAAAGATTTTATGGTAAAGTGTAGTTTCAAGTAAGGTATATCAAGAGGCTTGGTGTGTGAAGGATTTTTAGGATTTGGTCATAAAGGTAATTATATAATTTATAATACAAAATATAAATGGTATCAATAATATCATAAATCATTTCAACATTCATGGGTTTATCAAAAGGAACTAGAAGATGTTTAACTAGGAATTGGTAGTCTCTTGCCTTATTGATGTTGTGGATCAAAGAACCACTTATAGCCATGGCATATTCCATCTTGTTATTGTCCTGAGGTATATTCAAACTAAATGTGAGTAATCTACTACTTAAGAGTGTCTACCATGAATTTATAAGGTATCAACTTATCAGCTTTGGTATAGAATTGGTTTGTAACATGATTAATAATAAGCTATGAATTTCCATAAACCAATAGATGTTTAATGTTCCATTATACCACTTGGTAAATCCCTACAATGAGTGTTCATACTTAGCCATGATATTGGTACAAGGAAATATGATATAGAATGATTTAGGAATTAGATATTATTATGGCATTATAAACAATAATCCTAATCATGATCCATGCAACATGAAATAACTGTCAAAACAAATCTTCCATTATTTCTCTTCAAGAGGTACTTTTACTACAATCATAATGGAATCATCTAGAAATTTAAAATTAAGTGGCTAAATATTTGATGTGGGATATTTATCAAGTTGATTTACAAGTACATGTCCCTTAATTCCTTTTTGTTGATATACTCAAATCTCAAACTCACTTAGAAGCATAATCTACTTAGGCATACAACCTTGTAATTCTATTTTATAGTATATGCTTGAGCCAATCTACGTTGGAAATGACTATGATATTTTTGTTGAGAATGCCATTACATAACTTATAGGTTGTAAATAACCTGCTAAAAATTATTTTTCAATTGGCATATAATTATGTTCATATGCTACCAATGTATAGCTTAGATAGTACACTACATGTTCTTGTCCATGTTGATAATGTTGGGCTAAAAGTACCCCTAAGGCATTTTTAGTAGAATATAGTTAAAGTGATAATGGCTTTTTTGGCATAGGTAGTAACACAACTAGTGAATTGGCTAAATATTGTTTTAGGTGCTCAAAGGCCTTCTAGCAATCTTACTTTCATAAAAAGCAAGTGCCTTCTTTAATAAATGAGTGAATGGGTGGCATTTATTGGCCAAATATGAAATGAAGCAGTTGATAGATTGTATTTTACCCTAAAAATTATGGAGATGATTCAAAGTAGAAGGTGGTGACATCTCAGTAATGGATTGAACCTCTATAAGATCAACTTCAATTCCTTGGTAGGAGACAATAAAGCCTAAAAATTTGTCATAAGTAACACCAAAAACACATTTATTGAGATTGATCCAAACCCTATACTCACAAAACCTCTCAAATATTATTCATATTATGATTAGATGATTTTCATGAGTCAGATTTATAGAGTATGTTATCCACATAGTCTTCAACAATATCATGTATCATATCATGGAATATAATAGTCATGGCACTTTGGTATCTTTCCTCTATAATTTTGAGGCCAAATTGCATGACCTGATAGCAAAATGTTCTCTAAGGAGTGGTGAACATTATCTTATGTTAATCCTCTAGTACAATCCTGATCTAATTATATCTTGAAAATCCATCCATGAGATACAAAATTTCATACCTAGTTATGGAGTCAATAATCATGTCGATGTTTAGTAGAAGAAATTCATCCTTTGGGAAGGCCTTGTTAATCTCTCTAAAATAAGTGCACAACTTGATACCTTTTAGATTTTTTCTAAGTGGCACAATATTAGAGATCTACTTTGAATAATCAATAGGCATAATACATCCTATGTCTAATAATTTCTCCAATTCTTTCTTAACCAAGATGGAAATGAAAGGATGCATTTTCCTCATTTATTGCTTAATTAGCTTAGTATTTGCATGGACTCTAAGATAGTGTAGAACCAATGATGGATCTAAACCTAAAATATCAGAGTAGGCCCATGAAAAAATATCTATAAACTCTCTTAAAATAGTTGTAATAACTTCATGTTCATCCTCAGTAAGGGACTCACCTAGTTTTAACTACTTGGGATCATCTAGAGTCTCAATATTGACCTTTGAAGTATCCTTTAAAAGAAGAGTAGAGCCATATTTCATAATAGTCATCAAAGATGTGAACTATATAGTAATGGAAAAGTCTTATATCTAGACTAGTTCTTCAAGTTATCCTAAATAAGCTGAATCTAAATCTCTTAATGGTAGTAATAGCCATGTAAAAAACATGTCAAGGCACTCTCAAATAATATGTTCAAAAGAATGTTACTCCTCTATACTAAGTTTGGACCCAAAATCAAGTTTTTTATTGGTGTTCTCTCAAGCTTCAATTAAGGAAGGGTGAACATCCCCATCTAATGGTGCCTAAAATAAGTTTTCACCAAGAGATTGGCCTTTTTATTTACTTTTTACCTGGTTCAAAAGTTCCTCAAAGAGATTTTCATGTTAGGACCTTAATGTTTCATTTTTTTATTTTTGGCTAAGGGTCTTCACTCACTCTCTAAAATAGGTTGTGAAAACTAATTTGATAGATAACCCTTGTTTATTGTCTCCTAAAAGAACATTGTCTTTTAGGCCCAAAAAATCACAAAAGGCCTCATCATCCATGAACTTGTCTAGAGGTACTATGGATTTTTATTAGTTCCAGTCTATAAGTTGAGGATGATAATGGGTAAGTAGGGAATGAAGGATTACTGGTATGATAGTATAAATGGAAAAGGGTTCAAATATGTTAATACATATTAGGTCTTCATATATGATATGGTTGGACTCTACTTTTCTAATGGGATTATTGTCACTAGTCATTAGTCTAAGAACATGAATAAAATAAGTGGGGTCACCCCTAGGAGATTTAAATCCAATATCATGGGTTATTTTTTACTTAGTTATGGAGATAGGCTCAATAGTACCCTGTTGATTTGACCTCATGACTCTATCTTCAAAATATCAGTTATCCATAATTGTGTTAAGAATGGGATACTTTTTAATTTGGTAATAATTATCCAAATTATCATTGTACAACTAGGAATTATCTTTAGTTATTGGATCTTGTTCTTGGTTAGTGACCAGTTTGAAAATAATAAGCATTAGGTTATGAAGTTTTCCTTTTCCCTTTTATCACCACTCCATACAAATTGACTTAGCCTTGGGCCTTCCATAAGTCTTAGGATTGTGATAAATCTAGGCTATATGGAAGGTATTGTGAGTAAGTGACTCTCCTAGACCATTGTCTAAAATGGTAAAGTGGTTGGAAATTTCAATAAGGGGCATCTATGAAGTTGAGGCAAGGATATCAAGGTCTATGTAATTTGTCTCTAGAAATTCAAAAAGTGTGTCCTTATCTTTTTCCTTAGTTGGTATTATATCTAGACTAAAATGTTAATTGTAGTTTTTTTACTCAACCTCTAGATGCTTGCATTACCAATATGGTTGTAAATATCCATGAATAGTTACCTCCATACATGATTGAAGAAACTTGATACATTGATGCAAGGTCAAAGTTATTACATAGATTTTGTGTACCCATGGTCTACCCAAAATCAAATTGTATGATAGATCTAGGTCTAGCACATTGAAATTATTTTCATGGGTCAAAGTCCTAACAACAACTAGTAAATAGATGGTTCCTTATGATTCTCATTCTTCATTGTCATAGGCCTTGATAGTGATGGTCTCTAGCTGAAGTTTAACTACTATATATCTCAAATGTTTGATTAACTTTAGAGACATAATATTAAGGCCCAATCCATTATCTATGAGGATGAATATAAATTTATGCCACATTATAAAAACTCCAATATACAATGGGTTATTATGGAGAGGGCCTAGAGATGACATATTGTTTTAGTTGAAGGTTAATTATTGGCATGGGGCTACATGTCCAACCAAAACTTGAACTTTTTTTGGTGTAATGTCATTAGGCACTTTTGGATTGGCTTAAGAGTTCAATAAGGATATTTATGGGGATTGTAGACATGTGTATCAATTATAAAATGGAAATTTGTGTGGTCATCTTTTGTAGTTATTTCACAATATCATACATTTTTTCCTTAATAATGATAATTGGTTTACTCCTATCCAGCATAGGGGTCTAAACTAAATGATTAGTAGAAATTTGGGGGCTTAGAATGGTAACTTTGGTTCATTGAGTTATGATTGCACATTATAGATTGGGTAACAGACCATTATAACTAGAATAGGATGGAGAAGGGCCTATAATGGTAATTCTTGATTTTTGATGCACTTGGATATGCTCACTAGTCAAAAAAGGGTTACCAATATAAGGGTCTGAGATGATAATCCATGATTTATTTTGTGTTTGGCTTCGATCAGATGTCAAGGAAAGACTAACAATAGAAGGTAGCTAATAGGCATTATTAGGTAAATTCCTTGGTCTATGGGAATTGGGTCTAGGGTTAATGGTAATGGTGGTGACATGGCCACCTGTAATATGACCTACAACTCTATTATAGTCATGTGAAACTATGTGATAGGTTTGTTGGTTATTAGGACTATTCTAATCTTCGTTACATCTATTTTGAGGTTAGCATTGTTGTTATTGTTATTTATATTAGTGATTGGTATTTTTATGTTGTAAAAGCAAGTCTTAGTAAATACTAAAATTCTAATTAGACGTAAAACCCTCACTGTCCAACTAGATCTCTCCATTTTCCAACATATTCTCAGTGAGGTGCTTCAAATACATATAATGGCATATATAATTTCCCTTTATCTGATGGTACTCACAAAAACCATACTCTTTATACCAATTAAGGTAAGTTATACCTTTAGGAGAGTGATTTAGAATCAACCAACTAATCAAACTAGTCATAGCTAGCTTGTGAAACACTACCTCAATAGGATCACCAAGGTCACTGAAAAGTCTAGGAATGGGTCTTCTTTAAGGAGGAATGGTTTACAAAGTTGGTGGTTGAGGTTCTTTCATGCATAGAGGTGGTTGAACTTGAGGAGCTGATCATGGTTATAGAATAGGCTGCATTTGTTAAATAGGTTGCATTTGTGGAATAAGCTATAGTTTTGACATATGATGTGTAGATAGTGTTTTCACCATTTGAACATGATGCAACTCGATGACATTATTATTGAAAAAATTCTTGTTGTAATTGTATGGATTAGGTTTTTCAGTGCAGACAATTAGATTTGAAGTGGTTTCTAACTTGGGCCTAAATTTTAGTTTTGGCTCTATTTTTTATTTTTGTTTGAATAAGACAAATTTATAATCCCTTTATTAATAAAGGAATTTTCAATATACATACCTTTCTCAATGATCTTCTTGAATGTGTGAGCACACTGAAGCTCCAAGTGATAAGATATTTTTCTATGAAAATTTTTGGTAAACAAAGTTGCCAATTATTTATATGTTAAATAATGCGTAAAGTAGCTATCAAGTACTCTCTACCATTTCAAGTAACTTATAAATCTCTCACCAACCTTCTACTTAGCCTAAGTCAAATCAACTTCCAAAATATCATACTCAATATTATAAGAGAAATGTTGTACAAACTTATTTGAAAGATCATCAAAATTAGACACTAAATTATTTGGAAAGCCACTTCAAGGCCTATCTAGTTAAGCTTTAGGGAAAGAAAAGTAGGTAGATTTCACTATAGGCTACTAGATGGCAAGTGATGTTGTTAAAAGTCTAGTGTCTCAGTTTACTGTAAGTAGGTGCAAGCATGGGATAATCCCTTTGTGCTCAACATTTAAACACTCAGCTATATTGGCATTAATCCACATAAGGCATAGGCCTTATGCACTCACCTAAAGTGTAGCTAAGAATGAACTATGGCTCTCAATGGGTTACTTGTGCCATGGTGTGGAGATTTAATTAAGAGACTTAAGTAATTCAATGAAAACTCATCTCAAGGTAGATCCTTAGGCACTTAAGATTCATAATGTTGTTTTTACTCAATTTACTCATACTAGACATGTAATTTAAACAAGGATTAGGTTACTGGTATAGAACTATACTCATCCTTCATATAATATAATGATATTGTCATAAAAGTGTAAAGACTCCATTAAATAAGTGAACCAGTATAAAGTATGAACATTAATTAACATAATTCAATCAATAGTATGATCTCACAAACTTTTAAATCCCATTAGCAATACAAAAAGAAATGTAAACCAAAAATAGTACATTTTGATGTAATAGTATTCATCATTGTTCAAAATCCATAACAAATTTTATATTCATATCATAATATTTAATAACTTAGAGGATCACAGGCGAGCTTAGGCACATATAATTAGATCTGGAGTGGCCTCTATACTTTTTCTAAGCTTTAGTGGCTACTAGAGCAATGTTATAGATCAAGGGTTCAAAATCATTCCACTATAGGTTCACTACAATTTTTCATCTCCTTCTCTCTTCTGGATCAAGCTCCTTATATAAGATTTTAGGAGCATCTTTACCAGGGTGTAATTTGCATGTTGAGTGTTGAGATGGAACTCCATCATCATAAATACTAGCTTCATGACTCTAAAATCCCCATACTTCACTTGTCACATTTCTACAAATCCTTGATGATGCCCTAAAAATATGAGAGATGATTATCTGCCTACTAGTCGGTGCAAAGTTTGTGTTGTATCCTTTAGATGGCTACATAAAAAACCCAAAGGCTTAACCTCTTAACAAAATATCATCTCGTACCTAAGTGGATGTCATCTTAGCATGAAAAATTTACTAACAAGTTAGGGGCCCAACATTTACCCCATACAAAAAATCTAGTCTACCCTCAAACTAAGTCATCAAACTCTTAAGAACATAGACCTCTGGTGCATTCTCATGGAGTTTAGTGATAAAGTCTTTAAATCCCTTAATGACTAGATTGATTTCTTGTGTGGTGTTATCAATCTTGGAGGATGTATCATTAATCATAAGCAAATATGTCTTATCCATATCCTTATATAAGGCTTTTACATTGTCTTTCACTTTTGCCACACTTCCATATAATATCTCTCCCTGCTCATAGGCCTTAGTCTATAGAGTGTGGAAGAGTTCTTCCAAGGTCTAATCTTGGTCCTTGTTCAATTTATTAATCAAATTCATGCTACCCATGATTTACAACCTCTCTACATTGTTTTTGGAGTATACTTGAGCCATCAATTTCTCCTTCTCATCCTTGGCATGCTTTAGGTGCACATCTATTACTAAGGCATGGTTAGAGAAGCTTAATAAAATGGCATCTACCATTTATGAACCATCATTTAACCTCATGAATAAATCTTATACCCATTGAATCTTATCTAATAGCTCTTTATTTAACATTATTCTAGGGTCTTATTCTTTATCCTATTCATATGCTAGCTCAAGTTATAGTTTTGGGAGCATCTACTCCACTAATACACAAATCTTATCAACCTTTGAAAGGCCTAAAGTGTTGATAATTATCAAAATATATGGTTTGTCTACCTCAATATGCTCACAAAGTTATTACAACTTGAAACTATTAGCCTACACCTCATCCTTTTCTTCTTTGAGGAGCCTTTTCCATTTCCTCACCTTAACTTATTAATCATGTTCTAGTGCATTACTTATATAGACATCCTTATTAGCATATTCCCTAATTGGAATGGGTTCATGGTGTGTGGGTCAATAACAAGGGATTATTTCCCTTATCTAGGATCTTTTAGGCTTGAAGTAGCCACTCTAAGCACCTAAAATTAGGGCTCATCCATATAGTGGTCTAGCACAAATGAGATTTGTTTACACATCCTTATAGTGGCATCTTGGGGGTAATTGTTTCATACATGTAAAGATATTTATCTCCATAGTTATTTTGTGTCATCTCCCTTATTTTTATCTCATTTTCATCCTTTTCGATGTTATCTCTCTTTATATGTTCTTCCTCTTCTTCACTACCACCACCACTTTCTTCATCATGTTCCTCTAAGGATTCTCTTGTTTGGTCCTTGGGGGTTACTTCATAAAAATTATCCCCTTCATCCACTTTTTCATCCTAGGGTTTTTTAATACTTACCTCCAAGGTAATTCCCTCAGCACTAGTGTCACCTTGTTATTACTAGTGTTCCTCAGTTGTCTTTGTATGTTGTTCCCTAGCACTAGTATCACCTTCTTTATATCGAGACACCCTCTCACTACTTAGACATGACTCTTATGTAAATTTTTTTAATTTTCTAATGGGGTCACTTGGAACCTATTAGACCACTTATATTGTTGGTCTTTCACTTGAGGGAACCTTAAGATCCCTTTTCTCTAGCTTGGGCTTCTTCTATTCCTAATCAATCTTCCACTTCTCTTCAAGTGTCAAATCCTAGTTGATATCTTCATAATTTAGTTCCATCTTCCTCTAGGCCACTTCTTTATCCTCAATAATTCAAGGGGATGCTATAGAGGCCTCATCCTTGGCCTTCAACAACACTTTCCTTGATGGGCTTATTAATTAGGTGGTGTTAGATGTTAGACTCACAATTTCCTTCATTACTTGTAGCATGATAATCACACCACTTTGTAGGGATTCCTAAATGTTCCCAGTGTTGAGCTCTTCTTCACCTTCCCCTACTTTTAGGATATGAGTCCTTGATTATATTCTTCAGTATACTCCTCTAATATAGGCATGAGGGTCACCTATCTCTCCATACTTGTAGGGTTATATTAGGGAACTCTATAGGTTCCCTAGTCTTTTTATTTAGCTGCTATCTAGAATAAGCACCCTCTTGTGTGAATATCATGTGCTTCTTTGGAGAATATGGTGTAGTTTGTTTTTTAGAGGCTATTTTAAATTGTATGTACTATGTTATCTCTTATAACTTCTCACCCCATTTCCTTTGGAGTGTCTTCATCTAAATATTTGGTCTATCCTTCCCTTCATCACCAATTAGGAGGGGTGATCACCATCCTTTACAGGATCTTCACCCTTCTTTTGTAGCTTCATCTCATAGTAGAGGTTAAAAATCCTCCCATTTATTATTACCTTTCAAATGGGATGGATTTTAGGCCTATCTTTTTCATCCTCCTCATCTTTAGTGGCCTTGGCTCTAGGGTGCACAAATTTACACCTCATCATTATTTTATCATGATCCCTAGCCTTCATTTGGATCTCAATTTATTATGTGTTAGGTATTTTCCTTAACATCATCATGAATTATTTAGCTAAAAATGCATAATATAACTACATCCACCTTAATATTTTCCCATTTGTGAGTACTAGGCACACCACACAAAAGTGTTGCATCATGGAAAAGGTTATTATTCCCACTATTTATTGTGGGAGCTCTTTTTAGATGCACCACTCCTTCCTAAAGGATTCTACATACCTTTCAAATCACCCTTGTACCCTAGTTTTATATTTTTTTGAGAAGCTAGGTGGGTAGATGAATTCCTAGTAATTCATTTTTGGGGACTTATGGCTTGTATGGAACACCCATAGGTGGTTTTCATTTCCATCCATCACACTTATTTCTTCCATCACTATTAGGATTAGCATGTACCCCCACCAGAATATTTCACATGTTTGGTGGCACTCTTGAGCATTCTTGATTATCTCCTCTATGATGAACTTGGAGATGTTAAAGCTTACTTATTACTCTATGTGGTGTGAAATACATAGGAAGGTCTTACTTATATCAGACCACCAACCAATAGGGTAATTTTTTGTGCTAACAAGTTACACTATTGCCCTTATGCTAGGGTCTTGGATGTCCTTGATAGGGAATGCAAACCCTGACTTGTAGTAGCCTAAGATATTTACAACCCTTTCTACCTCTACTTCATCTTCCATCATCTCTGATATGTCTACCTATACCAAGTATCCTTATGATTTTGTTAATAAGGCTCACATAGATCCTCATGCACTATCTAGTAAAGTAGAACCAGTCATCATGTACCTATGAGAGGAGGAAATACAATAAGTCTTCTAGCTTGTCAAAGTTTAGTAGTTTGAATAGTTGTATCGCCCCCATAGTTTATAATTTTTATTTGATGGAGACATCAAAGAGCATGGTGCCTATCTTCATCTTCTTCTTAGTGTCTATCATCTAGTCCTTGTTTAACTCTTTCAAGTTGTGAATGTCCTATGGTTATAGTCCTTAAACTTGCACATATGTGTAAAGAACATCCACTTTTCCCCCACCATGACCTATGGTGCATAATCCATATCTCTGTAGGTGACCTTATCACTCATGCTTGGGTGAATTTTTTCAATGCTTACTCTTTTATGTTAGAGGTGAAATCCACTAATGGGGGTGAATCAATGGTGGAAAACAATCCAATTCAATTTCCAAACCCTTGAAAATACTTAAGCAATCAATACAATCATTTATTAATCATACAAATAATTCATATTAGTGAATAATGAACATAATACAATATTACATACACCAAAATTTCTACATGGGAAACCATCTTTGGGAATAAAACCCACCCTCAAGGTTGCAAACACATAAACCATTATCCTATAAGATGATCAAAAAGAGAATGATCAAGTCCTTATTAGGAACCTTTGTTAAGTCCTTCTAACCTAAGGCCTTTAGTGAAACAATAGTTCCACAAGGAGCACCTACCCCTAAGATGATCAAGCCCTTTTATCCACTTATTTGGTTAAGTCCCTCTAATCTACAACCTTGATTAAGTTCTTCTAACCAAAGGTCTTTAGTGAAACCCTATTTCAAAAATAATAACTACCCCTAAAAAATATCAAGTCCTTTAGAACTTCCTAAAATTAACAATTCCACCTTAAAACTAACATTTTAAACACCTGATGATGGGCCTTTGATTATCTAATAACTACACAAACTCTCTCTCTAACTCATACAGGCCTCTCACATAGGCATGCCATAATCTCTCTCCTTCACTAAAACTATCCTCAAATGCACACTCAAACCTCTTTGAATATCCTCAAACTACAATAGTACTATCTTGACATTAGGAACATGACCTATAGATCATACACATAGTCAACAAACTATTCTACTCATTAACTCAACCAATAGGCACACTACCTATCCTTCACTTCACAACTCTCAAATCTACCTTACATAATTATTCCACATTCAATACTAGAAACCAACACATTTGGTTTAAGTATATATAGAGAAATAATGAATTAACAATATCTTGGTTAGCCAAAATAACATGCCTTCACCCCTAACGCATATCACATGGGTCACACTTAAGATCAATCCACTTTCAAATAGGCCTAAGTGACTTTTAGGTCTTATGGAGACCCATATAGCTCTTTTCCACTTCACCAAAAAAAATTAAAACATAGGAACACTTTTGAAAATCATGGACCCATTCCCCATTATCTATAGGTCCTCCTTAAGTTCCAACATCCATCACAGTACCCTTATACTTAATCACAAACCACTTGAATAATATTTTATGTACATAGACACCATGAATGAATACACAATCAAATTTTAAACATTTTTTCATATTGTATATGATTACTTAATCCTTCATAATGTACATATATCATCCCCATGGAGTCTATAACACTTTCCAATAGCCAATTCATCAAGATATATCGAAATAATATCAAAACAAGCTCAAACATCTTCTCAAGTCACTTATAGTCGATGCACAAATGCATATTAAAATTTATAGATCAATTTAATTGTTTGCACACACTTAAAAATCTTCAAATCCATATTTATAGATGTACCTTGAAGTCCTTTACATATTTCCTTATTATTTCACTATCAAATTCTACTTGGATCAAAAGTTATTGCCCAAAAACTAGAAACTAATCTTTTCCTTTACAAATTTAAATATTTAAATGTCAACGGTCATAGTTAAACTTTAAAAACTATAATCACATCTCGTGTCCTCACTGCTTAGGTTAAATACACACTATTGATATTTTTTGATCTTTAACACATAGGCATCAATTCTCAAATGTTAAACCTCAGTCACTTTCATCTCATCTCATGAAATCTTGTAATGTTGACTTCATGATCTCCATCAATCTCTTTGATATTTTCCTCACTTTATAAATGCTACACAATTATCACTTTGACCTCTTGACTTTAATATGCACCATTGATCTCTATATGTATGATTTCCCACTCACCATTAATTCTTGAAAGAAGCTCGATCTTTATCTATGCTTAATGTTAAACATCATGCACCTATCCTCATTTCACTACTTCTTAACTTCTTAGATCAAATTTACTTCATCGATATTGCTCAAACTTTAACATGTACAAATTTGACTATGGGAACCTTACTTATCTACTTGGAAGACCAACTTTGCACAGCCATATCTTTTACTGTGCTTAGATGTATGATCTCCAATTTGAACCATATGATTTCCTTACATAGGAGAATCAAACCATATAACAATATACTCATATAACCTTCACATTTGTGAGATATAAATCCATTAAAATTCCTTCTCAAAAAGTTCTATCATAGAGCCAACTATGTCAAAAACTACTTGGGAGGCCAACTTTTTACCTACATAACTTTTGTTGCACTTTAGTGCATGACCTAAAATTTAGTGTAAATAAACTAGGATAAAAATTACACAAACTCATATGGTTACCTTCTCTTTAAACATTAATAAGTGAAATATTTAACTTCATCAATATGCTTACTTAGTTCTTCTTGCCATATTGCAAATTTGGCTAAGTATGGGTAAACACTATCAAAAAGGTTGGGAGCCCAAATTTTCACACATATATCTTTGAATATAATTAGGAGATTGTTGGTTGAATATTTTTTCGATCAACGTACTGATAAACAAAATAGGTTTGATCAACCAAAGTAGGAAGATTAGTCATCCAAATGTGTAGGTTTACCACATCAAAAGGGGACTAATCTCTCCTCTCATCAAGGGGAGGTTCCCTTGAGATTTTTCCTTTGATTTTCATGCATCATCTCTGAGGAAAGAGAGATGGATGGTTTATCCTACCCTTGAGTATTATTTTCTATATATATATATAATATATTATATATATATATAGAAAATAATACTCAAGGGTAGGATAAACCATCCATCTCTCTTTCCTCAGAGATGATGCATGAAAATCAAAGGAAAAATCTCAAGGGAAATGAAAAAAAGCACTCTTCTTTCAAAATTACTATTTAGCAAACCACAAGAATACTCCTTGTAGTAATTGTAAAATGTAACCAAGGACATAGTAACTAGAAAATTGAGATGTAACACAAAGTCTCCACCTGAATTGCCCAAGAGTGAGATACGAAGGACAATGAGGGCACAAATTCATCCCAAGGTTCTTTACATAGAAAAAAAAAGAAACCACACTAAAGGCAATTATGGGGTCACAAATTCTCTCCATAGTTGACTTCAGGACAACTTCCTGACTACTTTCACTAATTCTGCTTGTTGAATTAAAAGAACAAAAAATATATTAAGGAAAAATACATAAGAATAGTTTCCCCAACAACAAATATATCACGGCACAAATTCTAAAAAGTCACTTGCTTTCTTATTCCAATAACAAAAAATGATCAAAAATCTGAGCTCAAAGTCTTAGTAATGCCTTTCAATTTGCACAGAGTTTTGTTTCTGATTGTCAGAGAGAGATATTTTACAATAACAAGAGAGTCCCTTATATAGCCTCTTCAAGAAGGACTTGAGAATAGTAACACATCATGTTGCATTACATTTTGTTAAGAATACATGTTGGAATTTGGGGGCATTTACCCATTTGCTTTTCTCAATGCAGATAAATGGGTCACACTATTGAAAGTTTGCATCTTTTAATGTCCACCTGGCAATCTACTTCTAAAAACATATCTGATGTGCAAATGTTTCTAATCCTTCCTCATCGTTCCTCCTTTTCTAGTTAATTGAATTGGGTCCTAGATTCAATTTGATGCTCTCTTCCTTAGTTGTTTCCTACTAATCTTAGCCTTAAAGCCTTTGAATGCATTCAGTTTCGTAGATTTAAACCTACAAGGATCAACAGTTATTTCATTGTTGCAACTTTGATGTCTATGGGCATGTCACTTTCCTTGCCAATTCCTTTAGCTTTGTCATTTGAGCTTTGCTAGAGGGGACCTACCCTTCAAGCCTTGAGAAATGATCTACTTTGGGTTAGAAAGATCCCCCCGCAAGGGTATCTGCCCTTCAAGTGGTCTTCAAATGGCCTTCAGGCTTCTTTCTTCTAGCAGGTCGCTACATTCTTTGGCTCTTCTTTAAGGATTTTCAAAATCAATGGCTATTTTACAAACCTTGAAATTGACATTCACACACCCATCACTATGTTTGAATTTCCAATGGCTAGTTCACCGTTCTTGACTTTGACATCTTTAGGTGCATCACCCCTTGGACTTTCTTCAGCTTTCTCTTGATTCAGCCTTTTCTACTACTTGCTTCCTTCAGATTTCTTGTTTTGCATCCTCCTAAAGGGAAGGTGACCATTCAACTTTAGGGAAGTGTCCTTTAATTTGGTAGCTGAGAGTCCCCCACAAGGGCACCTACCCTTTAGGGTCCTTTGGTGGCCTTTTGTCTTCAACATCCTTCGGAGCTTTCCCACAGACTTTTTTTGCAGACATTTTCCTATGGACATTTTCCTGTAGACAAAAAGTCTACAAGAATTATTTTGACTACTTTGTCTTTGGCCTTCAAAAATTCTTTCAAGCTTTTCTCCCATAGCTTCCCTGAATTTCTTCAAAATTTTTGTCTAAAGGAATTCCTTCAGACAAAAGTCTAAAAGAATTCATTTCTTGCTTTAGTATTTTTCCCGAAGGAAATCCCTTTGTCTTTCATTCTTTTCAATTAGTCCATATGCCTCCTTCCTACCCTTCGCAAGGATATCTAGGCCTTGGTTCATCACCCTCCGCAAGGGTATTTGATCCTTTGGCTTTTGGGGCAACCCTTTGAACCTACCGATTAAACCAACTTTGGTTCAATGGTTCAATGGTTCATTCCCTTTGATCACTTGAACCAAGATTATTTGAAAGAAGATTCATTAACCCTGTTGAACCTTGAACCTTGAACCCATTGAACCTTTAAACCAAAGTGGTTCAATGGTTCATTAGTTTAATGGGTTCATTCTCTTTGATTTGGCTAAGTCCTTTTGATCCTCATTGAACCAAATGCATTGAACCTGTTGAACCTTGAACCCATTGAACCTTTGAACCAAACTGGTTCAATGGTTCAACGGTCCAATGGATCAAGCCTCAGAAACTTGCTCTTTTGATTGAACCTACTTTTAGAAGCCTTTGAACCTATTGAAACTTTCATCCATTGAACCTACTTTGAAATTTCCCAAGTGTTGAGAGCTTGCTTCTTTCCTGTAGAGTCTATAGAAATCAACCTATGAAGTCCATTTAACTTGGCCTACAGAGTCTATAGATTTCCTTCCTATAGAGTCCGCAGATTCAAGCTTGCAGAGTCCATAGATTCAAGCCTGTAGATTCCATAGATTTAAGACTATAGAGTCTGTAGATTTCTGAGAAGCTTGAAAAATGAGGAATTTAAATGCTTAAAACTAATTTTGAGAAGGGAAGAGAATATTTTGGTTTGAGTTACCAAAATATTTCACATGTTGTTCCATAAAAAGAGTGATATTTTTGGGGAACAACAGCTGGCTCTAGTTGGGGAACTTCTATCAATTGTAAAAAAGAATTGAAGGGAGTAGAATAAAAAATCTCCAGTATCTTCATGTGTACCATTGGGCTATGGAGTCATGTTACCTAGAAATGGAAGGCATCAAAAATGAAAACAAACAAAACAAAATAGAATTAGAAACTATACAAATATACATATGTATAGATGCAATAATCTGATACTTCAAGAGTTGAAGTGTTTTAGATGCTACCCATTATGAGGCAGAGAAAAGAGTGTGCCATCTTGATATTTTAGCAAAAATCTATTTTCACCATTATGTTGATGAATTATAAATGGGCCTCTCCAAAGGGAGTCAAACTTTCCATGCATCCCTTTTGGTTCTCTCCTTTTGTCCCATAACAAGACTTGATCTCCAATCCAGAAATCATGAGTTTTGGCCTTTTGGTCAAAGAGTTTCTTTACCAGACTTTGATGAGCAGCAATTCGGTCCACCACCATGGTTCTTTGTTCATCCAGCTCAGTCAGGCACATGATTCTCTTATCAAGAGAACTTTCATATGTCTGATCTTCAATTGCCTTTGCCAATTTCAAGGCTGACAATTCTAAGGTGATTGGTATTTCAACATTGATACCATAAAGAAGTTGAAAAGGAGACATACCAATTGCCCTCTTTGGTGTGATTCTGTCTGCCCATAGATCATCAACCAATGCTTTATGCCATGTCCTTTGATTTTCATTTGTTAGCTTCTTGATGATAGTTACCAGGTTCTTATGGCTTGATTCAACTTGTCCATTCCCTTGTGGAAAATAATTTGAAGAATGAGAGAGTGTAATTCCATAATGGAAATAGAATTGTGGAATCTCCTAAGAGGTGAAACAAGTTGCATTATTAGTAATAATTTTACTTGGAACTCCAAAATTGGAAATGATATTCTCCTTGAGGAAATTACATACAACTTCTGAAGTAGCATGCTTAGTTGGGATTGATTCTACCCACTTGGTGAAATAGTCAGTTGCTATAATGACATAATCATGTCTAGCACTTGAAGATGGGTTTATAGTCCCAATAAAATCAATCGCCCATTGTTGGAATGGTTCTTTTATGATCACTAGCTTGAGAGTCAAGGTAGCTAACTTAGGTCTTCCAACAAATTGCTGGTAGAGTTCACATTTTCTCACCCACTTATATGCATTTTGGAAAAGAGTTAGCCATTAATACATGGCTCACAGAACCTTGTGAGCAGTCATAGGAGCAAAAAAATGTCCTCCATAGGCTAGATTGTAGAAAGATTTCAAATTTTGGCTTTGTTTTTCTTTGTTTACAAAGCGAAGGAATACTCCATCTATGCTTTTCTTATACAAGCCATTGTCCCAAAGGACAAAATTGGCGACTTTCAACTTAATAGTCCTCCTTTCTTTATAAGACAAATGAGCAGGGCATTCACCATAAGTAAGGAAATAAGTAATACCTAAATACCACTCATTGGTAGTGGAGACAAAAAGGACTATTGGTGTATCTTCCACTTCAGCTTCTTCATGTTGTGTATCTTCTAGCTTGTTGTCAGCAATTAATTGGCATAGGACTTTTCCCCTGACCAACTTTGTTGGCTTGATGTCTAGATCAAACTCTTAGATCTTTGCAATCTAATTTCCTCTTTTTGTGCCAAACTCCTGCTGAATTAATATGGACTTGACTTTAGTGTCAAGAACTAAGGTAGTAGTGTGTGAATTCAAAATATAGAAGCGGGAATATTTGACTGCTTTCACCACTTCATAAGCATGCTTCTCTAAATTTGAATACTTCATCTCATGGGTTTTGAGAGGGAAACTCATGAAATAAATAGGAGATTCCATACCTTCCTTGTCTTATTGAACAAGAATTACTAAACATGTGTGTTCAAAAGCATAGTTATATATGATGAAATCTTTGTTGTAATCTAGACAAACCAATGTAGGGGCATGGGCAATGGCAGTCTTGATATCCTAAAATGCTGACTTGCCTTCTTTAGTCCAGCTAAAGGTGCTCTTCCCTTTCATCATGTTCATAATGTGTCTAGTCTTCTCAATAAATTTGGGGATGAACCTCTATAAAAAATTCACCTTTTCAAAGAAAGAGTGCACAACATTTTTACTTGTAGGCAAATTAAGCTCTTGAATAGACTTGACTCTGTCTAAGTCAATCTTTATGCCTTCTTTAGACACAATGTGTCTGAGGAGTTTCCCCTCTATTACTCCAAATATAGACTTCTTAGAATTCAAGGAAATACCATTCTGGCGGCAGTACTCTAGCACTTGTTTTATGTGGCATACATGATCAGAACAATGCTGTGAAAAGACGATTAAGTCATCAAGGTATACCACTATTAATTTACCTATCTCATCTTTGAAAGCTAGGTACATTGCTCTTTGAAAGGTGGCACCAGCATTTATCAAGCCAAAAGGCATTCTTCTATATGCAAATGTACCCCAAGGTGTGGTGAATGTAGTCTTGTGTTGGTCTGCTTCACCAACCTCAACTTGATTATAGCCTGAGAAGCCATCTAGCATTGATAACATCTTTGAACCTGTCACTGTTTGAAGCACTTGATCCATGATTGGCAAAGGGTAATTATCTTTCAAAGATGATTGATTCAGATTCTTGAAATCTACACAAATGTGAATTTTGCCACTCTTCTTCCTTACAGGCACTATGTTTGCAATCCATGTGGAATGATGGATTGGGAAGATGATTCTAGTATTTAACATTTTTTGTATCTCAGATAGAATAGTACTTGATATTTTTAGATTGTACTATCTAGATTTTTGCTTATAGGGCATTGAGTCAGCCTTGAGAGGAATGTCATGATGGATTTCATCAGGTCTAAGAGACTTCAGGTCTTCATAAGAATATGTTAACACATCCATGTATTGATAGAGTAAAGTGATGAACTTGAATCTTTCTTTAGGGGTGTAACACTTACCAATGTTAACCATCTTGGGATTTTCTTTAGTAGTCAGATTTACTTGATCGAATCCCTAAGAGAAACTTGAATATATTTGTTGTTGTTTGATGAATCTATCATGCTTGTCAAATAGTTTCTCAAGAGAAACCAGGCCTTTTGGAATTTTATTTCCTTTCAACTGTAAGAATTCTTCATTTATATCTGAAATAGATTTAGATGCTGATTCATACTTTTGAGATTTAATGCCTTTAAAATGTAGTCGTTTAAAATTTTCTTTTCATTCTAAGGCAATGAGTTGATGATCATCATTGAATACTTGCCAATGATCAGCATTTTTAGGAACACTTGGTCTATAGACCAGCTCAATAGTATACATATCTTCTTTGAAATTTGAGTGAGGAACTAAGAGAGTTCCTGAAATAGCAAGTGCATCAGCTCTATCATTAGATTCCTTGGGTATGGTAGAAATGTTGAAAGCATCAAAGCTTTCAATTTGGTCCCAAAAAAGGTTTTGATAGTGGCATAATCTTTCATTTTTGGTTTGGTATAACTTCTTCACTTGACAAACCACTAATTTAGCATCCCCTTTAGCATGAAAAAACTTGAAGCCTTTGTCTTGAGCAGCCTTCAATCCAAGCAACAGAGATTCATATTCAATTGTATTGTTAGTGTTGCTAAATTGTAATTTGTAAGATGAATGAAACATATCTCCTTGAGGAGATATCAACACAATCCTAGCTCTCAAACTGGTAGAGGAGCAGCTACCATCAAATTCTAAAGTCCATACCTCATCAGACACTAATTTTTCTTTAGACTTTCCTTCATTAGAGAGGGAGGATCCTTCTTCATTTGTATTGTAACCTACTAGTTCTTCTACTATTCTAGTTGAACTGATTTCTAGGTTGACACTTTCAAGAATTTTATCAGGTGTTTCATGCACTTTGTCTATAGATATAAAGTAGTTTCCCATACCTGAGGATTCAAAAAGAATTTGAGCTTCAAGGGTTAATGTTTTAGTTACCACGTATTTTGCCTCCTTTTTAGGGAGCAATCTCTTTATTACACCTTGAACAGGGATCCTTGCCTTAAATAGGTCCATGCTTAGTTATCCTCCCATGTCCTTATAGAAATTTTGTCCAAGTAAAATGCCGTAGGATGTTGGGATGTCAGCCACCAAGACAGTCATCTTGATTCTCTTGTCTAGAAAGGCTGCAAATGTAAATTGGGCATCTTTGATTTGCCCCAACAATGGTACTTTCTTTTTTCCATGGAAAAACATCTCCCAAATGTCTTGGTCAGTGTGAGACCCAGAGATTTAGCTACTTTAGTAGGCATGACATTATCAAATGCACCTGATTCTATAATACAATGACTTAGCTTGTGACCATTTATTAACAGGGAAACATAGAAAGGTTTTATTTTCCCAGGGGTAGTTAGAGGAGTAATGACAAGATAATTCAGAATGGGCATGTTCTTTGGTGAATTAGGAGTTATTTTTTTAGCTTTTTGTCCTACAATGACGGTTTGGTTCTTGACATATTAGACCAACTTATTCAATTGATCAGGATTAGATTGCAAATATTTGAATTCAAACATTTGTATTTTTGTCTTTTTGACATGATCGATTATGTCAAATGGCTGAATTGAGCTAGGTATAGAGAAAGGTATTTCAACCTTCTAAGTTTTATGAGGGATGGGAGGAGGGATGGTTTGTGAAATTGAAGTAGAAGGTGAAGGTGAAATTGATGTATTTACCTTTTGAGTGATCACTAGGTCTTTTAACTAAAAAGGTAGAGTGGTTCCACACTTAGCAATTGTAATTGCTATGTTGAGGTTGCTCCTCTGTCTTCCCTTTATCAGCTTGCTTGATTGATTGGTCCTTGGACCTAGTAAACACTACATATGATCCATCAAAAGCTTCTCCTTTGAATTTGGGTTCATCTTGGTAGTTTAGGAAACTAATGTGGGACTCGCCAGTTGATTCTTCTTGATTTTCTATAAGGAGATCAATGTCATCTTCTTGATTCAATTCAGGCTAGAAAGAGAACTTTGATTCTACTTCAAGATATCCCATTGCTGAATTGGTTGGAGGGGCTTCCAAGGCAAGTTTCCCTTATGGGGGAGGAAGATGATTTTATTGCCCTTGATTCCTAGTAACATTGCCCTGATATGATTGATTTGGGAATGTCCTTCTTGGAATATCAAGGAGCATAAGACATTCCTTGTGCCATTTGCTTTTTGAGAGCAAGTAACTCATTTGCCAACTTCTACACCATTGGATTTGTGGTGCTTGTAGATGAATATTTAGAAGATGATGAAGGTCTATTTTTATTTGGATCTCTTCTTATCTTTCCTGCTAAGATGAGATCATCTTTTACCTCAGTGGCCAAATGTTGAGCTGTAGCAAGATCTTTTTGACTATCACGTCTCAAAAGAAAACTTACTTCAGGTAATTGAGAATTAATGAAGAAGCATTTGAGATTCTCATTTGTAGGTCAAGCAATTACAGGTATTTTATTCCCTAGTTTGTCAAACTTGGCTATGAAGTCCCTCATTGGTTCATGAGGCTCTTTCTTCATTTGTGTAAGTTGAGCTAGAAGTGCATGTGCATCTTCTATAGGTTTGAATCTAACTTCAAAAATTAGCTTTGAGGGTATTCCAATCAGTTACTGACCAAGCCTGTGGATGATAAAACCAATTTATAGCAGCACCTTGTAATGTTTCTATAAATAGCCTGACTGCTACATCTTCAAATTCTACTCCAATTATTCCACAAGCTATGCTGAAGGCTGCAATGTGTTCATCAGGATGAACTTTCCCATCACCATAAAATTTGGGGAAATTCTTCCTTGAACTACATGGAAGCTCATGTAGAGGTGTAGTAAGATTGAGAGGACCAAAAGCATTACCCCAGGGGCCTTGAACTGCCATTATATCACTATGAAAAGGAGGAATAAAAAATCTTAGAGGGGTAATTATTGGCAAAGCTTTATCAACAGTAGAAGTGGATACTTCATCTAGCAATGGAGATCTGACTTTAGTAGGAGGAAAGCTCTTGGTTCGTTGGAGGTGAGATGGTGAAGGAAACAGATCAAAATAACTTTGCTATACCAACTCGAATATAGGGTCAACAATACCTTTAGCCCTTTGGCTTTGTGTATACCTTGAATCTACCAAATTGTGAAACAAAAATGGAAAAGAATTGACCTTGCTTTAGTTTGAAGCTTGAGGCTTTAAACTAGGCACTCTTTCTTGGTTAGTGTAGAGGTGAATGGTAAGGTTATAATAATAATGGGTAAAACATAGAAATGGAATGGAAACTATAATGGATAATGGTAGAAACTAATTTAATCTGAAACTTGAGGTTTCAGAATGCACATAACTATATCCCTAGTAGAGTCACCAAAAACTATTGGTTGAATATTTTGTCGATCAGCGTACTGATAAACAAAATAGGTCTGATCAGCCAAAGTAGTAAGATTGGTCATCCAAATGTGTAGGTTTACCACATCAAAATGGGACTAATCTCTCCTCTCATCAAGGGGAGGTTCCCTATAGATATGATATATATATATATATATAGAAAATAATACTCAAGGGTAGGATAAAACATCCATCTCTCTTTCTTCAGAGATGATGCATGCAAATCAAAGGAAAAATCTCAAGGGAAATGATAGAAAGCACTCCTCTTCTTTTAGAAGTACTATTCAGCAAACCACAAGAATACTTCTAGTAGTAATTGCAAAATCTAACGAAGGATGTAGTGACCAGAAAATTGAGATGTAGCACAAAGTCTCCACCTAAATTGCCCAAGAGTGAGATATGAAGGACAATGAGGGCACAAAGTCATCCCAAGGTCCTTTACATAGAAACAAAAATAAAACACACTAAAGTCAATTACGAGGGCACAAAGTCTCTCCATAGT
This sequence comes from Torreya grandis, assembly GCA_037957365.1. Lineage (NCBI taxonomy): Eukaryota > Viridiplantae > Streptophyta > Pinopsida > Cupressales > Taxaceae > Torreya > Torreya grandis. The sequence continues at coordinate 29,652 of JARHVA010009364.1, forward strand.
TGACTTCAGGACAACTTCCTAACTACTTTCACTAATTCTACTTGTTGAATTAAAAGAATAGAAAATATATTAAGGAAAAAGATATAAGAATAGTTTCCCCAATAACAAAGATATCATAGCTCAAATTCTGTAAAGTCACTTGCTTTCTAATTCCAATAACAAAATATGATCAACAATCTGAGCTCAAAGTCTCAGTAATGCCTTTCAATTTGGGTTGGGTTTTGTTTATGATTGTCAGAGAGAGATCTTTTACAATAACAAGAGAGTCCCTTATATAGCCTCTTCAAGAAGGACTCGAGAATAGTAACACATCATGTTGCATTGAATTTTGTTAAGAAGACATGTTGGAATTTGGGGGCATTTACCCATTTGCTTTTCTCAATGCAGAGAAATGGGTCACGCTATTGAAAGTTTGCATCTTTTAATGTCCACCTAGTGATCTACTTCTGGAAACATATCTGATGCACAAATGTTTTTGATCCTTCCTCATCATTCCTCCTTTTCTAGTTAATTGAATTAGGGCCTGGATTTAATTTGATACTTTGTTCCTTAGTCTCTTCCTATTGATCTTAGCCTTAAAGCCTTTGAATGCATTTGGGTCCATAGATTTAAACCTACAAGGATCAATGGCTATTTCATTGTCACAACTTTGACATCTGTGGGCACATCACTTTCCTCAGCAATTCCTTTAGCTTTGTCATTTGAGCTTTCCCATATGGGACCTACCCTTCGAGCCTTGAGAAATGATCCACTTTGGGTTGAAAAGAGCCCTTTGCAAGGGTATTTACCCTTCAAGCGGTCTTCAGATGGCCTTTGGGATTCTTTCTTCTGGTGGGTCGCTAAGCTCTTTGGCTCTTCTTTAAGGCTTTTCAAAATCAATGGCTATTTTATGAACCTCGAAATTGACAATTGCACACTCGTCACTACATTTGAATTTCCAATGACTAGTTTATCGTTCTTGACTTTGACATCTTTGGGACATCACCCCTTGTAATTTCTTTAGCTTTCTCTTGATTCAGCCTTTTCTACTACTTGCTTCCTTTGGATTTCTTGTTTTGCATCCTCTCAAAGGGAAGGTGACCCTTCAGCTTTGGGGAACTGTCCTTTAATTTTGTAGCTGAGAGTCCCCCAAAAGAGCACCTACCCTTTAGGGTCCTTTAGTAGCTTTTGTCTTTAAAATCCTTCAGAGCTTTCCCGCCAACTTTTTCCACAGACATTTTCCCATGCACATTTTCTCATGAACAAAAATTCTACAAGAATTGTTTTAGCTACTTTGTCTTTGGCCTTCAAAAATTCTTTTGGGCTTTTCTCCCATAGCTTCCCTAAATTTATTCAAACTTTTTGTCCAAAGGAATTCCTTTAGAAATTTTTTTGAAAGAATTCATTTCTTGCCTTAGTCTTTTTCCTGAAGAAAATCCCTTTGTCTTTCGGTCTTTTCAATTAGTCCATATGCCTCCTTCCTGCCCTTCGCAAGGATATCTAGGCCTTGGTTCATCACCCTCCACAAGGGTATCTAATCCTTTGGCTTTTGGGGAAACCCTTTGAACCTACTTATTGAACCAATTGATTGAACCAACTTTAGTTCAATGGTTCATTCCCATTGATCACTTGAACCAAGATTCTTTGAAACAAGCTTTGTTGAACCCATTGAACCTTGAACCCATTGAACCTTTAAACTAAAGTGGTTCAATGGTTCATCAACTCAATAAATTCATTATCTTTGATTTGGCTAAGTCATTTTGATCCTCATTGAACCAAATGCATTGAACCTATTGAACCTTGAACCCATTGAACCTTTGAACCAAAGTGGTTCATTGGTTCAACAGTCCAATGGTTCAAGCCTCAAAAACTTGTTCTTTTGATTGATCCTGTTTGTAGAAGACTTTGAACCTATTGAACCATTATTCCATTGAACCTAATTTGAAATCCCCATGTGTTGAGAGCTTTCTTCTTTCCTAAAGAGTCTGTAGAAATCAACTTGTGAAGTCCGTTGAACTTGGCCTGCAGAGTCTGGAGATTTCCTTCCTACAAAGTCTGTAGATTCAAGCCTACAGAGTCCATAGATTCAAGCCTATAGAGTCCATAAAATTAATCTTTTAGAGTCCATAAATTTCTAAGAAGCTTGAAAAATGAGGAATTTGAATGCTTAGAACAAATTTTGAGAAGGGAAGAGAATATTTTGGTTTGAGGAACCAAAATATTTCACATCTTCCAAAAAATGACTGATTTTTTTGGGGAACAATAGAGATGACTTGATATTTAACTCATATCATCTAGGGAATAATGTGATTATAACCATATGACCAACTCCCCTTAACTCATTCACACGTGGTAATGGTGATATAAGCAAACTACCTACTCATATTTTTCGGCACTAGACCCAAACTATCTAGATGAAAACTATGGACTACCAGATAAATTTCACTTATGCACATAATCTCTCAAATCATACATAACATCTTAGGGACCTCTTATAAATGATATAATCACCATACTCATTCCTAAACATCTCTAATCATGCCAAAGCTAAATATTAACCAAGCCTCATTTAAGCACACTAGGATAAGGACATTACACACTTTGTCATTGTTACTTAGGCTATCAAAATCACTTCATCCACTCATAAGGACACATCCATAACATCACCATGACATCATTGACAACTCTCCAATAATATATCCCTTTTTCATTTATGTCAACACTCCATCATATAGCGATATATAGCTCACCTTATCTCTCTTCAAACACTCCCACAATATGAACTTTCTCCCCCTTTGACACAATGAAAAAGTGGGCACAAAATAATCTAAAGGAAATAAAAATACAATCAATAGGAAAATAACATCTTATAAAGATGATACAAACTCCCCTTACCTTGATCATCCTTTTGCTTACCTTGACAAATTCCTCTTGTTCTATGCTAACACTCTCTTCAAACAAGCACTGCAAGCAATGAAGAAAGAACACACAAAACCACATAAATCTTATGGAACATATCAAGAAATGTCTGAGAGGATCTCCCTCTGATAAATCTAAGCAATTACATCAATTGAGCATCTTTAGATCTCCACACACTATTGGGAACCACCACAAAGGATTACAAACCTACTCTCTCAAGCCACCACAAAGACCATCAACACTACAACTATAATATAGCTTATTTACAAACCTCTGGAGAAAGCTTAAGAAAATTTTTACTCCCCCTTAACCATAGAACTTATATTGATTCACAGAGAAAGAAATGATACCCAAACTTTATCTTAGATACTCAAATGTAGCTTTTGACAATGATTTGGTCATAATATCTATAAGTTGCTCTTTTGTAGGTACATGATCCAAATTAACACATTTATTAATCATTTTTTATCTCAAGAAATTATATCTAATAGGAATTTCCTTAGTTTTTGAGTGCATAATAAGATTCTTTAAGATACTAATTACACTAGTATTGTCACAATAAATAGGATAAGGTCCATTTTGTCTTACCTTATAATCCTCTAAAGTTTGTTTCATCCACATGACTTGAGTACAACAAGAGGTATTTATTATGAACTTATCTTCTATAATTGGTAGATATACTGAGGCTTACTTATTGGTTATCCAAGACACCAAGGCATTCCCCCATGAATAAGAACCCACCACTAGTACTCCACCTATCATCCACACATCCTACCCAAATTACATTAGTATATGATTTCAAAGAGAATTATTTACTCTTGGAATACCATAAACCATACTCTATGGTGGCTTTGAGATATCTCAAGATCCTTTTGACTAATTTCAAGTGAGATTATCTAGGGTTTTCTTGAAACCTTCCTATAAGACCCATTGCTTGTATGATGTTAGGCCTAGAAGTAGTAGAGTAAAAAATAATTCCAATCATGTATATATACAAAGTTTGATCAAATATTGGTGAGTCATCTATAATACTTAGCTTCCATATTATGATCATTGGATTACCCATTGGCTTACAATCCATCATGTCAAACTTATGTAGCATATCTTTAATTTATTTAGCTTATGAAATTAATATCCTTGTATCAAGTTAATTAATTTGTAATCCTAAGAATAAATATAGTTCTCCCAACATTGACATTTCAAATTTAATCTTCATAGTATCTGTAAATTCTCTACTCATTTATCATTTTTAGATCCAAAAACTATGTCATAAAAATATACAACAACAATCAATTGATGATTGCCTTCTATATTAATGTATAAATTACTATTATCTACCCCTCTTTTAAAACCTTGACTCGAGATACTTATCTAACCTATCATACCAAGATCTAGGAGCTTGTTTAAGACCATACATAGCCTTTTTTAGTTTACACACAAGATCTTGATTACTTGACATGAAGTAACCTTCAGGTAACTTAATATAGACTTATTATTCTAAGTTTCCATTCAAGAATGTATATTTCACATCCATTTGATATACCTTAAAACCTTTAAAACTTGCATATGCCAAGAAGAGTCTAATTGCATCCATTTTTGATATAGAAGAAAAGGTCTCATCAAAATCTATTCCTTCAACCTAAACATATCCTTTACACACCAATCTATCCTTGTTCCTTGTGGCTTCTCCTTTCTCATTCATTTTGTTTTTGAAAACCAACTTGGTACCTATCACATTTTTATCTTTTGGCCTATGAACTAACTCCCATGCTTCATTCTTTTCTATTTGATTAATTTCTTAATTTGTTTCTCCTTCTAGTCTTCAACCTTGCACCAACATTTCCAATAATTTGAAAGATTGGATGATCTTTTTGGATTCTTTTAGATGGAGCTTTAGAGTCTAGTCTTTCTTCCTCATCTTCATCTTCATCATCTATTTGAATGGATAACTTGTCATTATTTGTAACAAAATTTTGAATTGAATCACTTACCTACATTTTGGATTTTTTATTCTACTTGTCTCATCTACCCTTACATTTGAAATTTCAACAATCTTGTGAAGTCTCTTATTGAAGCACGTATAGGCAGTAATGATAGATGAGTAACTTAAGAATATTCCCTCATTATATCTTGAATCAAGTTTGCCAAGATTCTTTTCATCTCTTTTGATGAATCACCTACTCCCAAACACTCTAAAATTTTTAACATTAACTTCTCAAATACTCATAAGGATTCTTATCATCATTTTCTCTAATTTGACACATGTTTAGGATGTAAATTTAAGTGTTGGCTTCTTCTTCCCAATATCCATATGATATTTTTGCATCTTGAATCATGGTTCTACTCATCTCTAAAATAGTTTTATTCTTCCTTTCAATAAAACCATTCTATTGTGGTGTTTTAATGGTAGAATATTATCTTCTTATCCCTTGTTTTTCACAAAAATCATCAAACTTATGAGACCAAAGCTTACCTCCTTTGTTTGATCTCACACACTTGATCTTTGACCCTTTATCATTTTCCACAAGGGATTTGAATGCCACAAATCTTACAAAATATTATAATTTTTCTTTAAGAAAAAATATCCAAATCATCCTAGTAAAATCACCAATGAGAAACATGAAGTAACTTTTTCCTTGAATACTGCTATGATTGGAAAGGAGGTTGTTCAGATGATCGTGGAATTGCAATAGAAGACTAGGATCTTTTCTGCTGGTTTTATTTATGTTCTGGTCTTTATTACTGGTAGATGCAACTAGTTTTTGTGTTTGGTCCTATTTCTTGGTTTTTGGTTTAAAAACTTTATTTGAGGTTCCAGGTCCTTGTAAAACCTGGGTACTTTTATTGAATTATGTTTGTGGTTTCAGGTCCCTGTAAAACCTAACTTTGATGTTGCTCTTTAGTAGGTCTCAAGAATGCTTTTCCTGGTAGTTGTTAATGTTTTATCTTTTTTGATACTGTTATAGGGTTTCAGGGTCCCTTCAAAACCTAATTTTACCATAATCTAAAAACTTTTTCCTTGAATATGTTGAGTTCTCATAGGTCTACATAGATCAATGTGGATCAACTCCAATGGCTCTATAGTGGAGAATTCCTTTTTCTTGTATCTTCTCTTGATTTGCTTCCCATGAAGACATGCCTTACAAAGAGAATTAGGAATCTTAGAAATATTAGGCATATGTCTTATTAGCCCCTTTGAATTGATCTTTATCATATTATCAAAATTTATATTTCTAAGATTTTTATTCCAAAGCCAGCTTTCTTCCAAATGACTCAAGAAGCACTTCTCTTTTTTAGATTTATGGAATACATACATGTTGTTATCTATTTTATATACCTTTACAACTAATCTAATAAATTTTGTTTTTCTTACTTCACATACATCATCATGAAAAGTTACAAAATTTTCTTGCTTGCACATTTGGATTGCACTTAAATATTATGTTTCAAAACTTCTACATATAATACATTCTCAATCTTAGTGTGACCATTTTCTAAACTCACAAAACCTTTGCCAACTATGTTAGAAGATTTATTGTCACCAAATCTCACTACACTTGGGTTGGTCTTCTTTAGAGAGATGAAATTCCTTTTGAATCTTATCATATGATTTGAGAATACACTATCTATGAACCATATCTTGTTCTCATCTTCTTGAGTATGCAAGGCTGCTTGAACAAATTGTTTCAATAAATTTTGGGAAAAGAAGAAGAAGAAACTAAATATGAGTATGGTTGAAAAAACTATTTGATTATGTGTGAATTGAATTAGATGATTTTGAATAACTCATGTTTAGATTGGGAGGATGACCTAAAAATAATATAACACTAAATCAAATCATTGATTAGATAGATAGTTGATTAGTTTCCATAGGGGCTATTAATCCACACATTTTAAATAATTAAGTTTAGAAAATAGAATAGAAACTACTTGTATCAATAATCAAAAGGTACTAAAATTGAACACAAGAAATTCTTTCTAAATAAATAGACTATAAATGACTAATATATAAATAAGCAAATCAATATTAGTGTTAAATGGTTTGGCTCTATTTTATAAAATCATGTAGGGGTCTATGAATTAGTAGGGACTTAGAAAACTATATTTGGCTGAGGGTAGGTAGGTGAAAATAATTTGTTATTATTTCTTACCAAAGTGACCATCAGTGATTGAGGTGGCCATCGGTGGTTAAAGTGTTCATCGATGGTCAAACTAACAATCAGTAGTTGAGCAAACAATCAATAATTGAGATAACCATTGACAGTTACTATGTGTAGGTTTAGGTTGGTAAATAGCTGATTTATAGGATCACAAAGTGTATTTTTGATAGATGGGTTAGTGATGGGATGAGTATAAAAAGTAAATAAAATAATTGAATACTAGAAAATAAATATTTATCTTTTAGAACACTGATCAAGTGGTTGATTGAGGTGGTTGACTCCTTGGTGGATTTTGACATGATTTTGGTAGATTAATGATACTTGACACTTTGGTAGAGTAATAGAATTAAGTTAGATTTTTAATGGAAATTAACCTATAAAACAAAGAAACTCTAGATACTCAAAATATTGATTATAATTACAGATGGATCCCATCTCCCTGTTCCTCTCTTCTTATAGGCAAGGCAAGAGAGTTGTAAAAAGATGTTAACTAGGCCTTTGAATTATAACTCACTCATGTAATGGCTCATACACATATTAAGATGAGTTATTTTTAGAAAATCAAGGTGGATAGTTTGTATGTTGGTGGTGAATGAGGTAAACCCTAACTATTGATGGTCAAGGTGACCATTGATAGTCATCTTAACCATCGATGGTTGAGGGTGAAGGCAAAGGGTGGGTAAAAGGTTACTTAAGCTAGTTTGGCCAGACTAACTATGGTTAGGCTTGGTTAGTGGTTAAAGGGTCAAATTGGTGTTAAGGAGGTCTCAAGGTAGTCTAGGGGTATTTCAATGTTTGATATTATGGTGTGTGAATTTTTGGTGTTTACATTTTCCCCCTTTTTGTTATGCAACTTTGAATTAACAAACTACAAAATAAAAATGGATTGTTAGTCAAAAGTTATAATTACCTCGAGTATGGGAGGAGGTGGTCCCACTCAAACTAAGAGTTGATAAGGTAAAACATAATAAAGTGTGAGTTTGATAAGGTGGATGAAGGTGATGATGAATGTGGATGTCATGAAGGTGGGTGATAGGTTGGGCATTAAAGCACAAATAGGTGCACAAAGTATGATAAAAAGTATGATAGCTAAGATCACACATAGATTAGGTTTTCATTATTGGAAAAAATAAAGGTTGATGCTTAAAAATACAAGTGACAAGTGTACTACATGACCACATTTAGAGTGGTGGTTAGGAATAGTAACAAATCTCTAAAGTGGTGTCTATATTTTTGTGGGTATCCAAGGTATGAAGTACTCCCAGTGAAAACACAAAATGGTTAGGTGTTATGGGTATTTGAGGTAAAAAGTTTTCCCAATAAGACACAAAAGGGTTAGGTAAGTGTGAGGTGGCACAAGTGTAAAAGTTAGTCAACATAGCAATGTTGTCACTATGGTCAAAGGACTAAGAAAAATTCATCACAAAACACATGCTAGTTGGGCCAAAAATAAACCAATAGCAAGGTGATTAGGTAGTCAAGGTAGGTAGCATGTTGGGGGGTTTAACTACAATATTTTGTATATAAGGGCTCCAAGTGAGAGGAGACTTTTGATGATGCTTATAATGGCTATCTCATGCTTTGCCCTTCTCAACATGAGTAGTGAGAGATTCACGTACTTATACTAGGGGTGGTGGTGGAGTTATTACTAGGGTGGACTATGTTTAGTTAGGTACATTTTCTCTTAGTATAGATATATAAGAAGATATGGGGGTTTAGGACCCATAAGAGGTATGGTATTAGTGTCATCTTAGTTATACATTGTTGGGAATATGAGCAAATCTAGGTGTTGAGGCTAGTGGGATTGTCATGGGTAAGATAGACATAAATTGAGTTCTTAGTCAGGTTCATGTTATAGAGAGGTGACTTTATTGTTGTAGGTATAGGTGGAGGATCACATGATGTTGATTAGTTTAGAGGTTCACTAGGTGAACTAGTGATCAGTGATATTATCTAGAAGCCCTATGTCTAGCTTCTAGTATGGCCTAGCTACAGGGCGTAGACCTTATCTTTACAAAGCTACAAGTGGATTCTCAACTAGAGGGATGGAGAGGTGGATCTCATCCCATTTGATAGGGTATGGAAGTAGTTTGGCCTTGTACAGGGCATTTTAGGTGTATTTTCCAAGTACTAATGTGAGTATTTAGAGATCTTATTTATAGAGCCACATTCCATGTTGACATTTCTATATCATGGGGAGCTACTAGCCAGGTCATAAATAGATGACACCAGATTTATAGATGGATACAGAGCATGGTAGCAAGAATTATACAAGGCAACAAATTTTAGTGATGGTGATGGTGGTAGGGGGCCTATGGATGTGCACCCTATTAAGAGAGGGGGTCAGAGGGCACAAGTATAGGGGGTTAGCCCTAATATATAGGTAGGATTTGTACTAGCCACAACATAGGCACATGTTATAATGCAATAGGGTTAGGTGGTTAGTCTATAAGATCAAGTTACTACTCTCATAGGTGATAGGGACTAAGCAAGGGTTTCACTGGCTTAGGTGACATAAGAAAGAGACTCCTTGAGGTAAAGTAGAGGAGGGGAAGTGGTATAGGTAAGACCATTGACACCATCCCTATGGTACTATACATGGATATAGTGGAGGAGATACGGTATTATGAGGCTATAGTTTTGAGTTAGTACTTTAAGGAGCCCCATTTGGGTGAGTATAGAGTGATCTTATTAGGTAGTGGGTAGCATATGTAGATGGATAGATAGGTGTGATAGATGTGATAGATGGACAGGTATCAAGACCTTGTAGTACACTAGGAGATAGTGGTACCCCAGGGGCATAGTTATGACATACTATATATTGTTGTATATCATTTTGATTCTGACCTATGAGCTGATGTAGTGAGATGTACATTTTTAGAGAGAGGGAGAGACATGTCTATTTGATTTTACACATTATGGTGTTATTTAACTCACAAGATATATATATATATATATGATCTTTACTTATTACTTATGTCCATGGTACATGCTAATGTTTAATGCTTATGATGTGATATTTATATAGATTATGGATCATGATTATGTTATGGTTGTTAGACATTGATGTAGACTTAGATAACTAGGTATGAGATGTTTTTGATTTATGGTTATGCTTATGACATTCTGAGTTTTAATGAGTATTTGCTCCATTATTTATATTTAGGAATGTAGTGATAAATGGTTGGTTGCTTTATTTCTCATGGATGCTATGATGTGATCATGTTTGATATGGTTTATGATTATGGTTATGGTTATGTATTTACTTATGACACCTATGTACATGCTTTATTGTTAATTTATTTTAAGGTAAAACACATGAGGTAAGTTAATTAACAATACTAGATGGGAAGACAGATAATATAATCAAGAGACAAATGCCATAATGAAAATATCCACTAGTCATGATAGGATGAGAAGAGGACATGATGCTTCTTCTTTGACAAGGACTAGAATAAAAACTAAATTTGGGTTGGCTTAATGATCATAAGCCCTTCAAATGTTTTGCATTATCATTCATTAGTTTGTAAAAAAGTGTCTTGACCACATAATGTTAAGTAAGCTCAAAATCCCTTGCGTATAGGGGAGATGGATGAAAATGGAACCTTTGTGTGAGACTAGCATGCCTCTTCTATAGGTGTCCAAAGAGTCAGTATAAACAAGTATATGTCATACAAAGTGTAGACTAATCAATCCAAGAAGTCTACTTGTGAAATTGATTATGGTTTCCACCTTATTATGTTGTGTGAGAGCCGATTGAGGCTTTCAAAATTAGTTTGCTTTTGTTGTGATTTTTAAAATTGGTCTTTTACTTTGTTACTATATATGGGAAGCTAATCGATATGGGAAGCTTCTAATAAATTGTTATGCTTTTGACAAATGATTTACTTATCCATCCTTCAAGGGAGTGGTCTAAGTTTATTTACTTTATTCCAATCTTTATGATAATTATCCTTCAAGGGAGTATTTACTTTAGATTTGTGCAATTTTATGATGCTTATGAATTTGTCTTTCAAGGGAGTAGTCTGTGAATGATAGGAATGACCCATGATTTCTATTGGTTTGGATTTTAATTTTTTCTTGTTTGATATTATCTTGACATAGAATTTATTATATAGGATTAAGGGTTCACCTTTATGAAGGCAAAACTAGAAACACAAGAGGTTAATTAGGTGTAAAGAGGTTTAGGTGACAATAATCATGGGAATCCATCCTAGGAGAGGGGTAGAAAGTACCATGAGAATAATGTCATGGGTAGAGCTATGGTACCCATTATTCAATATTAGGTTGTGACTATGATATATAATTACATGATTTAATTTTAATCAGTTTCCCCTAAATTAGGGAGATGAATGTGGTTGAAATCAAGGGATAAGATTAAGGTAAAACAAAAAGTGGACTTGATCATTCTTAGCAAAACAATAGATGTAGATGTGAAGCATTGAGGGGCTTAGGTTCTAAGTGGCATTTAAGAGAAGATAATTGATAAGCTCCTAATTTGTACTTATGGGTTATGATATAGGGTCCAAGCCAATTGAAAGCAAACTTGCCCTACTTGCTTTTCTTCATATTGGTGACATGTTGATTTTCCTTTAAGTTCAGGTCTTTGATGTTGAATTCTCACACTTTAAGGTGTTTGTTATAGGTACATTTGACATGCTCTTGATAGACATGAGGATGGGTAAGGTATACCAATCAATGCTCATCAACTACCTCAAGTTGGGCTAAGTGATGCTAATGATAAGCATCCTCATTAATGAGAGATTGTAATGATATGCAAAGAAAAAGTACTTAAACTTTGAAAGGAAAGATAGCCTCCACTCCAAATACAATAAAAAAGGGTGTATCACCTATAGGGGTTCTAATGTTAGTGTGATATGCCCATAAGGCAAAGGGGATGTGAAAATGATAATCCTGAAGAGATGCATTGACCATTTTAGTTAGCATGTGGTCAAGAGTTTTGTTAGAGACATCTACCTATCTATTCACTTGATGGTGATAGGGTGAGGAAAAACTTAACTTAATGCTAAATTCATCACATATACCCTAGACTTGCTTATTCTTAAAGGAATTACCATTATCAGTGATAATCTTGTGAGGAACACTGAAATGAAAGATAATGTGATGGTTGATAAAGTCAATAATCTTTTCTACCTTAGTGGAGACTAGAGGAATAACCTCTACCCACTTGGTAAAATATTTGATCATAGTGATGATAGAATGGTGTCACTATGAATAATGGGGGTTAATTTCACCAATAAGGTCTAGACCCCCTTATGAGAAAGGCCAAAAATTAGTGGAAACACAAAGACTATGGCTAGGTGCGTGATGTAAATTGGCATGTTGTTGACACTTAACACACTTTTTCACATAATAATAGTAGTATTGGTTAAGCATACGCTATTGATAGCTAAGATGAAGGATGCACTTAGCTATTGAAAGGCCACTAAATTGTCCCCCATATATACCATCATGTGTTTCTTTGATAGCATGAGAGGTTTTGTGACTACATAGGCAACAAAAGAGGAGGCCATCAAAGTTGCATTTATAAATAATTTCTCCCATAATGGTGTAGCATGAGGTACTATAGATAAATTCTCTTTGAGAATTCTTGGTAAGTCTATAATGAATTATGGAAAGTTTGAGGTAGCTAAAGGTTTGTTGATACCAAAGGTCAGGTTGAGTCTCCTCTACATTGAAAATGGTGGGAGAATCTAGTTTGACATCATAAGGCTAAGTAAGTCTATGGATAATGATAGATATCTTAGATTCAAAAGGCATAGATGAAATTTGAGAGTTGAGGGAAGCCATGGTATCGGTGAACTTATTAGTAAATCATGGGATTGATCAGATGTGATAGTGTTCAAATGATTATAAAATTTCATCAACTAGCTATGTATATTATTGCAAAACATCATTTTTAAACTAGTAAGAGCCATTTATTTGATTGACCATAAGTTGGGAGTCACTAAAGATGTTGATTATTTTGATTCCTAGAGCTAAGATAGTTTAAAGTCCTATGATTAGGGTTTCATACTCATCCATATTTTTGGTACATTCAAAATCAAGCTTGAAGGATAAAGGAAGAGGCTCACCATTAAATGGGATAAGGATGATACCACCTCCCCCACCATGTTGACATTTTGATCTATCAAATAAAATGGTGAATTTATAGGTAAAGTTCACTTGAGAGAGGGTTATGATGGACTCATTGGGGAACTCAAGAGGGGGAGGTTGGTTTTATGCTAATGGTACTTCAGCCAATTGGTCAGAAATAACTTTCCCTTTGATTAAATTTTGTTAGAGAAGCACAAGGTCAAACTCTATAAAAACATGATCCACTTAGTCATATGTTGGTTTTGGTATGGATTGGATTGCATGTACTTGAGTAGATCAGTGTTGGTTATGACATAGGTTTTGTGGTTAAGGAGGTATTGGTGAAGTTTGGTGGCCATGAAGACTAAAGCTAAGCAAATCTTCTTGATATTGGTATACTAAGTCCCATACTCTATAAGCATGCAGATAATGTAGTAGATATATTTCTCTCTATGTTGTTCATCTCGATGAGCAACCATTTCCCCTAGGGTGTGGTTGGTGGTAGAGATATGAAGGTAGAAAGGTTGGTTGTCCCTAGGAGGGTGAGGATAGGTCAAGAAAAAAGGTACTTTTTGAGTGAATTTAATTCCTTTTTATAATCGATATTCCACTTAAAAGTGTCATCCTTATTTATAAGGTGGTAGAAGGGTTGGCATTAGTCCAAAATATAGGATATAAAGTGATAACTAGATTGAAGCTTCCCTTGCAAACTATGACATTACTTAAGGTTGACTAGAGGAAGAATATTAAGGATTGATTTGATCTTGGTGGGATTAACTTCTATTCCATGAAGGATATTAATAAAACCTAGAAGATTTCTTGATAAGAACCCAAAAATGCACTTCTTGGAGTTAAAGTGGACATGATAGTGGATGAGGTATTCAAAGATGATCTTAAGAACTACCAAGTGATCCTTTTAAAGTTTGGATTTTTTTATATGGTCATCCACATAGTCTTCAATAATATTATGGATAAGGTCATGGAAGATATAAGTTATGGCATGTTCATGGGTTTCACCAACATTCTTTAATACAAAAGGAATGACTATATAGTAGAAGGTCCTCCATGGGGTGGTAAAAGCAGTCTTGTGTTGATCTTTAGGAGAAATTAGGATTTGATTGTAACCCAAGAATTCATCCATGAGAGATAAAACCTCATGGCCAGATGTAAGATCAACTAACTATTCAATGTTTGATAGAGGAAAGTCATATTTGGGGTAAACAAGGTTGAGGTTATGAAATTCCACATAATTACATAGTCCCCCTATGGCTTTGGTGATAGGTATAACATTTAAGACCCATTTGGGATAGTCAATGGGTTGAATTAAGTTGAAAGATAGAAGATGTTGAATCTCTTCTTTGATGAGAAGGTCTATGGGAGGTTGCATGTATAAAAAATTTCACTTGATGGGCTTGGCATCACGATGAGTGACTATGTTATGAGTAGCAATAGTGGGGTCAATTCTAGGCATGTTGTTATAATATCAAGTGAATATTATGTTACGATATTAAAGGAAAGAGGGAAAATACTAAAGTTCCTCAGCATTCAGTGATTGGTAAATTTTGATAATGCAGGGGATATTTAGAGTACCCAAGTTGATATCCATGGTGGACTCATTCAACATTGTCAAAGTCTTGATAGGAAGGGATTTATGGATGGAAGAGTCCAAGGAACCAAGGTATATGAGAATGGAATCATCATCTTGACACTGAATAGTGTTAATGGTAAGGGATTCATCTCTTATCATCTTAGGATGGGCCAAAGGTATGGTTATAGTTGTCCCTTTTGGTAAGTTAGGGGTTTGAGGCTAATCATGTTGACAAAAGAAAGTTAGGTGGGATAATGTCATCATCCTCACACACAATCATAGGAGAGTGTGGTGAGGAAATGATGTCTTCCTCTATAAGTGTGATGGTAGGTGATTTGGTAGGATTCTTATTGTGTAGGATGAAACTAAGGCCATGTTTCTCATGAGGATTTTTGGTTTCAATGAAAATCAAATCATATGGGCCATGCTCATATTATCTAAGACCAAATCCTTTCCAAGCACAACATGGAGGTATGTCTTGATAAAGCTTAATTTATCTAGGTAGGAAAAATTGATGGTAAATGGATGAGGTAAAAGCAAGGTGGTGGAAGTGCTAATGGGTTTACTGAGTCCCCCATAGACAAAATGGGTTTGAAAATGGGGAGGCATAAAAAGAACAACATTTTTGACATTGGGGTCATATCTCAAGTGTTTAATAAGTTTCCCATACTCATGGGGAGTAGGTAAAGTATCAAGGGCAAGGAAGAAATACTCCCCCATTGAAAGGAGGTAGAATGTTGATTCAAAAATAATTAAGGTGGGGATATAATTAGAGGGGATAGATAAACTAGTTCATGCCTCACTTGTAGAAGGAGTGACTTACTCTTTTGTGATGGAGGTCTTGCCTTTGGTTAAGGAGGGTGTGTTAGATGGATGTAAGAGGACATCATTGGGTTGATATGTCATGTTGCATGTCAAGAAGCAACTTGGGTCAAATTTGATGGTGATGACCTAGCCTTCATGCTCAAATTTAATGCAATTATGGAGGGTATAGGGGAAACAACCCCTGGAGTGGATCCAAGGTCATCCCAAAAAAACACTGTATTGGAATTCACCTTCCATTACATAAAACAGTTTAGGAAGCTTGTTAGGCCTTACATGGATATGAAGGAAAACCATTCCCAGGTTAGTGGTCATGGTGTCATTAAAGGATCAGAGGATGGCCAAGGTTTTAGACATGATATTATCCATAAATTTAAGTTAGTTATAGTCATTATAGGAGATAATGTTAATACTAGCTCCCCCATCAATCATGACTTATTTAATGTAGGTTTCGTTGATGTTTAGAGGGGGATCTAGGTAAACTAGATGGATAGAAGGTATTTTTGAATCCTTGAAGGCAACAAGGTTAGAAATGTAGAGAATATTAATAAAGGTTTCTATAGGTTGAGGATATTTAGTTTGGACCTATATCAATTGCAATGTCTCAATCATTGCTTGGTGATAATGAGGTGAAATGGTAATCAACTCATATAAACTCATCCTCATCGAGTTCTAGTGGATTTTTTGGAGCACCACTCTCTTTATGGACTTAAAGGGGTTGGATTGGGAGGTAACCAAGACAGATACCTTAAGTGAAGTTGAAGTTGAAGATGTTTATGTAGGGTTTGGTTGGGAGGTAGAAGATGGGTACATCCATGGGATGGACACTTTAGCCTTCCCCTTATCCCTCTTCTATGATCTAGTAACCACATGAATGGTATAGATAGAGGGAGGAATTGGGGAAAGAGATTAGTCATGCTCTTTATCACTTTGAGCTAAGTGTGGAGGAATAGCTAGGTTTTGGCTAGTGGTTATTGGTTATTGGATTGGTAGTGGTTCCATAAGAGGTTCATCTAATAATAAATCATCCTCATCATAGAGCTAATAAATAATGGTTTGGAGAGCTTTGTAGTTCTAAATGTCATGCCCTGGTTTCCTATGATAAGAGCACACATGATGGTCATTATACCAGGTAGGTTTTCAATCGAGAGGGTTAAATAGCCTAATAGGGGTAAGGCTAAGCAAGAAGCTTGTAGTAACTATAGGAAAATGGTTAAGTAGGATTCAAATAAAGGTGGAGAGGTTTTAGGGGTTTTGGCCTTGGTAGAGAAGGTGGAGGTCCTTTTGTAGTGGGTTTGGTGACAAAAGGTTTGGGTAAGGTAGTGTGTTTGGTTGGTGGTTTTGATTTTGTCATGGTGGTGATTGAGAAAGTGAAGGTAAGAGTTTTTTAGATAGGTAGCTTAGTTATTGATGGTTTAGTGAAAATAGGTGTATCATATATCAAGTGTGTTCGCATAACCAATAATGATAGTTGGGTCTTGGTTAGGATAACCAACTTTTTAATCAGAGTGGAGGTATGAGGCCCTAAGATAAAGGGCAAGGTGGAGGGAGGTAAGACTTTGCCTCTCTGACCTTTCCATATTTCTATTTCCTTGGTTCTTTTTGGGTTAGTTCCCTATTATTGGGTTATGTGGGGTAAGCTCCACCTTCATAGATGGGCAATTAAGACTATGTTTAGGAAGGGTACCAAGTTTATTAATTGGTCTGGTTGGCTTGGTTAGAGAAGATGATTTGGTTACATGTGGTTTAGGTGCTTT
This sequence comes from Torreya grandis, assembly GCA_037957365.1. NCBI lineage: Eukaryota > Viridiplantae > Streptophyta > Pinopsida > Cupressales > Taxaceae > Torreya > Torreya grandis. The sequence goes on from JARHVA010009364.1 coordinate 46,973, forward strand.
GGATGGCTTAGGAATTGTTGAGTTGGTAAAACCTATTATTAGTTTGGCTGATAGGGTAGGAGTTTAGATAGGAAATGTGGTGGGTTGGTTTTCCAAAGGCCTAATTGTGGGTCCTTGTTTGGTGATATAAAGTAGTCCTAATTTTTTATATAAAGTGGATCGATATATGTTAGGGTTGGAGATAAATTCCAACTTCTATGCTAGCCTAGAGAATGGTTTGTAGGTTAGTTTTATTCCCTAGATAGTGGACCTAAAAGATAAGCCCATGGGTTGAGATAGAGGGGTGGTAACCTCATCATTTTCCTCAATCAAAGGATATAAGGTTTGAGTGGGTGACTCTTCTATAGGAGGTGCAGACATGAGGGATTCATTTTCAAGGATGCTCTCCAAAGGGGTAGTAAGTTGATGGTGAAGAGAGAAGGTAAAATGGGTGCTTGTTTTAAACTGTCGATTAAGGGAGGAGTTGATGGCTCCACTACCACAATAGGTAGAGGAGAAAAAATTGGTGTTTCCTTAGTTTGGGTCTATAAAAGAGGAGAATTTAACTTTGATACCTTAATAAGTGGAGAGGGTGAGGAACAAATAGGTTATTATATAGGTTTCTTAGCAATGAGTGTGCCAAAACCCATGTTAATAATATGGGTATCATGAGATCACTCAACTATGTTGCTCTCATTCTTGTTTGGCACATGATTGGGGAAAGACTACATAAAGATGTCAAGGGATTTGGTTTCAAGTATATTGGGCTATCCAACACAATATCCCCTTATCAATGAGGGATTATACAATGCTCTTGAAGGTGTTGCACTTACTAATGTCATGCCCTATTATGTAGTGGAAGGTGCATAAATCATTCTCATTGTACTAACTAGGTGCAAGAAGATAAGAATCAAATTGTTGAGGTGGTTTGATAGGAGGAAGTTGTTTGATATTATCGTTCAATAGCTTCTCTAGGATCTAAGCATAAGACTCTCCGAGTGGATTAAATTACTTCTGGGTGTTCTAGATTTGGTTTTCATGTTTTACTTTATGGAATCAAAAGAATTCAGTTGGTTGGTAGATGATGGAGAAGCAGCTTTAAGGATAACCACATTCACATTGTCCTTTATTTTGGTCCCAATAATAGTTTGTTTTTTTGGTTTGGAAGAGGAAGCCTCATTGGTTTTATAGGTAGAGTTCTTGTTTTCTAGTTTTAGATTTCCTTTTTCAATGACTCTATTCTTTAATTTATGCACCATGATGAAAGATTTATCAAAAGTTTGGAAAATTTGAACACATAATGTGAAAGAGATATTCTATCACATGTCTAAGCAAATATTTTGATTAATTCAAGTTAGGGTAAGGAAAAGGAGATTTGGCTAATTAGGCTTAGCCAATGAACTACAAAATTGGTATTACTACACTTTGAATTAGAGTAGGGTTAGTCATGATAATGGTAGTGATGGTGGTAGTGGGTACTCCAATAGTAATTGGAGTATGGGTAGGTAAAGGTTGGGTGATAGCTACATTGGAAGAAATTTTAGTTAGACTAGGAGGTGTTTGGGTGTTATAAAGTTAATCTAGTTAGCTTTTTATGGTTATGTCAGATGGTTTGCCACCTAATAAATATGTTTGAGTAGCTAATGGTTGGGTGGTGATAGTGGAAATAGAAGAGTTGCCTAAAAATCTTAATGGCATGTCATAGGGTGGATCGGTAGGTGGTGCCAAAATGGGTGTATGGTGAACTATTATGTTAAGATAATGTTGTAAAGCCACTGGGTTATTATCCAAAAAGGTAGCAAACTCTGGGTCACCTTGGGAGACTATCTGAGTCACACTAAGAGCATTATAATGATAAAGAGAACTCTTAGAATCTAAAATATACTCCATGGATGAAGAGGTAGAGGAGACTGGATAATCTATAGATGGGTTCTAACTTTCTAAGTTTCTTTATTGTTGATGAGTAAGAACCATGCAAGTAAGATGAGAAGAAAAACACAAGTAAACTTACAACTAAAATAGAGAAAAAGTAATAAAATGATCAAGAAAAACCAACACACACTAGATTATGTTAGAATCATGTGGTTGAATTTAATCTTGCTTTTGGCTTATGCCTTAAGTTATGATAATGTGTGATAGAAGTTGGCTTGTAGATTAGGTACTATATAAGCAATCTATGGTTTGTTTTAGGTTTTTTAGGTGCTCAAAAATAATTGTATTGGGAATCAATACATGACTTGGTATTGGGGCCTACCCACTCACTGAAGACACCATAGTGATAAGGGTGTCAAGTGCTTAGCTAATATATATTGATTTCTAGAGTTTATACTCAACTAGAGAGTTGAGTTGGTTTTCCCCTTGGTAATGACCTCCAATTAGGATTATTTGGAAAGGGTAAGCTGACTAATAGGTGATGAAATCATATTTGGGCCTTATCTCAAGTTTGTTTAATATTTAAATGGTGAAGGTGGTTTAGTTTAGTGTGTGCAACAAAAGTGATGCTATGATAAAATTATTGTGCTCTAAATTGAAAGTGAGCTAAAATTAGAGGCAAGAAATGGATGCACTTAATTTTAAACCCAAAATAAATTTTAGTTTCATTAATGAGCATAGATAGAGAGAAATTCATATAGATGTATATGAAATAAACTCAAAGTAAATACTCAAGGTCCCATCAGGAATGCCAGAGTGTTTCAATGAATTTTAGGAAAGGAAGAAGAAGAAAATAAATATGGGTATGGTTGAAAAACCTATTTGATTATGCACATGTTAAAATCAAATGATTTTGAAGAATTCCTCTTTGGTTTGGGAGGATGGCATGTAAATAATACATCACTAAATCAAATAGTTGGTTGGATAGATAGTTGAGTGGATTACCTAGCATTAGCTACATCCTAAAAGCAAGAGCTTCCTCAAGGGATGTTAATCCACTTGTTTTAAATAACTAATTTTAGAAAATAAAATAAAAATTAATTGCATCAATAATCAAAAGGTACTAAAATTGAACACAAGAAATGCTTGTTAAATAAATAGACTAGAAATTACTAATATAGCAATAAGAAAATTAATACTAATGTTAAATGGTTTGGGTCTATTTTAAAAAATTAGGTAGGGGACCATGAATAGGTAGGGACATAGAAAACTAGATTTGGCTAAGGGTAGGTAGCCAGAAATAACTTATTACTTCTCATCATAGTGACCATCGATGGTTGAGGTGACCATCTGTGGTTAAGGTGACTGTTGGTGGTCAAGTTAATCATCGATGGTTGGGCAGACCATTAGTGGTTGAGACAACCATTAGTGGTTATTGTGTGTAGGTATGGGTTGGTAAATAGTTGATTTATGGGATCACATGGTGGATTTATAAGAGATAGGTTGGTGTTGGGTTGAGTGTAAAAAGTAAATAAAGTAAGTGAATACTAGAAAACAAATACTTATCTTGTATAAAGTTGATTAGGTGGTTGATTTAATTGGTTGACTCATTGGTGGAGTCTAACATGATTTTGATAGAGTAACTATCAAAGTTGTTGCTAGAATCTAGATAATGTGAATGCAATGGAGACGTGATCACATGAGATGAAGCAAGTGCACACCAAATAGATGCTAAAGCAATTTGAAATTATACAAGAAGCTAAATTACACAAGACAAAATGGAGAAAACCAAAATTTTATTAACATGAGATGGCCAAAGTGAAGAATACATATAGGAGAGCACGTAAGTAACTCCTCCACAAAAGGTGGCCAAGGCACCCCAAGAATAGACTGTAACTCCTCCATGAAAGGTGGTGACAAGGTGCTAAGAATAGAGAAGTAACTCCCATCAAGGGAGTTACATATGAAATTCTTATGACACCTATGAAACATCTATGACAAACATCTCCACATAAGCTATCCTATCCCACAAATTTAGGAAAACTCCATGTAAGCACAAGAAATACAATTTCCCTAACTAAAAAATAGGGAAAAATAAAAACCTACACTAATACCCCCCATAATCATAGCTTAAGTGGGTAGTGTGGAAATATAAAATGGGTCCTGGAAACTAGGCTTGATGAGGTACCCATGTATAAATGCAATCTCCCATAAGATAGATAAAAGGAGAAAACCCGTTGGATAAAACTCCCCCCCAAAAGAGAGACATAAAAGAAAGAAGAGGCTAGTGGGTCCCCCTGAAGATGAGGTACAGGACTTCTTCACTAAGTTTAAGGCCCTTAGATTACAATTGAAAGAATGAAAGATAGAGAAGAAAGATGATCAACTCATCCTTTCTATTCTCGAAAAGTTAATTCCAAGCTATTCAGTCTTTGTCTCCACTTTCCATGCCACAAAAAGTGCCCTTGGCACTACATGGAAAATAATTTGGATTCATTCATTGCTGACTTGACTAGGGAGTAAGATAAGCTAATTCAAATGGGCACAATGAAGTCTACTCAACCCCAAGCTTTGATAGCTGTAAATGGTAAGGATAAGACTTCAAAAAAGGAGAATAAGAAAAAGAACAAGGACCAGGAGAAGAAGAAGAAGAAAGAAAACAATAATCTTGCCAAAAACAACATTGAGTCTTCATCCTCCAATGCTCTGATACCATATTGGAGTTGTTACCAAAATATAGATAATGCAAATGCAATGGATAATTGATCACATGATATGAAGCAAGTGCACACCACATAGATGCTAAAGCAATTTCAAATTATACAAGAAGATAAATTACACAAGACAAAATGAAGAAAACCAAAATCTGATTAACATGAGATGGCCAAAGTGAAGAATACATATAAGACAGCACATAAGTAACTCCTCCACAAAAGGTGGCCAAGGCACCCCAAGAATAGACTGTAACTCCTCCATGAAAGGTGGTGACAAGGTGCTAAGAATAGAGAAGTAACTCCCATCAAGGGAGATAGTTATGACACCTATGACACATCTATGACACACATCTCCACATAAGCTACCCTATCCCACAAATGCAGGAAAACTCCATGTAAGCACAAGAAATACAATTTCCCTAATTAAAAAATAGGGAAAAATAGAAACCTACACAAATAGTAACAATACTTGACACTTTGGTGTAGTGGTAATAGTAAGTTGGCTCTCTAATGTGATGGATGAATCTTTGGATTGCTGATGGTGATTGACCTACAAAACAAAGTAACTCTAGATACACAAGTTCTTGATAATAATTCCATGTGGATCCCACATCCTTGTTCCTCTCTTCTTATAGGCAATGTATTAAAGTTACAAGACATTAACAAGGCCTTCTAATTATAACTCACTCATGTAATGGCGTGTACATGGATTAAGGTGATCTATTTTTAGAAAAGTAAGGTGAATGGTTTGCATGTTGATGGTTAAGGAGCTGCACCCTAACCATCGATAGTCAAGATGACCGTCAATGGTCATCTTGACCATCGATAGTTGAGGGTGAAGGCAAAAGGTGGGTAAAATGTTAGTAAAGCTAGTTTGGTCAAATGACTATGATTAGGCTTGGTTAGGGGTCGATGGGTTAGATTGCTTCCAAGGGGGTCCTAAGATGGTCTAGGGGTGTTTCAACATTTGGGATTTTGGTGTGCATATTTTTGGTGTCTATGCAAATAATGACTCTTCCTTTGGTGGGTTGCTTGAACTTTTCTTCTTTATAATTAGTCTTCTTAAACCATTTTATGGTGTTAATGACTTATATATCCTTTTTACAAATTGTTCTTATGTATTTTTTAGTTATATGACCTTGTTGGTTATAATTGTAGCATATGAGATCCCTTTTGATCTTTGGAGAGAGAGAGAGCAATTCCTATATCTATAACCAAATTGATTATAGGAGAAGCAATACCCATTAAAGACATGCTTATATCTGACCTCCCTTCTTCTTGGTCATTATTGATCAATGAATTTTCATTCTTAACCCTTTTGGTGGTGATATAATCCCTTTTATCCTGAGATAATAGCATATCAAAGTAATTCATGATTTTATTTTCTAATTGTTCTTTATTAATCATGATCTATATATTCTTGATAGTTACCTCTAGATCTGGCACTTGTGTCTTCACACCATTAATTTTTGATAAAGCACATATTACTTTATCTTAAATATAAACCACAAACTCTTTGTCAACCATTATACCTTTGATCACCTTCAAGTGGTTAAACTTTACAATAAGGACTAGATTTGATACCAATTATTAGAGGTACAATCCATTAAGAGGGGGTGAATCAATGGTGGTAAACAATCCAATTCAATTTCCAAACCCTTTCAAATACTTAAGCAATCATTATAATTATTCATGAAGCATACAGATCATTCATAGTAGTGAAAAATGAACATAATGCAAGATTACATACACAACACAAGATCTATGTGGGAAACCCTCTTGGGGAATAAAACCCACTCTTAATCCTACAAACACATAGACTATTATCCTATAAGATGATCACAAATAAGAGGTTAATCAAGTCTTTTTTATCAGGAACCTTGGTCATGTCCTTCTAACCTAAGGCCTTTAGTAAAATAGAATTTCCATAAGGAACACCTACCCTTAAGATGATCAAGTCCTTCTGACCAAAGGTCTTTAGTGAAACTGATTTAACTTTTTTAGGAATAATAGAGTTTTATTTATATTTTAGTTAAGGGTCTAGATTAATAAATCACTAAATAATATTGCAATAATTATACTCCTGATTTGTATAATTTATCTATATTTTTTACCTTCATAAAAATAACAATACATAAGGAGGAAGTAGAACTTATCTTAAAATAGGCTGAGATGGTTGATACAAGGTCTTAAATTGGTTTTGTAAGATTGGGATAGTGTCATAAATAAAAATCTAGATTTTGTTCAATGAAAGGATATTACCACAAAAAATAAGACACTTTGGGGTCTAACATTGTTGTCTAGTCATGTTGTTATTGTCCAAACTGGTCATAAAAACCTAAATTTTCTAGGTTCTTTACATTGTTCCTATGTGAGCCTATCTATGAAATATTGAGTGATGAATGTTGATGCAGATCATTATAGAGATGATTTAATCTTCAAATCCTAACCCTCCATCATGCTTGATAAATGAGATTTGAATCACTTGAAAAGGGGGGGTTAGTGTGTGTAAGATACACTAAACATGTAATCCACACCCTTTGTGTGGGCACATCGCCTACATACCAATACCTTGAAGATGGATCAAGCCATATGTAGTTCTCCCACTTAATGTGATTTTTACAATAGTTTGATGTGGATATAAAAATGCCAAATTGATAGTGCTTGAGGTGGTTAAGGATTGGTATGAAGGTTTGAATATGTTTTTAGCTATGTTAGGTGACTCTTTGCAGAGAATAGAAAATTTTTCCTTAGTAGTTTGCTTGTATTCTTGCTTACCCTGTAAGATTTTATCACCTCACTTGTAAATGTCCTTTGGATAGAATTTTATAGGGAACTATTGGTCATGGATTAGATTTATTCATGCTAGGCTAACATAATGAAGAATATAAATCAAATGAAAATTAATGTTTGGGCTCAAATTGTAATTGTACAAGAATGTTAAGAATAGGACACCCTGAGGTCCAATTTTTTAGTCCAAGTATAGTGCTCCTATCCTACTGGATTGAGAGCTAGGGGTATAGGATTGACCTAGGAAATAGATTCTAGCTAAGATGGAATCAGGGTTTAAAAGTTTTTAGATAATCGATAATGAGCAAAAATATGTCTAGAAGGGTCACAAGATAATGCAAAATGGAACTATGGGTAGGGTGTCACAAGCCACACTCAAACTACTTATTTGGACATTTTATATGACTACATTTCCGCCCCCCCTTTATTCTAGTGATACAACAAAGAAAAATAATAGGATAAAAGAAAATTATAAAGCATACCTAAACTTACCTACATGAGTGAAGCCCATGAAGATGTCTGATGTTGAGTGAGTATAGAGAGAGCACATCATGAAGTGCAAATTTGTAAAAAAAAAACTAGGAGTAGATCAGTTCTTACTAGACACACTATGTCTAAAATAAGAACATACAAAATTTGGGTAAAAGAAAGAGGAAGATGAAGGAATGAATGCACCTCACTTAGTACATGAACCAATACAAAACCTATTATGATGTTGAGTATTGTTTTAGTGATGTTGGGTGTATGCTAAACCAAGAATAACATCAAAAATGGAGCTGAGTGCTCAATTCTTCAAGGGTGGCTCAAGAATATAAAAGCTATCCCTTTCGATCCATCATTGCCTACTAAGTGAAGGTATGTGATCATTCATGTGTTAATAAATATTTGTAATATGTGTCCAATCCCTCTAAGTAGGTGGATCAATAATACAAAGGCTATCTATTCCTTTCACTCCATCATTACCCCCAAAGTGTGGAACTATGAATTTATATTAATATGAATGTGTGTCATATGAGATGGCTCCTAAAGTCCATGAATGCTTTGTAATCTAACAATGTGGTGTAGATAGTCAAATGTGTGTTGAGAACTAGGCCAATCTTGGTCACTCTAAAAGGTGGAGATTAGGCTTGTATGAAATCCACTCCTGAATGATGCCAACCACTTTCACATGGAATAAGGCATGTAGCTATTGAGCATACCTAGGTCATGCATTGAACTAAAAAGAAAATAAGGAAAATGTGTCACACACATTACCCCAATCACTGATGTCTGTAACATGGATTTTGATCTAGAAGTTATACTAACTACCCAATCTAAAATTGGAAGTGAAAGCCATCATGCCATGTATTATTCTCCCTATATCTAGATTCTCTAAAAAAATTTATACTAAAACTACCCAATCTAAACTAAACTATAGCTGACAAAACTATAATTGAACTTACCTTCTTATTTGTTTCTATAAAATCTAGTTTTTCTATTATTTGGATAGGAGTGTCAAAAATAAGACACTTTTCTATTCGGTGTTGTATTCTAAGTATGGCACTCTTATCCTTTGTTATTTTAAATCATTGTTATATATTCATCACTATTTTCTTAGTTTATTATGCCTAGTTTGGGATTTGGTTGTTGTTTTGAGTGTTCTAAAAATAGATTTTTGATCGGCAGAAGGCTCTGATCTCTATGACAAAATGCCTAATTATTACCCCCTCTTTTAAAGATAGGAATGAAGACCCTAAAATGATTCCCTTAGAATAAATATCCTTGAAAGTGTGTTATTATATAAAATACATGATATAGCAATGATAATCTTAAAGATGTCTCAAAATATAGGATAGTTTGTATTGGAGATTGTTAGATCAACAAGGGTATGCCTAGATAGATGTAATAATGTAATAGTATGTGTAGTTTACTGAATTGAAAGTGGAAATATAGTTATTTTTTATTTTTCAAGGAGATATGGAGCATGATGTCCATCATGGCATCCAAGAAAGCAAGATAATGCATAATGTGGATCATGGCATTGCAAACAATTGAGAAGTAAGCAAGCATGCAAGGCAAGAAGTAAGAAACATACAAAAGAGCCGAAGGAGCCAAACAAACAAGGGACGTGGGCACATGTCACTCAAATTGGGAAAATAAGCATACAAGGCATGTTTAAATGCCCACATACACATACAATTGAAAATAAACAAGGTTGGTACAAGGGCCACAAGTGTATATATGAGTATAAGCAAACAACATTGGTGAATGTCCTAAGGCACACACAAAAATAAAATGAAAGGATATCGAAAAATATCCTAAGGCACACATGAGAGATAAAATAGGAGTTAAGAAATGCAATGACATCTAACAAGCAAGAAAGGAAGGCATGTAAAAGTTGTAAATATAATCACATCTAACTAATCAAAGCAAGAAGTGAAATTATGCAAAACATGGCATACAAGACTAGGTAGATGCTAATAAATACACAAGTGTTATATACTAGTGAGTGTTGATAAATTAATATATGTAAGCTAGTAAATAATGTAAATCAACATTATAACTAGAGTGTGTGGTGTAGGAATGACATGACCTAGATGGTGTAGTCACGTATAAGATGCCCTTGGTGGGTAGATATGTCAATGTATGTCTCAAATGTATGAATTAGGATGCCCCCTCAATGGGTAGAGTGAAGTAATCAAGGATTTGGATGTAACTACACACATTCAAAGAAGATCAAGTGAAACATGGTAATGTAGATAAATTGACAAATAATAGCATAGAACAATAAAATGTAAGTCTAAAATGGTAGCATAAATATAAAGCATGGATGATACATACAGTTGAAATGTTTTTGGTATTTTGAGTTATTTGGATGTTTTTTTTTATTTTAAAATTTTGTATTATTTTTTGTATTTTTGAAATAAGCTATGTATAATCAATCATAAGGAGACTATGTATAAGTAAACTAAGACATTATTTACAAGTAATAAGAAAGAAACTATGTACATGTAATTGAAAAAAATCTATGTACATGTATATGAATAAAGCAATATGTACACAAATGACATAAAAGACTAGTTTGGAGGGGGTAAAGGGTTCAAGGATGGAGCCTGTTAGGGATAGATATGGAAAAAGGGTTCACAACCATCATCAAATGCCTCAAGATCATCATCATAAGTATCATCATATGCCACAGACTCTATATACATGGCAGATATCTCCTTAGGTGTTAGTAAGATCTATGATCTTTATGTAGGAAAATATCTATCACTCATAATGGTGTTATCCTGTCAAAGGTAAATTGAAGGTTGCTCTAGTGATGAAGATGTTAATTATCCTCTAAGACATTTAACTCTGGTAGTAGATGGATTTGATAAAAGTGGTGAAGCTAGTGTTGGTGGTGATGTAATCGAAATAGTACCTTGAACCTATAGTTTATCTAATCTTTGTTGTAAATTTATACATGATTTGGTGTCATGTCTTATGATTATATGAAAGAGACAAAATGGGTGACCATCTTATTGTGATAACCTGCTAATAAATCTATTTCATACCATAGGTAATGTGATTAATCCATGATCAAGTAACATTTATAGCATAATCTATGGTTGATGATATGTGTTTCTTGCCTAAATCTAAATGACTAACTCTATATCCATAAAGGTAACCATGTAAATTGTATGTGCCATGTGATCAATCTAGGGTTATGAATGTGTAATATATCTTTAGATTATGGTGAAAGATGTTAAGAGTGATGCAAGATGTGTGATAAGGGCTCTAGAGTCATCTCATTACTCTCTTAGGCCAACTATTGTAAATCTCAATCCACACAAATAGTCATCTATGAGTATGGGTGTTGTATCATTATTTGAAGTATCTTGGGAATTTGTATCAACATCATGCATGTATGGTAACTCATAATTTACCATAAGGGGTAATTGTGATATGGGAGTCTCATTAACTATAGTATTAGAAGATGGTAGTGCTATGAGAATATCTGTAACTAATAAAGTAATTATGACTACCAAAGGAGATATATTTTTAGAATTAATTGGTACTATTGGAACTACTATTAGTGATTATGTAATTATAATAAGTGTAGGAAATATGACTAATGGAGTAGCTAGAATGGCCAAAGCTCCTATAATTAGATGAGTATCTAGTGTTGAGGAAACAACTGAAAGTGGAGGAGTGTAAGTTGTGTTAGTCTCTCCTACCTCATATGTATGTATCTTGGAAAGAGAAATGCGATGAGGTAGTGATTAAACTATGATATGAGGTGTCCCATCTGGTGAAATAGTCAAAGATGACTCTGTAATTATATAATATTTGAATGGATGGTTATCTATTGGGCATGTGTATAGTTATCCTTCATGAAGAAACTTAACACATCAATTAAGAGTAAAAGGAACTAATCTCATAGCATGTATCTAAGCTCTTCCAAGTAAAAGGTTATAATGAAGAGGATCTGGCATGACCTATAATTATGTAGAGAGGGTTTTGGGCCTTACCATGATATCTAAAATAATGGTGCCTAATGTCTATCATGGTATATCATCAAGCCCTCTAATGTTCTTATATGAATTTTGCATGGATGCCATATCTACACCCATGGTTTGTAAAAATGTAATATTACATATATTAAGTCCATAACCATTATTAATTATAACTCTCTTAATTGAATTGGTTTTGACTTGATCTTGTATGAATAGTGGTAAATTTTATTTAATAACTATCTGAGAAGGCATGTCCTCATGATCAAAATAAATAGCATCTTCTATAATTTTTAATGTGTTAACCACTTATACAAAATAAGAAAGCTTGAATCAATGGGCATATATGTTTGAGTGAGTGCCTGATAAAGAATGTCTTTGAACACATTGGCATTCTAAAGTAGTTCTAATATAGAAATTTTAGCTGGTGTGTTTCTCAATTCATCAATAATATCATATGCCCTATATGGATCTGCTTATGTAGGTGGGGTTATCTTAGGGTGGGAAGGAATAGGATGGTGGTAGGATTCTTACGTAACTAGGGGAGGTATGGTGGCACATTGAGTAACATCTCTAAGTGCATTATCTACTAGCCATATAGGACTTTTAGTAACTATGGGAGGAGATCGAATATAATCAAAAGGTCGAGGTGGTGGAAGGATAAATGGTGTCAACTAGGCTCTCTGGTGATTGGTAGTGACCTAGGGAAGAGTAAAATAGACCATGCAACATGACTCAGCATGAGATCGAGGTTCCAAAGGAGGTGAGGCAAGAGGTATCTTAACATGTTTAGAAATGAATTTTTTATATCATGTAATATTATAAAAATTGAGCATGAAAGGAAAATAATAAATCTTTACATTAACATATAGTAAACTTCATCATTCATATACATGATAGGACCGAGTACAGACTCATTATTTGCAAGAAATGTTTTGAAGTGAGTGAAATCCATTTTTGATTTTATATGAAATCTAATTTGGATGTAAGGTGATACCTCAGAAGCAAAGGGACCTAGTATATGCAACTAGGGTTTGAAATTTAAAAAAAATTACTATGATGAATTTTAAAAATTAATGTGAAATTCTGATTTACATATCTAGGAAAAAAATCATAAAAAATACTATAAAAATTAACAAGGAATTTTCTCTAGGGTTTCTAGGGTTTTTATGCACAAATGAAGTCAGGTTCACCAAATGGTTTAACTTTTTTAGAAATAATAAAATTTTATTCTTATTTTAATTAAGGATCTAGATTAATAAATCAATAAATAATATTATAATAATTACTGTCATGATTTGTATAATTTATCTATCTTTTTTACCTTTCTAATAATAGCAATAAATAAGGAATAAATATAACTTATCTTAAAACAAGTTAAAATGGTTGATACATGGTCTGAAATTGGTTGTGTAAGAATGGAATAGTGTCACAAATTAGAATTTGGATTTTATTCTACAAAAGGATAGGACCACCAAAAACATGACACTTTGGCGTTTGGTGTTGTTGTCCACTCTTGCCACTGTTGTCCAAACTAGTCATAGAGACCTTAATTTTCTAGGTTCTTTGCATTGTTCTTGTGTGAGATTGCCTGTGAAATATTGAGTGTTGAATGTTGATGAAGCTCATTAGAGAAATGATTTAATCTTCAAACCCTAACCCTCCATCATGCTTGATAAACAAGATTTGAATCACTTGAAAAGGGGGGTTAGTGTGTGTAAGATGCATTGAACATGTGATCCACACCCCTTGTGTGGGCATGATACCTACATACCAATACTCTGAAGAGGGATCAAGCCATATGTATTTCTCCCACCTAATGTGTTTTGTGCAATAGTGTGATGTAGATATAAAAATGCCAAATTGATAGTGCTTGAGTTGGTTAGGGACTGGTATGAGGGTTTGAATATGTTTGAAGCTGTGTTGTGACTGTATGCAAAGAATAGGAAATTTTTCATTAGTATTTTTCTTGTATTGTTTCTTTATTTGTAATATTTTATCACCTCCCTTGTAAATGACCTTTGGATAGGTTTTTATAGGTAACTATTGGTCATGGGTTAGATGTATTCATGCTAGGCCAACATAACAAACACTATTAATCAGATGAAAATGATCATTTGGGATCAAATTTAAATTAGATAAGAGCACCAAAAATGGGACACCCTAGGTTCTATCACTGTAATCCAAGTATGGCACTCCTATCCTATAGGTTTGGGACCTAGGGGATAGGATTGGCCTAGGAAAGAGAGTCTAGCTGAGCTACAATCAGGGTTTAGAATGTTTTATATGAATGGTAATGAGAAAAAAGATGTCTATAAGGGTCATAAGAGAATAAAAAAATGATTTATGGATAGGGTGTCACAATCCACACTCAAACTACCAATTTGGACATTTTATATGACTACAAAAATGCTATTTCACAAGGAGCAACTGCCCCTAAGGAAGATCAAGAACTTTAGACCCTCCTTGAAATGAATACTTATACCTTAGAACTAATGTCTTAAATAATTGATGATGGACTTTTAATTATTTGAAAACTACACAAATTCTCTCTAACTCATACAGGCCTATCACATAGGCATGCCACAATCTCTCCTTACTCACTCAAACTATCCTCATATGCACACTTGGACCTCTTTACATATCCTCAAATTGAAATATCACTATATTGACATTAGTAACATGACCTAAAGTTAATATACATATTAAATAAACTATTATTCTCATTAACTCAACCAACAGGCACACTACCTATCCTTCACTTCACAACTCTCACATCCACCTTGCAAAAATTATTCCACATTCAATACTAGAAACCAACACATTTAGCTTCACTAAATATAGGTCAATAATGAATTAAAAATAACTTGGTTGGCCACAAAAACATGAATTCACCCTTAAGGCATCTCAAATGGGTCACACTTAATCTCAATCCACTTTCAAATAGGCCTAAGTCACTTTTAGGTTCTATGGAGACCCATTCAGCTCTTTGACACTTCTCTAAGAAAACTTAAAACATAAAAACACTTTTATAAATAATTTACCCATTCCCCAAGATCTATATGTCCTCCTTAGGTTCTAAAATCCATCATATTACCCTTCTACTTAAGCATAAATTGATTAAAAAATATTTTATGTACATAGTCACCATGAACGAATACATAATCAAATTGTAAAAATTTGTTTATATTGTATATGATTATTAAATCCTTCATAATTCACATATATTATCCTCATTGAGTCTAAAATCCTCCCCAATATTTAATTCATCAATATATATTGAAACAATATCAAAATAATCTTGAACAATCTTCTCAGGTCACTTACAGTACATACACGAACACAATAAACTTTGGAGCTTAGTATCTTTGTTTTCACACACTTCCAAATCTTCAAATCCATATTTACATATGTACCTTGGATTCCTCTACATATTTTATTTTTACTTCACTATCAAATTATACCTGGATCAAAATTTATTACCCAGAAATTAGACACTAGTCTTTTCCCTTGTAAATTCAAATATTTAAATGTCAATGATCATAGTTAAACTTTGAACACTATAATCGCATCTTGTGTCCTCATTATTAATGTCAAATACACAATATATATATACTTTTATATTTAAAACATAGGTATTAATTCTCAAATGTTAAATCTCAATCACTTTGACCTCATCTCATGTAATCTTGTAATGTTGACTCCATGTGCTCCATCAATCTCTTTGAGATTATCCTCACTTTAGCAATGCTAGACAATTTTCACTTTGACCTCTTGACTTTAATATGCACCATTTATCTCTATCTATATGATCTCCCACTCACCATTGATCCTTGGAATAAGCTTGATATTTATCTTTACTTAGCATTAAACATCATGTGTATACACATAATATTTTTAAACTTTTATCAATTACTGACACTTTGTATCTTGAAGGAACCCATTGAGTCTCAATCTCTATGGGTGAATGCCTTAATGGGTACATTTGAAAATGGGTGGGTAGACCATTAGTGCTTCATAAGATTATTATCCCTTTTTCCACTTTCCATTTACACATTTGTCTCCTAAAACCATTTACCATAAGCCTATTCTTCTCTTTTGTACCCATTCTAAACATTTGTCATGCTTTACCCTCCTTACTCTTACCTTGATCCCTTTCACCAATTGATTGTACTAGGTTGACTAGGTCAACCCTATATATTTTTTAGTCTCTGATTACTATACAAGATTTACTGGATTGACCCTATACTATTTAAGGATATTTATTACTTGATGTTTTGTTAGCCCCTTGGCCGACCTAGCTTAGGACCTAGTGATTTATCTTCTAAAAACACATAGGGTTGAATGGGTCAACCCTGTATAGCCAACATATTTGGAAGGATTTAGATCAAGATCCACCTATTTATACAAGTTCATTTCCAACCATTTGAGAATAGAGAAATGAAGAAGAATAAGTGCAAATGAACATCTATTTATTGACCATTCTACTTGAGGAATAAATCTTAGGGTTCCATAATTTCTTTGGAGATAAAAATCTTGTCTTGTAGATAAGTATTTTGGATGGATAGATAGGTTGTTTAACCTAGATCTAATTTTTCTTTCTTATCCTTACATACCACAACAATATCTTGTGAAACACTATGGCCAAGAGAGATATTGAGGATTAGCAAGTTCATCTTCAAAGGTAAGTATTTGTAACTTTATTTTTCCTTTGTAAGAGTAGATAGATAGTGTAGTTGTACTTCTCTGCCATGCATTATGATTTTGTATACATTAACTTGAGTATAGGACTTCTATGCATGTTTAGTTTAATTTGTTTTGTTTTCAACCCCCACTTTGTGCCATAAGATTTGGTATGAACTAGATTAGATTTACTTTCTTGTTATTAGAATAGAGTGAACATTAAACCTAGGCCTCTTTTAGAGTTGTTGCATGATTTTTTTGGATTTTAAGCTTTAGAAACCTTCCTATCATGGTGTATTATGACAATTGATCCCATAATCAAGTCTGGTGAATCTTCATAGTGGTCATACTCCCACTTAAAAAAATTATTCCCAATTGAAAGTGTAGGTATGCTTTATCTTCTCTAAGCAAGGATTAATTTGTAAACATGATAAATTTTTTATTACATACATTCTGGTAAACTCGATGTGAACTATCCCTTAAAGTACTTGTTTACCTTATTTCATTTATTTCATCATTATTTTTATCATATATTTGTCATACTAGATCAACTCTATCAACCCAATATCCAGCTTCTATGCACAAGATTTTAGGTACAAGCTATTGGATTGACCATGTTGACCCAATACAAGTTTTCAACTTTTCAAACATCTAGTCCAAATGACTAGGTTGACCCAGTCAACCCTTTACTTTTTCAAGCACTCAGCAATAGGTTTCTACAAAGATTGATTGATCCATTCAACCTAGTTAATATAATTTTCAATTGTATATCAAGGTTCTTAAACATCAATCTTCATTCTCTACATCTCTGATCCACTAAGGTCCCTTTTTATCTCTATATCTCTTTCTTTATAGTCTTTCTTTTTATAGCTTGCAGTACTTAAAACTAACCTTGCATAGTCAACTAAATCAACCTTGCCAACCCATTTCTATGTTTTATGTGTTTTTTAGATAACTGGGTCAACTTTGTTGATCCTATTCATTTTTAGACCTCATTTTCATAGTACATATTTAACCCTATCGACCCTATTTTATATTCTATGCATACACTATTTACTATATCAACATTGTACCTTGTTTCAAAGTTGGAATTAACCTTATATGCTAGTAATTAGATCACACTTTCATCTTTTGTTGCTTTTATGATTAGATCTGATCACATAGCTTAATTAGGTGGTTTTCATTTAACCGTGTAGTTTCACTATTTTATATTTTATGCACACATGACCAAATCACAAAATCTAAATAAGCATTTTAACATTTGTCTACCCAAGGCCAACCTATTTAGAATTCATCACCAAGGGGGAAGCCAACTTGATGTTTTGGTCAAGTATAAAGTGTGGTTAATGGTATATTCTGGCTAAGGACCTAACACTCTTATCAATGTAGTGTGTGAAGTGAGGGGGTAGGCCCCAATACCAAACCTATATAATTACCACTATAAATCCCTTTCAACCCAAACTACTTGAAACAATCCTTAGATTGCCATTCTAGTTCCTTTCTTACAACAAACTTCCCATTACATTTAAAATAATATCTTAATAATCTAATAAATAGTTAGGTTAAACAATTAATTAGTTGTTTACTTTTTAAGTTGATTACTTGTTCTTTGATCAATTGTATTTTAAATTGTAAAAACTTGCATTAGCCAATGTTGGTGCAAGGTTTTGTGCTATGTGCCTCAATCATATTGGCCAACACTAATTAAATTTAATATTTGTTTCCTTTTAGCTATTTCTTTTCTAAATTACTTGCAAAAGTTATCTTGTTTTAGTTTACAATCTATTATAGGCTTCTTAATTTTCCCTATCTGTTATACTAGATCAACGCAATCGACCCTGTACCTTTTTTTAACCTCTACTCAATATATCAGATCAACCCATTCAAACCTATACTATTTACAAGCCCTATTTTCTCTTTTCCTAGCCTTTATTCACTGTGTTGGATTGACCCAATTGACCTTGTACTATTTGTAGACCCTAATTTTTGTGTTAAGTCAACCCAATTGACCCTGTACTATTTTTATCATTTCTTATTTTCATTCTTTCTCATTTCTCTTTCTTTCCCTTCATCATGGACTTTTTTATTGATGACAATATTGAGTTGCAGTCATCCTACATGATGAATTTTACCAATCCTCATAGGCTCTCCTATAGATAGAGTAGGGCTCCTCTCTTGGATGTTATTAATGTTCATATTTCCACTCACATAATGAATTATGGGACCCCTCCTAATACATTTTTATATCATAATCCTCTTTTCTCATTATAATACCAACCCAAATTAGAGTATACCCCCAAAATTCTCTTCTTTATCTCTGAATTTCCTTAACATCGAGGAAAAGATCCTTCTATTGTTTACAATCTTATGATTAATGGTCAATCCAAAGAGTCTCATTCACCTACTCTTACATTATTGACTAGATTTCAAGATACCATAGTCTTTGATTCTTAGCATCTTCCTTTAATTATGAACCCTTCTCATACCATGACTTCTTATTCTCTAACATCATCCACCTCCATGCCTAGTATATCCACTAACATGGCAAATTCTAAATCTAGTGGGCCTCTTATAAGATCTACTATCCTTAATCCTTCCCCTAGTGCATCATTTTCTACCCAATGTATTCAGTATACTAGTGGTTCTTCTTCTCAACCATTCACTAGCCCATCTTTTGTTACACAAGTAAATTTTACCACTAGTGCCTCACATTTTCATAGTTCCTCTCAAGCTCCTATCAATAATGATATTGGTACCCAATCTACTAATACCACCTCTAATGCTTATAATAATTCTAATCAAATACATTAACTATTATTACAAGCACTCAATCAAATAAATACCTTTTAAGCTCATAACATAAGTTAAATGATGAAAATGTAAAACCACCTTCTCCAGCATCGATCTCATCCTCAACCAATGGCTTGGGGTATACATAATAATAATTTTCCCCCTCTTCAATATTCTCAAGGAAATATCATTCCTAAACGTCCTTTGGTCAAAAAACCATTAATCATCTCCAAAATGAACCTCTCACTACTCTAATTTCTAACATTGATATAAGAGGTATCATACCTACAATTTCTTATAATGGATCAACTAATCCCACCCTTCATATTAAAACATCTAGAAATATTTATAAGGATTGGGTCAAATTTGACACCTTTAACACTACCAAAGTCTTAGCCAAAACTCTCACAGATGATTCCTTGGATTGGTACAACCAACTTAGAACTCATTCCATTACTAATTTGGAGGATTTAGTGACTACTTTAGTTCAAGAATTCCAAACTAGTGATCTTTTTGAAAACACTTTTTCCCACTTCATAAATTGTAAACAAATTGAAAATAAAGTTGTTCAAGCATTTTTTAGGTGGAAAATTTTGTCAAACAAATATGAACATAACATGGCCGATGACAATATTTTCCATCTTTTTACCAATGCCCTTTTTCTTCAACTTCAATATCAGGTCCAACTTTCTCTCTATGTACCTTAGAGGAGGATATTGACCAAGCTAAATGATAAAATTTCCTTATACATCAATTTAATCCACCCCAACCTTATGCAGGTCCTCTTCTCTTAAGAACAAAAATCATAATGTTACTAATGATGGTGTTATATATTCTTATGACACCATTCATAATGTTCAAGTTGTCATTCCTACCCCTTCATCAAAACCAACTCCCCTTCTAAATAATATACCAATCCTCATTTATCTTCACCAAACAACATTAATGTTCATAAATCTCTATCTTAAGCTTCTACCTAGGCCTCTTCCATGAGAACTTGACCCTACCCATCCTATGAAATCCTAGTATGATCCTAACAAGTTTTTTTGGTTTCACACTAGTTGGGATCATTCTCATGAGACCTGTAGATAACTGTAAATTATAACTATGTAATTTCTTCTTGGTCCTAACTTTGATAACAATTCTATCATTCAAAAGTGTCAAAAATCTTATGAAATTGCCTTCAAATATTATAAATCACATGATAAAATTCAAGCCTTAAATCAATCAAATGATCATTTAGCTATCTACAAAGACCTTCTTCCTAATCATCAACCTATCTAAGATAATCAAGATAAATCCATCCCTTCCATCAATAATTTATAAATTATTGTTGAAACCACTTCTGAAGAGAATGTGGTTAACATGACTAATATGTAAAGGGTGGTTGATTTTACCGATTCCCAACCTATATACACTCCTTCTTCATCTAGAACATATCATGTTATCCAAGATTCTTCCCTAATTCATTTAAATGAGTTGGGGCAAGATGACCTTATTACTTTTGATGATTCAATTTCTAATTCTCCCTTGGATAACACTTCCCATTCTATTTCTACCACCATTCCTTCATCATCTAACACTAATGATACTCAAATTTCTACTAACACTTCTACCGATTCTTAAAATCAACTTGAACTAGCTACTTCATCATCACAACATGATTTACAACCTTGTTCTAAACCTTCTTCTTTTTTTTCAACATAAATTTCAATTCACTTCAGCTCCTCCTTTCGAGGACCTCTTTAATCATTATGCACTTATTTCTAATAACCTTCTTATGGGTTATGATGAGTAATATCCCATCATGGATCTCACTAATCTCCCATCCTAGATTTTATTCCTTAAGCTTATGAGGACTTATCCACATAATCAAAACCATCTTATGCAACAACTATTCAAGATGAATTTCCGTCATCCTCCCATAGTAGGATGGGAGGCAACCTTATTTTGATCTGAGGATAGTATATTACAATAATGTGAGAAGATGTATATTAATTTTGATGAAACTATGGACACTTATCTTTCCCTAAAATTTCCTATAGCTTATGTCATTCGCAATAAGATTATTATTGATGTAGATGATCCTCCCTTATTTATTAGTGTTCAAATAGGTGATATCAAAGTTAAGCATGTGTTAATTAATGAGGGTTCTGAAACCTTTATTGCTTTTCTCAAATTCATTAAGACCCTAAGATATTTAAAATGTAATCTCAAGTCTACATGCAGCACTTGCCAAGGATATGATAGAAGGAAAATGCCTCTTCTAGGTTGTGTGTGGCTTCCCATTATTATCCCACCTATCACCATCCATGTGAAGGTGATGATATTTAACTTTTCCCTTTTTTATAACATCTTGCTTGGTAGGTCATGGACTCACCGTATGAGAGCTATTACTTCTTCTGCTTGCCAATGTGTTAAATTTCCTCATAATGGAGACATTTATAAGATTCAAGGTGACACTAACCCTTGGAATTTCAAAAAATTCCAATACCATGGTGTCTTAAAGATTCCTACTCTTAAACCTTTGCCTAGCATTCCATTCTATGAGTCTCAACATCTCAACTTTCTTACTAATTCAACTCAAGGTTACAATGGACATCCCAAACTCATTGGGAACATTCCTCCTAACCTATTAGATTCTGATGATGATGAGCTCAATGAGATTAACATAAAGATTTAAATTTTTGATCTCTCACTGTTTCTATGCAAAATTGCTTTCTACATTCAAAGAAGAAATAAGAAACTGAAATAAAAGGTTAAGGCTAGAAGTACCTGATAAAGTTGAGCGCACCAAAATCAGACATTGAAAGATTCTCCTCTTTGGCTGTGGAGGAATGACACCTGTGAAAAAGAGACTAAAACACAGAAAGATGTTAGTCAAAGATATGGTGGGTTGTCAGGCGAACGCCCGATCCCAGAAGTATGAAGACTCCCTAGAAGGATATCAACCCACTGATAAAAAGCGTAATGTTAGATGAAAGTAGATAATAAAAGATGAAATGACAAAAATAAATGACAGAAAATAAAATGCGTACCTGATAAGCGGCACTGTTCTGCACAGTCACCGGCGTCAGTCTCTGTGGTGCCGGCGTCGGTTAGGAAAGGTGCCGACGTCGGTTAAAGTACCGCCGTCGGTCGGGGAAGTGACTGGCGTCGGTCGGGGCAGGTTTTGGACAGAGTCTGGGTGAGCTGCAGAAGGTCTTGATAGGGTCAGGACAAGGGATTTTTGGTCGAGTCGGGACGGGGTTTGAAGCTTCGGGACGGGGTCTGGGAGAGTTGGGACGAGGTCTGGGCAAGGTCTGAGAGAGTCGGGACAGGGGTAGGGATGTAAACGAGGGATGCTGGGTCTGAATAGAGTCAAGACAGGGATAGGGATGTAAATGAGGGATGCTGGGTCTGAACAGAGTTGGGATAACAGAACTGATAAATAATAACTAAGGAAGAAATAAAATAAATAGAGTAAAAACTTACCTGCCAGAAGACGCGATGAAAGCCATAGTTGCGGTGACGGATTGAATGCAGATTGGTTGATGCCGAAAGTGGGTTGATGCTGAGAGTGTTGATGTCAGAGTTCGTAGGTTGATGATTGCTTGAGGTTCGATTGATCAGCATTTCGAATAGTGTTTGGGGTCTGGTCTCGAATGGTTGGCGGAGGTTGATGAAGGCGGGGGATGGTTCCAGAAATGGTTCATCAACCGTTTTGGGAAACCGAATGATAACTGATAATGGATAACGGCAAGGTGATCGACGTCGGCAGGATTACCGACGTCGGCCGATAAGTGACCAACATCGGTGACATCGGCCAGGTAAAGACCGTCATCAGCAGATGCACAATGGGGATAGAGTCTAGCTTTAGCTCTGTTCTCATTGTTACATGCTGCCAGGGTCAAGGTTGGTGGAACAAGTGATTGACAAGGGTTAAATAGGTGAAGAAGAATAAGACGGGGAGTGACCAGGGGATTCGACACGATTTCAGTGTCTACATTTGCCCCTTTTTGTCTTGTTGGTTGTTCTGATGAACTGCAAGACAAAAATAGGAGTGATTGCCCCAGGTGAGGGATAAGGTTGATTTCATCTTGTTGGTTGTTCGAATGAACTGCAAGACAAAAATAGGAAGCGGATAGGTTGCCCTGATTATGGATGAGGTATTCCCCCTCAAAGCAGGAGTCGAGGGAAGGGAACTGAGAATCAGGTGCTGATTTGACAAAGAGTGGATGAAAAAGGGGGGAGGGTAAATGCTGTAAAAGGCATGATTGCACGCATACCACTGCACGAGATGGTCAGGTCAAAAGTGTCACAGGTCAAGGGTCGAGGAGTGCCAAAATTGAAATAACCGGGCCCCAGCATTTAGTCGTCTGCTGATCGGGTCACTCAATCTAAGCTGAAGCTCCAAATGGTCATCGTGTTCCAGGTATCCCAGGCTCAGGAAGTGCTCCTAAAAACACAAAAAAGCCACAAGTAGTGCAGATCAACCGGTTTGCGATCCTATACTTGTGAGGGTTCAAAAATGTTTGCGCACAATTCTGCTAACCAGTCATGAGGTAGCATACATGCAAAAACAACCAAGGCAATAATGTCTTGGAAGTAGTCGAGGTCAGCGGAGATAGGCATGATCTCCAATGGTTGGTGGTCGAGGGGAGGAATGGACGAAAGGATGTGGCCGAGCTAACCCCAGAAGACCCCATGTCAACTGAGTGCTGCCTACATAGCCCTGGTGATAGGGCCTCAGGCCAATGTAGTTCTCCCTAGAAGGGAGGGAGGGTCAAAGGGATAAAATGGGTCATGGTCAAGGACAAGATTATGGTTAAAAGAAGGAAAGAAGGTTTGTCCATCAGAGAGACGAACAAACGAGAATGGTCGAGCTAACCTCAGAAAACCCCATGTCAACTGAGTGCTGCCTACATAGCCCTGGTGATAGGGCCTCAGACCAATGTAGTTCAGACCAAGCGTCCAAGTGGTAGATAGGTGGTTAAAATGGTTGATAGATTGGTCGATGATTGGATGAAATGATGAGGAAAAAAAGATGTTGCAGCTTTTTCCAAATGGTGTATTCTGCAACATTGGTTGAGGGGTTTTTCATCCCTAGAAATATTCCATATTCGTGATGGATGTATGCTAAAAATGAATTGAGGTTTATTTATGCTTCAGCAAGTATTGGTTTATGCTAAACATAAATTGTGGTGGGTCGATAGTTTCCATGTGTATTGGTATCCATAGAAACTAGGGTGAATAGGCTAGGTCAGGTTGATGGTTTGAAAAGAGAGTTGAGTTGAGTCAATTGACAAGTGATGAAGGTGAATGTGACCAAAGTGTAGAAGAAGTGAAAAGCATATTGCTCTTTCATTGACAAGGACCAAAAAGATAGCATAGATAGGGGTTATGAGAACCAAGAGCCCCATTCATGCGTGACGTCGTTGACCATGGTTATGTTAGAGCGGTAATCGAATCACTTAGACACTAAAGTGAGCTCGAAGTCCCTTGAGCAGGTGATAGGAGGAGGAAGAAGGGTAACCCATTTTAAGAGCAGAGATAACTTTGCCCCTTTTTATAGGAGACCCTGAGACAACTATAAGTCAAGTCCATGACTCATTCAATTTTTTTTTATTTTTTATTTTTTTGGCGCAAACTGATCAATGCGGGAAGCCTGCATAGAGATGTCATTTGTTTGGTGGTCAGGTTGTGAAGCTGATAAATGCGGGAAGCTTCTAAAAGAGTGTTGTTTATTACCAGATTAGTCATAGCCATCCTTCGAGGGAGTGGTCTAGATTTTTGTTTAATATAAAGGCTTTTGAATAGCTGTCCTTCGAGGGATCAGTCTATTAATTACAGCAATGATAGTACAGCTGTCCTTCGAGGGAGTAGTCTGATTTTTGATTTTGATATTGATATAGTGACCATGGATATGTTTTGACATCTTGATTTGTTTTTACAAAAATGTGAGTCATGGACAAGATTATAGAAGGTCAAGGACTCCCTTTTATGAGGACAAAGCATCCATACCGCATAAAAGAGTTATAGGAATTGTTAAGAGGAATAGGGTTGAAAGGAGGTAGGATTAAGAGGACAGGGATTGCTCAAGGGACGAGCTCAAGTTAAGTGTCAAGTGGATGAGTACTCGACTAGCAATAGAACGGTCGCAGATGCAACGCATTAAGAGGCTCAGGTTCTGGGCCGATAAGTCCCTGATCCATACTTGTGCGTGATAATAAAATGTCTGAGCCAATTAGGAGCAAACTTGCCTCATTTACTTCGCTCCATATTGGTCACGTGTTGATTGATGAGTGGATGTGAAGTTGACTGATATGGTCGTTGATTGATCGAGACTGGTTGAATGTATGGATAAAAAAGTTGGTCAATGTTTGGTTGAGATTTGGTCATTTGATAGTTGGTCAATGGTTGGTCGAGGGTTGATTGGTTGGTATTTGGTCTTTGGTTGGGTCGAATGTTTGGTTGAGGTCGGGTTAAATGTTTGGTTGCTAGTCTGGTTAAGGCTAAGTTGAAAGAGTGATTGATATGTGGTCGAGACTGTGTTGAAAAATTGGTCGAAGTTTGGATGAAGGTTGAATTCCCCCAGCGGTTAGGGAGAATGTTTAACGGATTGGTTAAGGTCGGTTGAGGCTTAGTGGTCAGATGGACTGTGTTGATGTCAAATAAGGGGGTTAAAGGAGACAAAGGAACCAGAACCTGGCGTGGAGATCCCGATTTAGGTGATGAGATTGGAGAGGTATGAGTTGGTGTTGATGATTTGTGGGAGGGAAGGTCTAGAGGATCCTTGATGAGAAGGGAATCCTTTCTCCGTTGGTGACGAATGACAGCTTTAAGAGCGCAACAACGCTCAGTGTCATGTCCCGGAGTATGATGATAGTGACAGTATTTAGAGTTGTCAAACCAAGAGGGTCTTGATCTGAGAGTTGATGAGAGGGGCAGTGTTGAAGGCTTGATAACGTGGTCAAGAAGAGAGGTGTCATTCCCCAGACATTGGCGAATGGCGACCTTGAGGGCACAACAATGTTTCATCTCGTGTCCAGGTGTGCGATGACATGCACAAATACGAGTGTCGTCGAACCAAGGTGGTTTAGGTCCGAGAGAATGATATGGTTTGAGAGGCGGAAGGTTGAGGCGAGATGACTGCAATAAGTGCCGTAACAACAAGGTCTAAGAACCTGCTAACGGGTCTGGATATTTTATTGCAGTGAGGGTTGATGACGTTGGTTTGAGAGGTGTAAGAGACGTTGGTCGATGATTTGTGGGAGATATATGTTTGACAGGTTGATAGAGTAATGGAGGCGACGTGCCTCTGTGAAGGATGGGAGTAGGTAGTACTCCTATTAAAGTGGATGGATGTGGGCCTAGGATTGAAGGTAATGACGAAGGTGGGGGAGGAGTCCTCCGATGTGATCTAATGGTCTTCATTAGTTTGGGTCGAGGGCCACTATTGTGTGAGGCGAGGTTAGATACGGGTTTGGGTTTAGATGTGGACGGAGGTGAGTGAGATGTAACAATCTCAGGCAAAGGGCAAGAGGAAACCGTGACTGGGTCTTCCTCAATTGAAATGGGTGAAGAGATAGGGTCTTCTCTTGGTGGAGAAGAAATAGGAGAGGGTAGCTCCTCAAGTGGGCAGATGGTAGGGATGATCATGCCTTCTACATGTGCTTGAGGAGTAGGAGAGGTAAGGTCTTTGGATGAAGGTAGGGCTAATGGTGTAGGTGTTGTCAAGGCGTCCTCCAATATAGGAGAAATAGATGGAGGACTAATAGGAGAAGAGGGTTCTTCATCCTGTGAAGAAGGTTGGTCAGGGACAAGAGGTAAGATAATGTTAACGGTGTGTATATGGTCTTGAGGGTCATTGATCATGGTTTGGATGTTGTCTTGAGTAGGCGGGTGATTAGGAAAAGGTTGTTTGAAGATGTTGAGGTTTTGGTTGGGCGGTGCGTTTGGGTTATCCAAGATAAGATCGCCCTTGTCTAGCATGTCCTGGATGAGGTTTTTAAAAGTTTGACAGTGATCCGTATCATGGCCTTTGACATGGTGATAGTTACAAAAGTGATTCTCCCTGTACCATGCAGGGATAGGTGTTGAGGAGTCGAATTGATGTGGCCGGATTGAAGGGAGATTGAGGACCCCCTGCTTGACGAGTTTATCCAAGATAGAGGCATATGACTCTCCAATTGGAGTGAATTGACGCTGTATGGATTGACGTTGAAAATGCTTATTGATGTAGTCTAATGTTGAAGATGTTGGTCGGTTGGTTATTGTTGAAGATGATGGTCTAAAGATGACAGTGTTCGCCGACTCCTTAGATTGAGAGTGGGCAGAAGAAGGTCTGGAAGAAGAATGGTCATTGGTTCTTGTGTTAGCATTACACAATTTGACCTTATCTTCTTCAATAGCGCGGAGTTCAAGCTTTCGGGCCATGGTGAAGGCCTCGTCGAAAGTGTGGAATGTTTGAACCCGCAAGGTGGATGAGATGTGACTGACACATGCTCGGGAAAAGAGCTCAATGAGCTCGGGTTGAGGCAAGGAGAAAGAGAGCTGGTTGATCAAGTCTCTCCAACGGGCGACAAAATCAACTACTGATTCGTCGTCAAATTGCCTAATGGAGTAAAGGTCTATGATTGAGACTTGTTTAGTGATATTGATTGAGAAATGTTCAATGAATAATTGAGCGAGTTGAATGAAGGAAAAGATAGAATGTCTGGTAAGGGAGCTATACCAGTCAAGGGCAGGGCCAGAAAGAGACATAGGAAACGTGCGTAATAATAACACATCGTCGTGGGCAATAAGATAGCAGGCATGTCTGAATGCCCGTAGATGTTGTTGTGGGTCTTCCTTACTCTAAAAGCGAGTAAATTTAAGAAGCTCCCAATGGTTGGGGTATGGTCGAATAGGGACAGAAGGATGAATGGGCTCGTTATAAATCTGATCATATGAAGAGATATTATTTGAACCGGAAATAGAAGCTTTGAGACTGGACATTTTATCCATCAGCATTTTGATGACATCTGCTGACGGATTGGTGGACGGAGTGCCCCCAAGGTTGTAAGGTGCTTGAAAGAGGCTAGAGGAGGTATGCGACGTAGTCGGTTGTACCAATAAGGGTGCAACGTACGGATGACTAGTCGCAGGGGCAGAAGTAGAGGTTAAGGGTGGTTGCGTCATGAAGGTCGAAGGTATAAGTTGACTAGGCACCACCAAAGGTGGTTGAATAGTGGCACTGGTAGAGGGATAGGTTGGCACTCCTACATTTGTGGGCGCAAGAGTGAAAGGGGTCAAGGCAATCAAGTTCTGATACGATGTAGAACTTGGTTGATTTGTAGATGATTGAGGGGGTAACGAAACCCCGATGGAGGTCGGTCTAAAAATAGATGAAGAGGCCAAACTTTTCATATTGGCCATGGTTGAGTTAACGGTTGGGGCGAAAGGCTGAGTCAAAAAGGGTTGGATGACGAATGGTGTCGATGTCGTTGCCATGTCACCCGAAAGGTCTCGCGTTGGGTTTCTCGCGAGATAGTTATGGAGGGCTGCGGTATTGAGGTCCAAGAATTTTTTGAAATCCTGGTCCCCTTCAGGGATGATGGGAAGTTGAGTCGGGGTCAGGGTCGGTCCTGTAGGAGTTCTTTCAGTCTCCGAGTGGAACTCCATGATAGGACGGGTTAGAGATGAGGTAGACGAAAGTAGTTGACGGCTAGAGTGGTCAAAAAGGGCCTTGGTTTGAGTGTGTGTCAAAACCATAAAAGGCAATAGAGAACATCCTTACACGCTCAAACAAGCAGATAAGAACTAAAAAGATGAAGACACAAGCAGATCCTAAAATACTAGAAGTAAAATTTTTTAGGATTATAGTGGCTTATGCCTTAGAATGTGTGTTTGGGGAGGTTGGCTTTGTGAGTCGAGTCCTAGAAGAAGCCTATGGATGGTTTCGGGTTTTGTTATGGTGCTCAAGAAGTCTGTGTTAGGGTCTGGTACGTGGCCTGGTGCTAAGGAGCAAGCTCCCCTCACTTCACGATTCCAGTGGTTAGCTGGTTTCGCTTAGCCAAGATATACCTCACCTAGAGATTATACTCCGCCAGAGAACGGAGTGGGCTTCCCTCTTGGTGATGAAATCCAAGTAGGGTCACTGGGA
This sequence comes from Torreya grandis, assembly GCA_037957365.1. Lineage (NCBI taxonomy): Eukaryota > Viridiplantae > Streptophyta > Pinopsida > Cupressales > Taxaceae > Torreya > Torreya grandis. The sequence goes on from JARHVA010009364.1 coordinate 76,402, forward strand.
CGGGTAAGGTATCCGTTGGGGGATGAAATCCCAGTCGGGCCTTGTCTCAAGTAAGTTTTATGTTCGTTTAGTGCATGTGGTTTGGTAGTGTAACATGAAGTGATCTAGATTAATTCAATATGCGGTTTAATTACTATGTGTGGTCTAAGAGATGCAGGCAAACAGAAATGAATGGAAAGTGTTTTAATGTCCAAGTCGAAATGTTTGTTCGTATGAAGATGAATGGAGAAAGAGTCGAAGAATATGAGTTTAGCTAGTCTAGAAGTGCAAGAAAGAAAGAAATGTTCGTTTTAGTTCTGCTTATGATGTCGTTTAAGAAGAGACGAAAGGAGGTGAAAAGGAAGAAACCTAATGCGCCTAAATGAACGAAAGAAAGAGAGAAAGAACCCAAGGAGGACCTAGGGTCCCACTGGGCGTGCCAAAATGTTTCTATGCAAAATTGCTTTCTACATTCAAAGAAGAAATAAGAAACTGAAATAAAAGGTTAAGGCTAGAAGTACCTGATAAAGTTGAGCGCACCGAAATCAGAGGTTGAAAGATTCTCCTCTTTGGCTGTGGAGGAATGACACCTGCGAAAAAGAGACTAAAACACGGAAAGATGTTAGTCAAAGATATGGTGGGTTGTCAGGCGAACGCCCGATCCCGGAAGTATGAAGACTCCCTAGAAGGATATCAACCCACTGATAAAAAGCGTAATGTTGGACGAAAGTAGATAATAAAAGATGAAATGACAGAAATAAATGACAAAAAATAAAATGCGTACCTGATAAGCGGCACTGTTCTACACAGTCACCGGCGTCAGTCTTTGTGGTTCTGGCATCGGTTAGGAAAGGTGTCGACGTCGGTTAAAGTACTGTCGTCGGTCGGGGAAGTGACCGGCGTCGGTCGGGGCAAGTTCTGGACAGAGTCTGGGCGAGCTGCAGAAGGTCTTGACAGGGTCAGGACAAGGGATTTTTGGTCGAGTCGGGACGGGGTTTGAAGCTTCGGGACGGGGTCTGGGAGAGTCGGGACAAGGTCTGGGCAAGGTCTGAGAGAGTCAAGACAGGGGCAGGGATGTAAACGAGGGATGCTGGGTCTGAACAGAGTCGGGACAGGGATAGGGATGTAAACGAGGGATGCTGGGTCTGAATAGAGTCGGGATAACAGAACTGATAAATAATAACTAAGGAAGAAATAAAATAAACAGAGTAAAAACTTACCTGCCAGAAGACGTGATGAAAGCCATAGTTGCGGTGCCGGATTGAATGCAGATTGGTTGATGCCGAGAGTGGGTTGATGCTGAGAGTGTTGATGTCGGAGTTCACAGGTTGATGATTGCTCGGGGTTCGATTGATCAGCGTTTCGAATAGTGTTCAGGATAGCTTTTGGGGTCTGGTCTCGAATGGTTGGCAGAGGTTGATGAAGGCGGGGGACGGTTCCAGAAATGGTTCGTCAACCGTTTCAGGAAACCGAATGATAACTGATAACAGATAACGGCAAGGTGACCAACGTCAGCAGGATTGTCGACATCGGCCGATAAGTGACCGACGTTGGCGACATCAGCTGGGTAAAGACCGTCGTCGACAGATGCACAATGGGGATAGAGTCTAGCTTTAGCTCTGTGCTCATTGTTACATGCTGCCAGGGTCAAGGTTGGTGGAACAAGTGATCGACAATGGTTAAATAGGTGAAGAAGAATAAGACGGGGAGTGACCAGGGGATTCGACACGATTTTAGTGTCTACACTCACCTCATTTCATCTCACAACTTCTTGCTTCCTTGCAGCCTCACTCTCACAAGCCTCCTTATGATGATATTCCCATAGTCTTGACCAAGACTTGACATTCTATTCACAACGCTTCCTCATATCACAAGCTTATCCTTACTTACGTCATTGATATAAATACCCCAGATTATGATGATGGTTATTTCCTAGATTATCCATTCTTAGATGATCTTATATAGGCCTATGATTTTGATATTATTTGTTATCATTCTTCTTTACTTGAGTCTTTTTATGTATCTTCCCATCTTCCTTCATTTATAGTTCTTAATTTTAGCATTTTCCTTCTTTATCATAGGGTAGAGATAGTGACAACACTTAAAATTTTTGAGGAGCCTCATAGTAGTATGCTCATGGATCATGCTATGATTGGGCCTTAACATTTTGCTAGGTATCTTGATCACCATAGTTAGTTTATCTTAAGATTAGAGTGACCCTTTTTAGACGTTATATAGATCTCAGTCCTCCCTCAATAGAGCCCTTGTCAGAGCCCATTCCTACTCTTACTATAGTTTATCCTATTATTTCTCTTTTTATATTTGAGATTATTCTCACTCCTATTGTTGTTGAGACTACCCCTGCCTCTCATCCCATTGCTCCTTCCATTGAGCCTAGTTTCATTCCTTCTACATCACCACCTTCCCTTAGTGATGGTTTGCTTCCCTTGCCTACTATGGCTCCATTTTCCACCAAATGGGATAACAAGTCTTCTCTATCTTCTTCCATTGTTGTTACACCTCCTTCTATGAGTGCTTCTCCTAATATCACTCATAGGCATATTTATTGCTTCCATGGGATAGATAATCATTGTTTTACCCACTATCTCAAGTTACAATAGTATGTTGATATGTTGTATCCTTCCTCAAAAAAATCCATGCCTCCCCCAAACGTTTTACCTAAATATATACCTAAGTATGGTGCGGTGTATTATCTGTGACACCAATATGACACCCATTACATTGATCATTGTTGCATCCTTCAATAACACCTTATGTATCACCTTATATAAATTATTTGACCTTCTTTCATTCCTCCCATAGGTCATCCCCATAATAAGTATTCTCCTTATTCTCCCATTCATCCACCTCTAGTGGTTTCATCCCTTCTTGTGGTCCCTTCATCACCTCTTGTGCCTCCACCCATGATTCCTTTACCTATCGACCTTCCCTCACCCATAAATCCTTCTCCACTAATGATTTCTACATTTCTCATAGATCCCAATCCCATGCATTCTTATAAACATCCCTTACTTTATTTCCCTCCTTAGCATGTTCTATCAAGTATTCCTACTTTTTTAGTTGAGGAGATTAGAAGAGAAGTATTTTCCTAGTTTTAATTAAAGATTGATGAGACATTAGTAGTAGTTTGTATCCATCTGCATAAAGATTTATCTGATGTCTTGGATAATGTGTGTGGGAAGATTTATTAGTACTTATGAGCACATGTATTATGACGTTTACATTTACATTTGATTGGGCATGTGCTCCAATTTTATTTTTATCTATCTGTTACAGCATTTAACATTGTGTCAAATTCATATTTTTCTTACATGGTGATTCTTTTATTTTTTTACTATATCTTGATAATATTATCATTTATCTTTACATATGATTATCTTTATTTATCATTTATTTCTCATTTTTTCTTTATTTTTTTCTAAAAACTCTCTTCTTTTGTCTTCATGATTGTTTGCTTTCTTATCTCTATTTTTCATAGATAATTATCATTTTAACTTGGTTATACAAACCTTGTTCCATTTGGTTCTTGTCTCTTTTTACCATGTGATTAGTTAGTAAAAAATGCATCTCATTATACTTTACTTTCATTGGTCCATCTTTTGATATCCTTTTTCCCTTCTTCCTTTTTTGTAAACTAAGCATATGCATGATTTGGACTTGAGATCACATGCTAGTTTATTGTTAATTCAAAGTGTCCTAGTTAGTGTTTGTCTTTGGTTACTTATATTCCTTTACCCTTAGCCTAAAGATCATTCTTGTGTATCACTACATCTCTCATAATTGGTCATTCCAAATCCATATGGAGGAGAAATCTTAAAAAACCAAAAAAAATTAAAATCTAAACCATTTTAAACAAAAGTTAATGATATAAAAGGCAAAAATATTCTAAAAAGTCAAATCACACTAAAAGATGTGATTCAAAGCACATCTCCTTCTAGTTGAATCTAAAAAACTCCATAGTTAGCCTCATGATAGAGCTGAGGTCCTTTGGGATGCAGTAGGCTAGTAGATTAGAAAAGGAGAATAAAAAAATCTTTCAATGCTACCTACTTTCTCATGAAAGTGCCCAATCTTTATAGTAGACTGATGACTCTATAAGGGGTCATAAAGAATAGGGAACACATCATGGAAGGTAGGTCCATTTTACATTTTATTTTACCAATATACCTTCATGAGTTGATCTTAGTAGCATGCTTATTTACCTATAAATATTTATATCTATAGCGAATAGGATTCCTTTGTACATTGATCATCACTAGTCATTTAGTGTCTTCTTATATCTTTAGCATGATTCTTGTCTCCTAATGTATTCTCATAATATGCCTAATTTTTGAGTTTTACACTCCCTTTTTCATTCCATATATCCCTCATATTTCCTCTTGAGAAATATTTTCTTGTTTACTGATCATTCCCCTTGGGATTTCATTTGTGAGTTGCATTATAAGACCATAGATGGCACTCGACATTCCTCAAAAATTACTACATTTTCCTTCATATTACCCACATCCTTTAATACTTTATTTTTTCAAATTTTTCCACCCCAGTGGTTTTCTCTTTATGAGTTATAGTGTAAGACTACAAGTAAGAACCGACATTCCTCATAAATTTTTCCAATAATACAAGTCACAAAAAAAAATTACATGTGTCAAATATGAGATAAGATGTGATTGATTATCAATTTACATGTCATTGACATGATTCCTAGCTTGATTTAGTGTGTTTTATCCTTACTTAATTTCTCTTTCACTTTTATCTTATTATTTTTTGAGTGCATGTAAGAATATAACCATTTCTTGAATTTTCCATACTTCCTATCTTGAATTAGTGTGATCAATTTAACACCAATATTTTACCAATTTTGTGTTTATCTTATACTTCCTAATGTGATTTAGTATAATTTATTGACTTAATTTATTTATTTTTATACCATTCATGCCCTTTTTCATACCTTCCATTTTATTACATTGTTTTCATTCTTCTCAAAGTAATTCAGTATGATTTTACTTGTTTTAATTTGGTGAAAAAAACTTTCACTTTGGTTTAAAAATAAATTCTTTTTTACCATCTTGTTTTACCATCCCTTGGTTATTTATACTTAGTCATTTTCTTGTTATTACACATTTCCCAACTTAAAATAGAGTTTTGTATATTTTTTATCGATTATATTTTACCAAGTCTTTTTGCCTATTTCTTTTTAACCATGCATGTGTTATACATAATGCTAGAAAAGAAACCTAGTCTCATATATTTCTTTTAACATATACAACAAATAGATAAATACATGTGTTATAAATAAATATATCCAAAGAATCCATAGCCATAACCATAATTATAACAACATAATCAATCAACATAATTATGACAAAATGATATTGTGTGTGTGTGTGTGTGTGTGTGTGTGTGTGTGTGTGTGTGTGTGTGTGTGTGTGTGTGTGTGTGTGTGTCTGTGTGTGTCTGTGTGTGTGTGTGTGTGTGTGTGTGTGTGTGTGTGTGTGTGTGTGTGTGGTTGTATGTGTGTGTGTGTGTGTGTGTGTGTGTGTGTGTGTGTGTGTGTGTGTGTGTGTGTGATGAGTTTTGATACAATAAATATAGCCATATATATAATTTTCCATCTCTATGGTTGGGCTCTATACTATCTATCTCATGGCCTAGCCACACTACCTATTGAGGCCTAGGTCTGAATCCTCTAAATATTAAATTGTAAAGAGGTCATCTAAGATCTCAATCTATCCACCTGTCTCTCTATATGTGTCACTAGTGCCTGTAACTACACTAACTAGGCTAAGGTCACCATATGTGTCACTCTCTCCTACTCCTACACATGTGTCATATGGGTCAAGGTCACTATATATGTCTATGTCATCTATATCATTATAGCTAGATATATAGCTCTCTCCTTTGCTAGGACCTACCATGCCCATATCTCACCTACACCCATCTATTTTAGTGTATGCATCCTCTCTCTTTGTGCTTGTATCTACCTCACTACCTCTCTAGCTAATCTAAACCAACTCACTTGAGTTGGGGTAGATAGTACACTAGGGTCATAAATTTGTAGAGTCTCACCCAAGATGTCATGTTGTGCTCCCCTCACAAGGGACCCCCATCTCTCTTCCACATCCTCAACTACACCTACAAAATCACACCTAGATAGATATTAGATCATTATTATATATCACAATATCTATATACTTCTAGTTTTTATTTCAAAAAATAAAAACATAAAAAATAATTTAATCATCTTTATTACCTATCTATGTCTCATCCATTATGGTCTCACTATTTACATGACTACCTAGCACAGTCTCTCCATCTATGTAGCCTCTTAGTACCTCTTTTGTAGTTCACCTCCTTATCTCAAATCTAGCTTTCATGGCTTGCATCTACCTCATCATATGCCTGAGTGGATTCTCTATCATCCAACTCTCCTCTAGCTCACCTATTGGGTCATCAAGGATGGTGATAATATCTACTCTCTCCTACTCTTCCTACCTCTATTAATGTTATGTCCTCAATGGTCACTACTCATCTCATTATGAACCTAACAGTGACATCTTTGGTGCCACTACCTCTGTACCCCTATCCTCCTACTCTACTCCTTATCATTCTCACCCAGTTTATGGTCACTCATAATGTGGTTTGAGCATTAGCCTTATCATATTGGTGACCCTATTCCCCTCCTCCCCCATGGCTCTCTCACATGACAAGCCCACTACTCAAGCATCAATATCAGTTCCACTAGATGAGGTAAACCCATCTGTCTTGGTACCCATGCCACTAGATGTGGATCTTTCCACTAGGTATAGTGTTTGACCACCTCTATCCTCACTACAGTTGGTGTAATTATATCCCATCTCAGCCATGTAGTTGTTATATGCCCATATGGCTGCTACACTATGTCTATGCATCTCACCTTCTATAACATTAGCATGTGGAGTATGACCCATGTTACCTAGTCCTCTCTCCATCTCTGTATTCAAGGAAACCTATCATTAACCACACAGGGTAACCTAGTTGACCAATACATGGGAAACCTCTCATATATCTAAGCCATCAGTAATATGATTGGTCTTATCAAATTCTACCCTCTAACTAATACCTCTTATATATCATGTACGAGCTATAACCATATGATATAATTGAGATCATATAATACTCCCTCCTCTAGGATCATCCTACTCAAGGCTATCAATAATAATGTTACTTTATAATCTGACTTGTGACATAGCACTCATTATGTCACAAACCCTATCATATCCTTCTGGATATCCATAATCTATTATGCATATATGTCAAACATGATAACTCTCTTGCCCACCAATATTGTCTCTAATCCTATACCCCACATGGCTAAGGATCTTCTCTCCTCCATGTTATTCGGTATACTAGTAATCACTAGTGTTCCTAATACTGATATCCCTAGGATGGCATGCACATCATTCAAAGTGATAGCTGCCTCTATCATATCCCCATCCACCTCCCATATAAAAGTGTTAATCAACCATTCCCAACATCCTAGTAACATGAATAATAGATATATACTTAGGAGAATCATGTACATATCAGTTATCCCTCTTAGGCCTATATATACTAGCCTAGCTCTATCTCTTATCATCAGGTGCTCTAGTAGGTCCATTATCCATGATGCATCTACCAATCTCTAAAATATAAGTCATCCCTACAACTAAGAAACTAAAAAAGATGTATTATATCTTCCATTTCATTTATAATCATAATAGATTCTTTTTACAATTTCAATCAAAAATAAGCCTAAATTAATTTAATTCATTCTTTTTTACCTATTTTTAACTTACTTGGTCTTTTTTCCCCTTACTTAGTTATTTCAAGCTATTCTATCCTTCTTTCGGCCTTTCACACACATTTTTGTACCATTTTGGTTCTTTGGTCAATCTAGTTTGACCAAAATTTCCTTATTTTTGACCTAGTTAACTTAAAAAATCTAGGTCAACCCTCTTCTTTTCCCCTCCCTAGTACTGCATTATCATTCTAGACTTTTCAAATTAGTTGGAAAATTTGTACTAGGTGGATATTCTGTAAAACATATAGGGTCATCACATACCTACTAGGTTGATAGTGTGGATTTTTCCCATTTTTAGCCTACTGGGTCGACTAGGTTAACCCAGTTGTTTTTCAATGCTAACCCTTTGCATTTTGCTCAAAAAGTGCCATGTTACATTTTTCTCCCTAATTCCTTCAAAACCATTTGCCTAACTAATATTTCCTACCCATAAAATCTAATTTGGCTTCATTTTGACATCTATAAATGCTAAAAAATATTGTTTTCTAAAAATACACTTAATTTATTAAAATAATCCAAAATTAGCTTAAGATTCATGGTTTCATACCTGTAGTGCACTTGATACCGCTCATGGAGCTCCCCCTTGTCTAGCTTGTCATCTCCTCACCATCTTAGCTCATTTGGTCTCTAAAGATCTTTTTCTCTCCTTCACAAGTCAAAATAACCAAATGACTTCTCTTTCCCCTATTTAAAATCATTTTTCAAAATTCAAATTTTTTTAATTATTTTTCTACAGATTCCTTATTTTTCTTATATCTTTGTTTCTATTCATCCATTTTTCAAATCATAAAATGCATTAGATTCATGATGATGTAGAGAATTATTTCCATTATTATATGTCTATATTCCAAAAATAGTGCTTTTTGGATTTTTTTTACACTAACTTCTATAGGTCCATCTAGTGTTCTTCACATTGGATGCCTTCACTTTCTCTTGCAATTTACTTCTTTATTTATAAAACTAAGGTAAGTAAAGGTATGTGTTTTCAATGCTATCCTTTATTTTATCTTATTTTTTTCTTACTGCACTTTATTTAGCATCAACATTATGTGTTATCACGTTCTATTTCTTGAAGTACCATCTCATGTTGCACTTATGTGACATGTGATGAGCTTCAAGTGGGGCATATGTATACATATAATATTTTCAAACTCTTATCGATGATTGACACTTTTTATCTTAAAAGAACTCATCAAGTCTCAATCTCTCTGATTACATGCCTTAAGGGGTACATCGATAAATGGGTGGGAAAACCATTGCTACTTCATAAGATTGTTATCCCTTTTTCCACTTGAAATATACACACTTGTCTCCTAAAACCATTTACCCTAAGCTTATTCTTCTCTAATGTACCCACTCTAAACATTTGTCATGCTTTATCCTCCTTAATATTTCCTTGATCCCCTTTTACTAATTAACTATACTATGTCAACTAGGTTGACCATGTATAGTTTTCAACCTATGATTACTATACAAGGTCAAACCTATACTATTTATGGATATTTTTCACTTGGATATTTGTTAGCCCTTCGGCTGACCTAGCTTAGGACATAGTGATTTATCTCCTAAAAACATACATGGTCAATTGGGTTGACCCTGTAAAGTTGACATATTCAAAAGGACTTAGGGAAAGATCCACTTATATATACAAGTTCATTTCCAACCATTTGAGAATAAATAAGTGAATAATAATAAGTACAAGTAAACATCTAATTATTGACCATTCTACTTAAGTAATAAATCCTAGGGTTCCATACTTTCTTTAGAGATATGGATCTTATCTTGTGGATAAGTATTTTGGATACATAGATAGGTTGTGTAGCCTAAATTTGATTTGTCTTTATTATCCTTACATACCACAACAATCTCTTGTGAAGCACCTTGGACAAGGGAGAGATTGAGGCTCAGTGGGTTCATCTTCAAAGGTAAGTATTCCTAAATTTATCTCTCCTTTGTAAGAGTAGATAGATAATGTATTTATGCTTCTTTCCCATGCATTAGGATTTTATATACATTGATGTGAGTATATGTCTTCTATTCATGTTTATTTTCATTTGTTTTGTTTCTAACCCCCACTTTGTGCCACAAACTTTGGTGTGCACTAGATTAGATTTACTTTCTTATTTATTAGAATAGATTGAACATTAAACCTATGACTCTTTTAGTGTTATTACATGATTGTGTTAGATTGTAGGATTTAAAAACCTTATTAGCATGTTTTATTGTTAAAATTTATCTCCTAATCAGGTCTAGAATATCCCCATATTGGTCATGCTCCTGCTTAACAACTGTATTCTCAATCGAAATTATAGATATTCTCTATGTTCTTCAAGCCAAGATTGATTTGTAGACATGATTCATTTTTTATTGCATACATCATGCACCTTTCTTCATCTCATTACTTCTTGACTTTTTGGATAAAATGCACTTCATCGATCTTACTTAAACTTTAACATGTGAAAATTTCACTAAGCATGGGAATTGTACTTATCTTCCTGGAAGACCAACTTTACACAGTCATATCTTTTATTGTGATTAGACGCATGATCTACAATCTAGACAATATGATCTCCTTACATAGGAGAATACAACCATATAAAAAATTTATCTTGGAACCTTCACTCATGTAAGATATAATGCCATTAAAATTCCTTCTCAAAAACTTGTCATAGAGCCAACTATGTCAAAAACTACTTGGGAGGCCAATTTTGCACTTGCAAAACTTTTATTGTGATTCAATGCATGACTTGAAATTTAGTGCAAATAAAATAGTCTCAAAACTAAATAAACCCATATGATCACCTTATCCTAAAACATCTACATGTTTGAGAGATAAATTCATAAATATGATTACTTGGCTCTTCTTGCCACATTACAAATTTGGCTAAGTATGGGAAAACACTATCAAAAATCTTGGGAGCCCAAATTTACACCCACATATCTTTAACTACACTTAGGTGCATGACTTGGGATTTAGTTCATAGTAACTAGGAATTAATGTGATTACAACCATATGACCAACTCCCCCTCATGCATCTACATGTGGCAATGGTGATGTCAACAAACTACCTACTCATATTTACTGCCATTAGACCCAAACTATCTAGATGAAAACTTTGGACTACCAGATGAATTCCACTTATGAACACAAGCTCTCAAATCATGTATAACATCTTATATACCTATTACACATTCTCCAATCACCATAATCATCCCTAAACATCTCTAATCATGCAAATATTGAAGATCAACCAAGCCTCCTTTAAGCACACTAAGACAACCACATTGCACACTTTATCATTATTATTTAGTCTATCAAAAGAACTTCATCCAATCATAATGACACCTCTATGACATCATTGAAAACTCTCCAACACTTCCACCATATGTGGCTCTAGTTTTGTGGTAGTTACTTCCCTCACCTCCCACACTTTCTTTACATCTTTTTGTGCTTATGACAGACTTGTGCTTAGCCATTTCTTTTCCATCTTGAACCTTCTACTATTAAAGCATGGTTGTTTGATTCTATCAAAGCCTAAAATTAATCCTAGTGTGTTTTACAGTCATGGAAAATGTGACTACACATTCAGATATCAAGCTTCCTATCTCGTTAATGGTGGCCTATTCATTATGCTAAAATCTAGCTTCCCTATTTCTCTACCAACTTCTCTTCACTTTCCTCCTTTTCTCCTCAAGGAAAAATGTAATATTCTTTATGCTCTTTTATTCTTGCTTGTGGGGTGGGGAACTTGGTCTCTCTTTAGTATCATTTGTAGGTTTTAGTCTCTTTAGCTTCTGGATCTATTCTAAACTCTTAAAAATGTCAGTAACCTTCTTTCCTCTGCCCTTTGTACTTTTATACATTGTTATCAACTACCTCATTAATGGTTGGTGGTGTTTAGATTCTTTAAATCTAATAAACACATGAAATCCACTATGAACTATTTAGTTATTGCAATTTTTTGTTCTTCGACCATTGTAGCATTAACTTTGTTAATGGTTTCTTTGGTGAAGTGATAGGTGATTCAAATAATCACTTCCCATGAACTATTGAGTGGGTACCAACTATTTCAATGGTCATTATCTAATGATTTATTCAACTTGACATGACCTTTACCATTCTTATGGTTTTCTAGGTGCAGTGCTTCACATGTGCATGATTCAACCTCCTGGGTTCCATTTCTTTTTGGTGTTATGCTTCCTTTCAAGCATGACTCTCTTTCTTGGTTGATTTCTCTATGCTATACTATCTCTTGCTTCAGCCTCCCCTACCCCATACAAATCCTTACACTGGTCCTCTAGTGCCTCATTGTTTCCTCTTGGTACCTTATGCATGAACATATCGTGCACTTGCCTTCATCAATTTATACTTATAATTAATTAAACCTATCATACTTCACATGTGCCTAGAAACTTAGGTGTCTATCCTCAGGCACTTAAAAAGTGACCAAGCTCAACTCACCCTAATTAGATTTATGTGGGTGTAAGTGCCAAAAATTATCTCATACAAACCTAAAAGTGCCATTTTTATTTAAATAACGTAAAATAATAAACATAAAGAAAAGAGTTGACTAGCTTGTGCCAATTTTATTATGGTCAAAACTAAGCAACTAACTTTGGACTAGGAATCTAGTGTTAGATGACATGAGCACTATCCTAGTGATGGTATAATTTTATTATATTATCATTGAAATTCCCAAGGAACATTTTATTAGTGTAGGTTTTTATTTTTCCCTATTATTTAATTAAGGAAATTATATATTTGTGCATACATGGAGTTTTCCTACATTCGTGGGATAGGCTAGCTTATGTGGAGATGTGTGTCATAGATGTGTCATAGGTGTCATAAGAATGTCATAAGTAATTCCCTTGATGGGAGTTACTTCTCTATTCTTAGCACCTTGTCACCCTCTTTCATGGAGGAGTTACAGTCTATTCTTGGGGTGCTTTGACCACCTTTTTTGGAGGAGTTACTTACGTGCTCTCCTATATGTATTCTTCACTTTGGCCATCTCATGTTAATCAAATATTGGGTTTTCTCCTATTTGTCTTGTGAAATTTATCTTCTTGTATAATTTCAAATTGCTTTAGCATCTATGTGATGTGCAGTTCATCTCGTGTGATCAATTCTCCATTACATTTGCATTATCCAGATTCTAGCAATAACTCCGATATGGTATCAGAGCCACCCCGATAATCATGTGTCTAGTTATGCTAGTACTTTATTCTAAAATTCTTAATTTGCTTTATTAGTAATTTTTTTGTTTAACTCAATTCCATTTGAGAGTTTTTGTAGAGTTTCTTGAAAACTCATGCAAATCCATATGGAAATCTGTTATAAAAAAATTACTTCTGTTGAGTTTCATTCAGATCTCCCTTTAGATATCTGAGTTAAAATTTGCCAAGACATCTTGTATATATCTATTGTGGCTTTAGCAAAGGTAGTGGAATTCTTTTTTTGGTCATTCTATAGGAAAAGAGAGATCTCTGCACATCTAGTTTATATTCTTGGATGCCACTTTCAACTTAGGGCAGCTCTCTAGGAAGCACATCTGCATGTGGAGGTCCATGTGGGGCATCTGGTAGGATGAGGTGTATGTGGAGTAGGACTCCATTAGGGCATAGTGGCACTACATGGCATGTATCATGAGGAAAGGGTTGAGCACTACCAGTCCAGGCACTGCCCACTCACAACGATAACCTTGTGAGGCACACGCTCTCCAACAGTGACCACCTATTACGCCCCAAGGCCATGCTAGACAATTATCTATTCATGCTTTTCAATGAATCCTAGGCTCACCTGAGAATGCATCTACAGCTTATTTTACCCTCTAAATCCAAGGTGTTTGATATTGTGCTCATTGTGGATGCGTTGAAGAATCACGCCCAGGTGTCGAGTTTGAATCATCCCTCATTTGGTGGGCCCACCCTCTCTCCCTATTTAATTGGTAAATCTAATTTTGATAATTATTCTGATCTTAAATCAGTCATTTGATTTTTGAATTAAAGTAAAATTCGAAATTAGCATTCAAAAAAAATTAGTTTAAATTTCTTCAAAACTTGTATCTTTGACCTATGAAGACGAAGGGTGAGGCCCAAGTTGGAAAGAGGCCAAATCCCCATCACAAAGACCTCCTTTAGATTCCTTACTTTGTGCCAAGTCCAATGAGTGGTTGGAATCCCACTTTCTCTCTCAAAATAGGCATTTTTTTAATGTTTTAGTACTTTTTTTATAAAATTACTAGTTTACAGGAAATTAAAACTTTAAAATCTTGCAAACGGTAGCTCGAGTTCAAGTGTCATCTTTTGCAAAAGTGCTTAATTTTCAATTTTCCACAACTTAGGCTAGATAATTGTCAAAAATGCACTATTTTATAAAGTGCCAAAAATTTGGGTCTCCTAGGACACATTTTCAGTTGAGTCCGACATCCTGTTTGCTTAAAGTCTTGCACTAATTTCTCTAAGATGCATTCTCAGCTGAGCCCAATGTATTTTGAGCATGAAATTTCATATTTGGGGGGAGGGGGTGGGGGGGCTCAACAATTTTGGGGGGTGTGATTGCTTTTCACGACTTGCAATCTTTGCTTTCATTCTCCTTTTTGCATAAATTCATGACTTGCAATCAACACAACTTCACCTAAATTCAGCTTAAAATGGATTCTTTTCAACTTAAAACCCTAATACCCTTTAACTATCATGAATGGAAGGTTAAAATGTCAATCATTCTTAGAATCAAAGGGTTGTATAGGATCACCATGGGTACTGAAGTAGAACCTAGCACTAATGTTGAAAAGGTCAAGTGGTACAATCGTAGTGATGAAGCCTATGGATTACTGAGCTTGTCTATGTCTCTAGAACTTCTCTTCCCCTTATAAACCTCCAAGACTCCCAAATACATATGGGACACCTTAGAACTCTTATTTGGGAAGCTTGATGAGATGAGACGTCATAAGCTCAAAAATGAACTCATAAGTCTAAGTCCTAGAAACTTTGACACCCTACAAGACTTCTTCACTAAGTTTAAGGCCCTTAGATTGCAACTAAAACAATGTGGGATAGAGAATAAATATGACCAACTCATCCTTTTTATTCTCGCAAAGTTAGGTCCAAGTTATTTAGTCTTTGTCAAAACTTTCCATGCCCAAAAAAGTGCCCTTGGCACTACATGGAAAATGCCTTATTTGGATTCATTCATTTCCAACTTGACTAGGGAGCAAGATAAGCTAATTCAAATGGGCACAATGAAGTCTACTCAACCCCAATATTTCATAGCTAGAAATGGTAAGGATAAGACTTCAACAAAGGAGAAGAAGAAAAATAACAAGGACTAGGAGAAGAAGAAAGAAAACAACAATCCTACCAAAAACAACACTGAGTCTTCATCCTCCAATGCTAAACCTAAGAAAGAGAAGGTTAAGTGTGTCTATTGTAAAAAGATAGGGCATGATGAACACAAATGCATGAAGAAATAAATAGATCACCTAACTCATCTTCTAGAGAATGACAACATAGGTGTCCCTGAGTCCATCAAGCAGAATTCATCTACCCAAGATTCTACTAAGGAAAAAGGAAAGGGTAAGGAGAAAGAAAAAGTCAAGGCCTTTGTAGCTACAGTAGCTTCTACATCTTCATGGGTCATTGACTCAAGTGCTTCTCACCACATGGGTTCTTCCCTAGTTGAGTTTTCATCTTTAGAGCCCTGTAGCATGACTTTAATTAGTTTGGGTGATGACACATCAGTTTTCATTGCAAGGAGAGGGTCAGTTAAAATGGAAGGAGGAACATTCAATAATGTTCTAAGTGTTCCTTCTCTTTCAACCAATATCTTATCAGTGTACCAAATCACTCACATTGGTTGAGGCATGAGAGTTGAGTTTTCACCAAATTCAGTGGCTATCAGGGAGTTGCATAGTAATACTATAGTGGTAGTGGGTAGGGAAGATCACCAAGCAAGGTTATACACCTCGCATTTTGCACTTGATTCTTCTCCAATAGCTTTGCTGACTCATTCAGATGGAGTTAGCAAACTATGGCATGAGCGGTTTGGCCACCTTAACTACCACTACCTTGAACAACTTTGCAAAAATGACATGGTCATTAGCTTGCCTCATTTCCAATTCTCAAAAGGACTTTGCGAGGGGTGCTCCCTTGGGAAGCATCCTGAAGCAAAATTTGACAAAGGCAAAGCTTGGAGGGCTTCACAACCTTTGGAGTTAGTCCATAGTGATGTATCAGGACCCTTTCCCAAACCATCTTTCACAAGGGCCAAGTACATCATCACTTTCATTGATGATTTCTCTAGGTACACTTAGATATATTTTCTCAAACAAAAGTCTGAAGTGTTTGTAATTTTTCAAGACTTCAAGGCTCTTGTTGAGAAATAGAGTGAGAAATCTATCAAGGTTCTTTGAACTAATAATCAAGGGGATTATGTCAGCAACAGGTTTGATCAATTTTGCACCATAGAGGGGATTGATTTGTAGCACACAGTCACTTACAATCCTTCACAGAATGGGGTTGTAGAATGCAAAAATAGGTTCTTGAAAGAGATGGGTAGTTGCATGATTCACTCCAAATCCTTAGCACCACAGTAATAGGCCGAAGCCATCAATTGTGCTTGCTACATTAAAAATAAGGTTCCTCACAAAGATTTGAAAGGGATAACACCCTTTAAAGCTTGGCATAAAAGGAAACCTGATGTTAAGCACCTTAGGGTTTTCAAATCTCCACTATGGCCTGCATATAAAAGAAGAAATGCAAAGCTATAAAATGTCAGTCCAAGCCTTACATCTTTGTAGGATATCTAGATGGTATTAAGGGGTATCTCATTTTAGATCTAGTCACTCATGAGTTGTTCATTGAGAGAAGTGTCCATTTCCAAGAGAGTCCTAGAGACTCAACACTTGGCACTTCTTCTCCCTCAATGGATCTACTTCTTCATGATGATTCCTCATCAGATTAAGATCAGCCACAATAGGTTCTTGAGCCAGAGACATCATCTTCTTTGAGTTTATATAGCAAGGACAGTGATGTAGGGTCATCCACCTCTAGTCAGTCAGAGGATAAGAGTTAGCACCTGACTCGCCCACTTTCGAGCCACTTTGGGCCAGACAGACACTTGAGAGTGCTAGCACTTAGGTAGGAGATCCTATAGATGACAGACACACTAGGGGGATTTTTAGAGAGATCCACATGCCATCTTTGCTTTAGTTTCAGATCAATAGACTTTTTAAGAGGCATTGGGGGTACCTGAGTGGGATAATGCTATGGAGGAAAAATATTCTTCCTTAATCAAAAATCACACTTGAGATTTGACTTCACTTCCTAAGGGAAGAAAGATGGTTTGATGTAGCTAGATATATCAGACCAAGTTTGCAGTAGATGGGTCAAATGATAAGTACAAGGCATGACTGGTTACTAAGGGTTTCTCACAGGTGGTAGGCATTGACTACTTAGAGACCTTTGTACCCATTGCAAAGATGACTACTATCTAACTCACCTTGGCTATTGTCATAGCACATGGTTGGGATGTGCACTAGATGGATGTGAAGAGTGCCTTTCTTCAAAAATACCTAGAGGAGGAGATCTACATGGAGCAGCTGCCAAGATTTGTTTAGGATTCCTCCTTAGTATGCAGACTTAGGAAATATATTTATGGCCTCAAATAGGCCCCTTGAGCATGGTACACCAAGATGGATTCTTTCCTTCTCACAATAGGTTTCACTAGGTGCCATTCTAACCCCAATGTCTACTTCTTGTGGTAGGATGATTTGCTCCTAACTTTGGTTCTATATGTTGATGACCTTTTGATCATCGAGAGTTCCTCATCAGCTATTGCAGTGATGAAGAGATCTCTCTAGGATAGATTTGACATGATAGACTTGAGTTTGCTGCACTACTTCCTTGGCATCAAGATCTCATAGTCAGATTCAAGGATTTCTCTTGGACAACCTAAGTATGCTCTTGATTTATTGTCTCAATTTCACATGGCTGATTGCAAGCCATCACTGACTCCCTTTCTATCAGGAGTCAAGCTTGAGGCTAATTGTTCTTCACCATTGTTTGATGCCACTCGATATCAACAACTTGTTGGTAGTCTCATCTAATTGACTCACACCAAGCCTGACATATCATATACAGTGGGACTTGTCTTCAAATTCATGTAGGAACCCCATGAGCTACATTGGAAAGCAGCTAAGAGGATCTTGCATTACATATAGGGTTCACATAGATATGGGATTCATTATAGATTTGGCATAGAGTTTGACATGGTTGGATATACATATTCAGATTGGGCTATCAATTCATAGACTCGCAAGTCCACTTTTAGTTACAATTTCTCTCTAGGTTCTAGTCCTATCAGTTGGTCTAGTAAGAATCAAAATGCTATTGCTATATCATCCATAGAGGTAGAGTATATGGGAGCTATTAATGTAGCTACCAAGGCTATTTAGATTTAGGGGATACTTTCTAAGTTTGGCATTCCTATCAAGTAACCCACCATCATTTATTATGATAACCAGAGTACCATTCAGATTTGTAGGAATCTAGTTCAGCACCAACAAACCAAGCACATAGAGATTCACATGCATTTCATTCAGGAGCTTATTCATAGTCAAGTCATTGACTTAATCTTTTGCCAATCTTCAGAGCAGGTTGCAGAAATCTTCACCAAACCTTTCACGAAGAGCAAGTTCATTCATCTATGATCTCTTTTTGGGGTGCGTTCTACATCTATAGCAGTAGCATCTTCAGTGGGGCCTTCTAGCCTCTTCTTTTCTTTTATGTCTCTCTTTTGAGGGGAAGTTTTTTCCTATGGGTTTTCTCCTTTTCTCTATCTTATGGGAGATTACATTTGTACATGGGTACCTCATCAAGCCTAGTTGTCGGGACCCATTTTACATTTCCACACTGCCCACCTAAGATGCCCTTATGGGGGGGGTATTAGTATAGGTTTTTATTTTTCCCTATTATTTAATTAGGGAAATTATGTATTTGTGCATACATGGAGTTTTCCTACATTCATGGGATAGGCTAGCTTATGTGGAGATGTGTGTCATAGATGTGTCATAGGTGTCATAAGTAACTCCCTTGATGGGAGATACTTCTCTATTCTTAGCACCTTATCACCACCTTTCATGGAGTATTTAAATTCTATTCTTGGGGTGCCTTGACCACCTTTTGTGGAGGAGTTACTTACATGCTCTCCTATATGTATTCTTCACTTTAGCCATCTCATGTTAATCAGATATTGGGTTTTCTCCTATTTGTCTTGTGTAATTTATCTTCTTGTATAATTTCAAATTGCTTTAGCATCTATGTGATGCGCACTAGCTTCATCTCATGTGATCACATCTCCATTGCATTTGCATTATCCAGATTCTGGTAACAACTCTGATACATTTCACTAGTCAATGTGCATAGCTTGCATGTTTTAGTCTCCAAGATTTTGTGAATGACATAAGGTCCCATCCACCTTATCTATAGCTTGTCTAGGTTCCTAATACACTTAGAATCATATAACAAAACTAGTGTACCTTCTATAAAAACCTTGTGATTGATGTGTTTATTATTCCATACCTTTTGGTAGGCCTTCTCTATCTATTGTTTACATTGTGCTTGGGTGAGTGTCTTCTCTAGCCTCTCCAAATCTTCTAAGAATGTACTTAAAGACTCTTGGTCATCTAATCGACCATTACATGTGATGCATAATGAGGTCACTAGGAATTCCATTAGTAAAATAGCCTCTATACCAAACACCAATTAGAATGGTGTAGCCTTGTTCAGGCACTTGTATGTTGTGTGATAGGCCGATAATACTATTGACACATTGCCATCCCAATCCTTGCAACCAATGTTACATATTTTTGTGAGGCATGTCCCCAATATTTTATTAAATGCCTCTATAGTTAAATTACCTTAGGGGTGGTAGGGTGTCATTTTATGGTGGAACATCATATATTCAGATAGAAGGATCTAAACTATTTCATTGATGAAATATGTCCTATGGTCACTAGTCAAGCTAAGAAATCATCCATGCCTACTGATAATACTTTCCCAAATGAATATTTTTTTGGTGGTGGTTGTATATTCTTTGGTTAGTTCTACTTCTATCCACTTGGTGAATTAATATGTGGTATCTAGAATATACCTTGTGCATGTTCACCTTACAATAGGAGTAATAGGACAAACAAAATCAATGGCCCATTTTTCAAATGGTACCTAGGCAAAGATGGGGATGAGGGTCATCTTTTTTCAGTGGTTCAATTTTCTATTACACTGATAGATGTCATATGTTTTAGTGTATTATTTAGCATCATGAAATAAATTTGGTGACCATAAGCCTAATTGTAACACTTTTTTGTCTATTCTATCTCTAAAACAATGGTCTCTATTAATTCCCTCATGCGCCTCTTTCAATACTGAGTCTTGTTCATGTTATAAAATACATTGGCACATTATTTCATTGGGGCTCAACATGCACATTTCCTCACTAATGATTTGAAAAAGGGTGGCACAAATTTCAGGTTACTTATTCTCCTTAGTTTTCATGGGAGGTGTAGATCTAGAGGTCAAAAATGTCATAATCTTTGTCAAGTCTTTGAAAAAAATTGGATCATATAAAGTTGTGCATCAAGCATATCATCTTCAATTGGCATTTCTACATCACTAGAGTTGATGCACGACAAATGGTCTGGGATTGAGTTTTGTTTGTCATGACTCACTACCATAGTGGATTGGAATTCTTGAAATAAAATAATCCATCAACAAATACACCCATGTAAAATGTGATTTTTTACCATGTACTTAAACACCTTGTGATTAGTGAAGAAGATGAAGGGGTCACCAACAAATATTATAATAAATTTTACAAGGTGTAGACCATGGCAAGCACCTTGTGCTTAGTTATGGTGTAATTGTGTTCTACCTTGGTTAGTTTTATGCTTATAAAAGAAATAGGGTGATCCATTTTTCCTTCACCTTATTTCACAAGAATGAAACTGACTATGATACTAGAGGAATTGATCTGGACATGGAAGGGAGTTTCCCAATTGATAAATTACAATATAGGTGCACTTGAAAGTTTGATCTTCAGGGTCTCAAAATCATCTTCCTATGTTGTACCCTAATATAATGGGTCATCCTTCCATAACAGCTCTTCTAGTGACACCATAATCCTATAATAATTCCTTATAAATTTCCTTTAGTACCCATAATTCCCAAGAAAGGCATAAACATCTTTTTGCATTGATAGTGTTTGAAGCTAAAAGATGATTGCAATCTTGGTAGGATTAACAAGAAGACCATCCGTACAAATAATGTGCCCAA
Source organism: Torreya grandis (assembly GCA_037957365.1). Lineage (NCBI taxonomy): Eukaryota > Viridiplantae > Streptophyta > Pinopsida > Cupressales > Taxaceae > Torreya > Torreya grandis. Next base: position 97,550 of record JARHVA010009364.1, read on the forward strand.
GCAATATTCCAAAAAATGTTGCAAAGACACATTTCTTAAAATTCAAAGAAATTTATAACCACCTACACCTTTCAAACACTAGGTACAAATTTTCATAGTGATCTTTCACTAACCCATACACTGTCTAATCATCCAAGTATACTTGGAGTAACTTTTGAATGATGTATTTGAATGACCACCCAAGAGAAAATTGATAGCACATTATTCAACCTAAAGGGTATTATGTTATAAGAGAAACACCCCCATTCAATTATAAAGGTGGTTTTGGTCTTGTCCTTCTCCTTGATTTGGACATGCCGGTATCCTAAGAACCCATCAATAAATGTGTATATCTCATAACCTACTATGCCATCCAATACTTCATCAATGAATGGAGTTATAAAGGGGTTGGTCATGCAAGTGGAGTTCAATAGTCTATATTCAAAACAAATACAAATATACCCATACTTTTAGATGTTGATGACTATGGGGCTAACCCATTCAGATTCTATCATAGGGTAGATGATGCCTATAGCTAGTATGCCATCGATCTCAGTCTTGACCTTGGCATAAAAATTTGGGTTCATCCTCTAAGGTCACTTCTTGATGGGTCTTGAATCATTGACTAGTTTTATACTCATCTTTTTGAGGGATGGGTATACACCTTTAATATCTTTATAGTTTTGTGTAAAAAGGTCTTGAAATTCTTTGAGTAGATCAATAATACGCGCTAGTTCCATTTTAGACCAATAAGCACCCAAAGTGGTAATTTTGGGTTCCACCTCTAAACGGATTCTACTTTGATAGTTTTTTATGGTGTTCAATAGGGTTCATTATTCTCTTGGTGTGAATCCTTGACTTGTCTACTACCCTCAATTGTTTCTACCCAAAAATGGGTAGGGTCTTCTTCTTCAAGGGCACTATCCTCAGCTTGGGGTACTAACTTCCTTTTACCTTTCAAATTCTTTTAGTTGTGTACCCTCCATGTGTCATCATCTTCATCACTAGCGTCATTGTTTAGGATTTGTTCTTTGAATAAAGTTGGTATTGTTAACCCCTTTTTGCCAAACATGTCTTTTAGCCACTCCTCCAATATAGTAGTGTCCTCAAACACTAACCTTTGAACTACCTGTAATGGTTTGACTAGTTTTATATTTTGAGAAGAAAAGAAGAAAGTATGATAAACCACTCCTTAAGGGCATCCCAGTCTGTTATTTCATAACACATCTCATTGAATACATACCATGCCCACACCCAAGTCTTTATGATTATATATAAGGTGTGCATCCATATATTTTTTGAGGCATTTTTACTACAAAGACTCCATGTATCTTCACAAAGATGTACATGTGATATGGGGTTAGAGTTGCCAAAGTAAGATAAAATATCTAGGTCATCATTATTATTTTTCAACCTAGTGCAAATAGATTCCTTTACATCCTACCGAGTTGGCAAGCTAGAATTCTGCACTACCCACCAATGAGTGGCAATGCTCTTCAATGTGTATACTAGTGCACCCGTTATATCCACCTCTTTTAGTATGCATGACTAAAGGTCATAGACATAGTCCTCCATAGGATTACTTACTTCATATCATAAGAGAATATCAAGTTTACCCTTACTAAGGTAAAACACTCTTTTTCCCCTTTTCTTGGTGTAAGGGACCCATCTTTTGGGAGTGTGATTAATTTGTATCTAGCCTATCTTTACTAGTTTTTCCACCTTTACATGAACTAAGTGGCATCATCAACCAGTGATCTCATATGGTTCCTTGACCTATCAATCTCAAGTAACATTAGTGGTGTCTGAGGCTAATTATCCATTTTCCCAAGAGAGAATTCCTTGATAATTTGGGTCTAGATTCTCAGTACCTTGCACTTTGATGTTATTGATATGGTTTATCTCATCCTCAATGTACACACTCTTGACATAGGGGTCCTTAGTCATTTGAGAGAGGTATAACTACTCTTTCCATTCTCAAAGGTCATGTATCACCTTTTGAAGTGCATAGCTACATTGTTTGCATAACACCAAGACCTTCCGAAAATCACCAAGTAATTGTCATACTTTTTTAACTCTATGACTTAGAATTCAATGCCCATGATATCTATAACTATGCTCTTCAGAGTTATGATAGGTTATGCCCAAGTATTATTGGATATAAAGAGTACATGAGGGAAGGTCTTAAGTCTAGTCTACCCATTTTTTCCCAAGTAGTCTTTGTCAAAATTTTAACCTCAGCACATGTGTCTACAAGAACCTCATATATAGACCATTCATAAATAATGGTATCCACTAGGAGTTCTTGGTCATATTCAACATTTTATGTATGTTTTATCTCTCATGCCCTCTCCATGCATGGCATGATGACCTCAACTTAATTTTTATCTACATACTCTAAGAGTAAGTTATTTAATAGGGGCAACATTATTTCTATCTATAGGAGGTGTAAGATCTTAGTTAATTCTTGTACTTTAGCCTCTTGGCTATCCTACTTTTTTCTAGAGGTGGTAGCCTATGCTTCTAGGTTACATGCTAATTAGATATCCCCTTACAAGTTTTAGATTACACTTATAGCCTATTCTAATATATCTTTATGGTATATTAAGTCTAGGTACAATGTATCTTTTGGTTTAGTTCATGTTATGCACTCACTTTGACCCTTATCCCCATTTTCGAGGCATAACTCAGGTATTGATGTAATTGGTAGTTGAGTAGTAAATCCACTACAAGTAGTTGCCTATACCTTGACTACCTCTATGTGTGTAAATTATACCTAAGGGGTCCATTTTTATATTTTTTTTTCATGCCTAATCATTCTTATGCCCTTGTCTATACCAAGCCTACTTGGGGTCAACTTTTTGTAAAGTTCAAGGCATTCTTCAACCTTATGGGGACCTCGAAAATACCCAAACATGGGATATATAGGGTAGTCATGTTGGTAATGATATATTAAGTCACACTTATAACATGATCATATTGGGAACCTTCTACCACTACATCTTTTTCCTCACCCTCTGTTACCTTGATGCATCCCTAAGCATGTATTCTATTGGCTATGCCATCATTCCCTTGGTTTGCTTGCCCACTAGTAACTATTGGAGCCTATCATGCATCTCTTTCCATGTTTTTGCAAATTCTGTCAATCACTCAATAATTAGTAGTGGTATGGGTGCTTAAACCATCACATAAATGATAATAGATCATCATGTTGACTTGGTTGGCACATTGTAACTATTGACCGAATTTGACTTTTAAGTCAAATTAGGGAACCACTAGGTAAAAACTTGAGTTTTAAGTGTTTTATGGGGGTTTAATGTTTTGTATTAACGTATATAATAGTTCATTTAATTTTATTCAATGTCATATTAACCTTGGTCATTAATTTTATTAGCTAACAAGTCCTTTTGAGTCATTTTAGGGGTCAAAATTGGACATTTAATGCATTTTACAGATTTATTGGGAAGTGTGAAGGTTTTAAAAGGTTATTTAATTCTCCATGTGTCCTCTTGTGTCTTAAGTAATTTAAACCAACTAAAAATTGGTAGGTTCTTTAGAAAAAGGGTAGTTTTCATGAGAACAGAGGAGAAAATGGCACTTGTATGGCTCAGTGGGAAGTGTTCCAAATGGGAGAAAATCATGGTATGTTTATTCAACTTCCTAAAGATTATTTACATGTTTTAAGTTCTTTATAAGTGTTATTTTTATCCCAAAACCATTCTACTCCTTTTTCACTCATCTTGCCAAGCAAAAGTGACCTATAAGTTTGTACTTGGTATGGTCAGCACAATAGGTTTCATGAAAAATGATATTTAGGGTGTATTATAAAATAATTTATCTTCCATTTTATGTTTACTTTTATAAGAATTGTGGTATGATCTTTATAAACCATTCCTAAGAAGTTGACCTTTCAAATCTGCTTACTAATTTGTGTACCCTATAGGTTTTACCTTGGTTTGAGTAGATCTATACAATCCACTTGATGAATTTAGTTCCAAATGATTTTTAATATGTCCTCTCATATCTCCCATGATTTTTTTCACGTTTCAAGGTGTTTTTATGAGTCAAGTAGCTCAAAGTTGTAAGAGGATACAACTTTTTGAGTTGTAGGTAATTTTCACCATTTTTAGACTTTCATGCTTGTTCATGACTTTAGGGGGTTGTGTTAATGTCATTTATATTTTTTAAAGTTTATATTTACCCAATTCACCTTTAATCCTATTTCTCTAAGTAATGTTTCATGGTTTGCAGTCATACAATACACATACTCATAGCTTTCCAAGCTAACAGCCAATTCTTTGTTCAACTTCACTTGTATCCATGTTGAGCACATTTGGAATCTCTCTAGCATGAATAAGGAGTTTATTTTGAAGTATCGTGATGTTCCATGTTGATATTTTTGTGAGAATATCAATTTACCATGAAGCCAACCCTTTTGGTGCATGAATCAATTTAGGTTCATTGCTTGCATACAACCTACATCCACCTATAGGGGTCCCTCTTTGGTAAGATCATGATGAAGGAAGAGATTTAAAAATTATTACAAGTATTTTGGATTCTTATAATTTCATTTTAAATCTTTTAAAATGCATAATTTGAGTAAGAAAACACATATCTTGATGACTACCTAGGTCTATACTCCTTGCCTAAAAATAAGAAATGTGCATCTATAGGTGTCCAAAAGGAGGATACCACTATGAATATATGTTTTGAAGTTTGTTTCAGGATCTTCATTAATATATAAACCTTTTTCTATAATTGGAAAAAGGTCCAGGTCTACCAATGGGGTCTAAACATGCACACATGCAGCCTGATAGAGAGGTAGATACCCATGTCAAGTGTTGAAACAAGAGATAAAATTTTGATATGAAGTCCTATCATGAGGTGAGAACATTATAAACCTATTTGAAGTGTCAAAAGGTAGTTTAAGGTGTGGATATAATCCTAGAAGGTAATGACTATAAATTTAGGGATCAAATCCCTAAAATGAAAAAATAGAGCACCCTAGCTTTTTTTAAGTATCTTATTATAAGGTTTCAAAAGGATTTCATACAAAATGGTGATCAAACCTTGTAGTTTCATCATGTAAAATGGAGTATGACAAGTTGGGGAGGAAAAGTATTAAAGGAATATAGTATTTAAACTCTTCAAAGTTTCTAGTTGACACACTGTTTCCTCAATGTTATCTATAGAATTTGAGTGATTGAGTGCCATTACTTCCCAAGGTGATAGTGTATAAGTAAGTGTTCATGGATGATGGTATTTAATGGTGTCAAATAGAATAATAATGTTCAAATTCTATCTATATAGGTCAAGACATCAGATATCCCCCTACATGTCTACTTTTAGGCCTCTAAACACCTACAAATCTCCACCTACAACCTACCTATAGGCACCCATAGAACTCTTGAGGTGAACTTGGAAATTTGAGATTATAGGAAAAATTACCTGATATAAAAGGATTTACTAGTTTTATAAAGGTTATCAAAGGGTCATATCTTATTTTCCAATGAATAATATTCACCTATAGGTCTTGAGACTCAACCTACAGTCAATTATAGGTTATTATAGATAGATAGTCAATTGAAACAATATGCTTAGGAGATGGTTTAGGATTATACAATGGGGTAAATGGATAAAATTAGTGTGAAATGAACATAGGTAACTCTTTTAGGTTTCAAAAAAAAATTCAAATCTTAACTATGCAATTGCACCTATAGGTACAGTACCCTGAAGACAAAGACACAGTTAGCAGATAGTGAGTAAGGGGTTGATACTTTCAAAGATGACAATGTATAGCATGGGGTGAATATATAGGATAAATGGCTGATGAACAATAAAACCCAAATAATTTTTTATGTATTTTATTTCAAGGTCAAAATATACAAGTTTGCCTATAGGAAGGGTTTCCAGTAGTAGGCCATAGTCAAAGGCACATTTAGAATTGACCAATCAAAGTGTGAGGTGAGAACACTAGAGGTTGAGGTAAGTTTAAAAGATAAAAACTAATTTTTTATGGTTATAAAACCCTAATTATATTATCATAGTGGTCTATCAAGTAGATAAAAGGGTTCTCATAACACAAGACATAGTCCACTTTGGAATTTATTGCACATAGTCCTTGTGCCTAGAGTTTGTCTTGGAACTTGGGGTTTTTGGAAGGTCAAATGACCTAATCAGGAATTAAATTTTTGTATATATAACATTTACAACCTATATAATCCTATAAAATCTCCTGTAGACACTGAAATCATGTCTACTCCCTTGGTCATCCTCCTCGTCCTCTCCCCCCTTGGTCCCCTTCGTCCACTTAACCACTCCTAACCTATGTCTTATTAATTTGAAATAATTATCTTATTTTGAGTTAATAATTCCCTCTCCCTTGCCACCTCACCACCCTAGGATGCCCTTCTTTGAATTCCCTTCATCCCCCCATGACCCATTTATGACCTATTCCTCATCCTCGCACCCATTTAACCCCTCTCGACCGTTTCTTACCCCGCCACTTAAACTCGACAGTTGGGAAAACGGACAAAAGGCTATTTTTAGCCTTTTTCCTACCTTCTAGCCGCCAACGTCGGTTAACTGTCGATCGATGTCAGTGGTATTACCGGTGTCAGTTTCCTTCATAATGGTTTTTTGCATCCGTTATCCCTCCCTTCACCCCTGCTCTTCATCCAACTCCTAAATATGACAATCTGATCAATCAATTAGCCAATTTTTCTGCCAAACCTCTCACTCTCTCTCTCAGGGACACACAGCAGGCTTCTACACCAGCAAGCACAATAGGCATCAAGACCCCCACCTTGCAATAGTGTTTTGCATCAACAATAGGTACATCAGGAACTTGGCCTCCTACACTTCTTCTTTAATAGGCAAGAGGTAAGTACCCTTCTGTTATGTCATTTTCAATAGCTTAGAATGTCTCTGTAATCACCTTTCTATTTATTGCTTCTAAGCCACACTCCAAACCAGACCTGAATCCTTATCTCCCTGTCTCCCTATTGCCTCCATCTTCTATTTGGTCCCTCTTTCAGACCATTCTTTCTACCTGCTAAGACCCTATACAGAGCATTCAACTAGACTCCCAGACCCAGAACCCCAGACCATTCAACCAGACCCATAGCCTTTCTTAGACCCGTCCACAGACCAAAAACTCATCTATACCTCACCCACAAACTACAGCCCCGACTGACACTAGCCGTAGAGACCACTACCCCAACCGACATCGGCAGACTAACTGACGTCAGTAGACCTTTACAACCGATGCCGGTAGGACCACCGACGTCAGTGACTGTGACCAGGCCGATAGCAACATTTAGGTAAGCATTTGCTCCTATTTTTTGTTTTAGTCTTTAATCATTTCAGTCTTTTATCATTTTGTTATTTATCAGACATTATTCTTATCAATTAGTGTGTTGACCTCCCTCAAAGAAGTCTTTGTACTTTTGAGATCAAGCATTTGTTTGGAAACCCACCATCTCCTCATCTAATGCCTTCTTTGTCTTAGTCTCTTTCTTTTGCAGGTGTCATCCTCCACAACCAAAGAGGAGTTCTCACAACATCTGGATAACGATGTGCATGACTTCATCCAGGTACATATAAGCCTTAGACCATTCTTCTTAGTTTCTTATTCTCTCTTTGAATGTAGAAATCAAAAATCGTATAGAAACATTCTGGCACGCCCCGTGGGACCTTAGGGTCTTCCTTGGGTTCCTTTTCTTTTTGTTCATATAGGTGAATTAGGTTTCTCCCTTTTCACCTCTTTCTTCTCTTCTAAACGACATCATAAGTGGGATTAAAAAGAACCTTTCTTCCTTTTCTTGCATTTCAAACTAGTCAAAAGTCATATTCTTCAACCCTTTCTCAACTTGTTTTCATTCAAACTCACATTTCGACTTGGGCTTAAAACACATTGCATTTTCATTTCTGCTTTCTTGCATTTCTTAGTCCACACCTAGTAATTAACAAATCACATCATGAATTAATCGTAGTCCACTTGATGTTACACAACCAAACCACTTACACCAAACTAAACATCAAAACTCACCTGAGACAAGGCCCGACTGGGATTTCATCACCCAGCGGATACCTTACCCTGTCCCGGCAATCCCACTTGGATTTCATCACCAAGCGGAAAGCCCACTCTATTCTCTGGTAGAGGATAATCTCTAGGGAAAGTATATTTTGGCTAAGCGAGACCAGCTCATCATTGGGCTCGTGAAGTGAGAGGAGCTTGCTCCTTAGCACCAGGCCATGTACGGAACCTAACCCAGACTCTTGAGCGCCTAAACAAACCTAAAACCATCCATAGACTACCTCTTTTAGGACCCTTCTAACAGCCAACCTCCCCAAACATCACTTTAAGGCATAAGCCACACGAGCTTAATAATTTATTTCTAGGGATTTAACACTTAGGCTCTGATTGTGTTCTTCATCTTTTCTGTTTTTATCTGCTTGTTTGAGCTAGTGAGGACGTTCTTCTTCCTTTTTTCCAAAAACTCTCAATTTTTTTGAATTTTTTGGAAACCACAGTCACTAGCATCAGCTTTACCACCGACATCAGCCATCTTCCCTCTCTGGCATCGATTATCTAACTGACATTAGCCATCTATTATCATCGACATTAGTTTTTTAACCGACGTCGGTCACTATCACAGTCCTTTTTTTTAAAATAGTAGCCTAAAACCCACCCCTTTTTCTGCCAAAACCACATTTTGAGTTTCTAAAACTGAAAAGACACAGTTTCTGAAACCTGACCCTTCTTGCCTTGAATGGTTTTGATGCACAGTCAAACCAAGGCTCTTCTTGACCACATGAGGCATCAACAGCTTCCGCCTTCCCCATCCATAACCAGTCCCTTAATGGAGTTCCACTCGGAGACCGAAAGAACACTCCAACTCGACCGACCCTAACTCAGCCTCCCATTATCCTTGAAGGGGACCAAGATTTTGAAAGATTCTTGGACCTCAATGTCGAAGCCCTCCAAAACTATCTCGCGAGGAACCCAACGTGAGATGTTTCAGGTGAAGTGGCGATGACATTAACACCATCCACTACCTAGCCTTTTGCCTCAACCATTAACCTGACCATGGCCAATATGCAAAGTTTGGCCTCCCCATCTATTTTTAGACTGACTTCCATCAGGGTTTCATTTACCCCTCAACCACATGCAATTCAACCAAGTTCTACATTATACCCAAACTTGATTGTCTCGACCCCTCACACTCTTGCACCCATAAATGCAAGAGTGTCTATCTCCCCTTTTGCCAATGCCACCATACAACCATCTCTGGTGGTATCTAGTCAACTTATACCTTCTACCTTCATAATACAACCACCCTTGGCCTCCACTTCTATCCCTGCGACTAGTTATACATACATTGCGCCCCTACAAGCACTATCGACTACGTCGTATGCCTCCTCTAGCCTCTTTCAAGTGCCCTACAACCTAGGGCATACCCCATCCACCAATCCATTAGCAGATCTCATCAAAATGCTGATGGACAAAATGTCTAGTCTCGAGACCTCTATTTCTGGTTCAAGCAATGCTCTCTCCTATGACCAAATTTACAACGAACCCATCCATCCCTCTGTCTTGATCTGACCATACCCCAACCAGTGGGAGCTTCCTAAATTTACTCACTTCCAAATTAAGGAAGACCCGTAACAACATCTATGAGAATTTAGACATGCCTACTATCTCATAGCCCACGATGATGCGTTACTTCTACGCACATTCCCCATGTCACTTTCTGGCCCCGCCCTTGACTGGTATAGCTCTCTTACCAGACATTCTATCTTTGCATTCACTCAACTCACCCAATTATTTCTCAACCATTTTTCTATCAATATCACCAAACAAGTCTCAATCACAGACCTCTACTCCATCAGGGAATTTGACGACAAATCAATAGTCGATTTTGTCACCCATTGAAGAGGCTTGATTAACCAGCTCTCCTTATCCTTACCTCAACTTGAGCTCATCGAGCTCTTTCCTTGAGCATGTGCTAGGCACATCTCTTCCACCTTGTGGGTTCAAACATTCTGCACTTTTGACAAAGCTTTCACCATGGCCTGAAAGCTTGAACTCTGTGCCATTAAAGAAGATAAGGTCAAATTGTGTAATACCAACGCAAAATCCAATGAGCCTTCTTCTTCCAGACCTTCTTCTTCCCACTCCAAACCCAAAGGAGTGGCCAACACTATGGTCATTAGATCACCATCTTCGATAACAAGCAACCAATCTCAACCTTCTACATCTCTAAGCATCACCAAACAATTCCAACAACGGTACATCAAGCGTTCATACACTCCACTTAGAGAATCATATGCTTCTGTTTTGGAAAAACTTGTCAAGCAGGGGGTCCTCAATCTCCCTCCAATATGACCACCTCAATTTGACCCTTCAAAATCCCTCCCTACATGGTATAGGGAGGCTGACTTCTATCACTTTCATCGCGTCCATGGCCATGACATCGACAATTACCGAACCTTCAAAAACATAGTCCAAGACATGATCGACAAGGGGGATCTTGTTTTGGATAACCCGAATGCCCCATACAACCAACACATTGATATCTTCAAACAACCCTTTCCTAATCATCTACCTACCCAAAACCATGTCCAGACCATGGCCGATAGCTCCCACGAGCATGACATACACACGGTCAACACGGTCTCGCCTCTTGTCCCTGACCAATCTCCTTCACAAGCTGAAGACCCTTCTTCCCCTATATCTCTTCCATAGGTAGAAGAATCTTCTTCTCTTGTTAGTCCTCCATCGACCTCTCTTATATTAGGGGATGCCTTGACCATGCCAATGCCATTAGCCCCACCTCCAATAGAAGATCATACCTTGCCTACTCCTCAACCACAAATAGAAGGCACCATCATCCCTGCCCTCTGCCCTCTTGAGGAGCCGCACTCTCCTATTTCTTCTCCACCAAGAGAAGACCCAGTCTCTCCACCCATTTCGATCGAGGAAGACCCAGTCACGATTTCCTCTTGCCTTTTGCTAGAGATTGCTACATCTCACTCACCTCCATCCACATCTAAACCCAAACCCATATCTAACCTCACCTCGCATAATGGTGGTCCTCAACCCAAACCAAAGAAGGCCACTAAACCCCACTGGAGGACTCCTCCCCCACCTTTATCATTACCTTCAATTTTGGGCCCGCACCCATCCACCCTAATAGGAGTGCTTCCTACTCCCATACTTCACAGAGGCAAGTTGCCTCCATTACTCTCTCAACCCATCTGACATATATCTCCTCAAATCCATCAACTAACACCTCTTACACCTCTCAAACCAAAGTCATCAACCCCCATTGCAACAAGACACACAGAGGTTCTTATGCCTTGTTGTTACGACAATTGTTGCAGTCTTCTCACATCAATCTCCTGCCTCTTAAACCATATCAATCTCTCAGACCGAAACCACCCTGGTTTGATGACACTCAGATTTGTGCATATCATCGCACACCTAGGCATGACACTGAGCATTATTATGCCCTCAAGGTTGTCATTCACCAATGTCTGGGGAATGACACCTTTCTTCTCGACCATGTTAGCAACAAGCCTTCAACACTGCCCCACACATCGACTCTCAGATCAAGACCATCTTGGTTCGACAACTCTAAATTTTGCCACTATCATCACACCTCAGGACATGACACTGAGCGTTGTTGCACTCTTAAAGCGGTCATTCATCAAGCCCAAAAAAGGGATACCCTTCTCATCAAGGATCCTCTTGACCACCCCTTTGACAAATCATCAACACCGACCCATGCTTCTCATACCTCATCACCTAAATCGGGATCTTCACACCAAACTATGGTCCCTTTGCCGCCTTTAACCCCCTTATTTAACATCAACACAATCAATCTGACCACCAAGCCTCAATTGATCTTGACCAATCTGTCAAACATTCTTCCTAGCCGTCGAGGGAATCCAATGCTCATCCAAGCCTCGACCAACCCTTCAACGCAGTCTCGACCAAATATCAATCACTCTTTTCATCCTAAACCTCGGCTAGGCCTCAACCAAGCCTCGACCATGTCTCGACCAAACAAGCATCGACCCGACCTAAACCAAACATCCAACCCAACCATTGACCAATCATTGACCAAATACCAATCTCGACCAAATCCTGACCAACCATTCAACCAAATTTTTAATCATGACCTCGACCATGCATCAACCAGCCTCGACCAATTTTGACCAATCATCAATCCAGACCTCAACCAGACCTCGATCATGACATTGACCAAGACCTCAACCAAATATTGACCAAGACATTGACCAGACATTCACCCAGACATTGACCATGACTAGACATTGACCATGACATTGACCAGACCATCGACCAAGACACTAACCAATCATCAATCATGACCTCGATCAATCTTCGGCCAAACATTCAACCCAACCTCTTAATCATCAACCAATCAACATCAATCAACATGTGACCAATCTTGAAGAGGCAAATGGGGCAAGTCCACTCCTAATTGACTCAAACCTCATCATAGCACACAAGCATGGCCCAGGGACTTATCAGAACGTGAGCCTCTTTTTATGCCTTGCATTTGTGACCATTCTACTGTTAGTTGAGTACTCGATCACTTGACGTTTTACTTGAGCTTGTCCCTTGAGCAACCCCCTGTCATTGTCATTCCTATTCCTTTCAACCCTATTTCCAACATTTGTCAACCCTTTTTGTCAAGCATGAATGCTTTTTCCTAATAAAAGGGAACCCTTAAACTTCTAGAGGCTTATCCATGGCTAAAAACTTCAGTCAACAAAACATGTCAAAAAATGGGAGACCTAACATATTCCAAGGTCATAAAACTCTAAATGTAGACTGCTCCCTCGAAGGACAGCTACATAATTGTTGTATTACTAGACTGCTCCCTTGAAGGACAGCTAGGCCAAAGTCATATCAAAAGCATACAACGCAAAAGTATAGACCACTCCCTCAAAGGATGGCTATGACTAAATCTTGCTACAAACAGCACTTTCTTAGAAGCTTCCCGCATCGATCAGCTTCACATATATGACCACCAAGCAAAACAACATCCCTATGCAGACTTCCTGCATCAATCAGTCTGTGCAAAAAAAAAGACTAATAAGCTATCAAGCCATGGACATGCCTATAGTCATTCTCGAGTCACCTATAAAAGGGGCAAGGTTATTTCTGCCACAAAAGGGTTACCCCTTCCTCTCATATCACATATTCAACCTATTACCCCAACATACTCAAGGGAATTCGAGCTCACTTAACGTTAAGTGATTCAATTACTTCTCTAGCACAACCATGGTGAACGACGTAATGCATAAATGGGGCTTTTGTTCTAACAACCCCTATCCATGCTATCATTTTGGTCCTTGTCAATGAAAGAGTGATTCGCCTTTCACTTGTCTTTCACACTTTGGTCACATCCAACCAAACCTTTTTCTACCCAAACCAATTCAAATCAAGCCAACCCAAACATTTTAAGACCAAGAACATGACAACATGACATCATACATCATCATAGTTTCTATGGACACCAATACACATGGAAACTATCAACCAGACACAATTTATGTTAAGCATAAACCAATACTTGCTGAAGAATAAATAGACCTCAATTCATTTTTAGCATACATCCATCACGAATATGGAAAATTGCTAGGGATGAAAGACCACTCGACCAATGTTGTAGAATGCACCATCACACAATATGGAAAAGGATGGAACATCATCTTATCCTCATCATTTCAACACATGACCAAACCAATCATCGACCACTTTGTCTCTTTGTCTAAACTACATTAGTCTGAGGCCCCTTCCAATCTAGGCTATGTAGGCAGCACTCAGATGACACAACATCTTCTGGGGTTAGCTTGACCACCCTCATTTGTTCATCTCTCTGATGGACAAACCTTCTTTTCTGACACCATGACCTTGACCTCAACCAAGACCATCGACCACTTTGACCCTTCCTCCCTTTTAGGGAGAACTACATTGGCTTGAGGCCCTTCACACAGGGGCTATGTAGGCAGCACTCAGTGTTTTGAGGTTAGCTCGGCCACATTCTCTCATCCATCCATCCACCTTGACCATTGACCATGGAGATCATGCCTATCTCCTCCGACCCTGACCACTTCCAAGACAAACATTGCCTTGATTGTTTTTGCATATATGCTACCACACGAATGGTTAGCAAATTATGTGTAGACCACATTTTGACCTTCACAAGTATAGGATCGCAAGCTGGTTGATCCCCACTACTTGTGACATTTCGTGTTTCTAGGAGCACTTCCTGAGCCTAGGATACCTAGAACATGATGACCATTGGAGCTTTAACTTAAATTGAATAACCCGATCAGCTATGACCAAATGCTGGGGCCTAGTTATTTCAATTTTGGCACTCCTTGACCCTCAACCTGTGACAATTTGACCTGACCATCTTGTGAAGTGGTATACACGCAATCATGACTTTTGCAGCATTCACACCCCATCTTCACCATTTTTCATCCATCTCTCTGTCAAATCAGCACCCGATTCTAGGTTCCCTTCCCTTGACTCCTGCTTTGAGGGGGAATACCTCATCTCATAATTGAGGCAACCAACCTCATCTTGTTTTTGTCTTGCAGTTCACTTGAATAACCAATAAGACAGAATCAAGCTTTATCCTACACCTAAGGCAATCAAATCCTATTTTTGTCTTGCAGTTCGTCCAGAATAACCAACAAGACAAAAAGGGGCAAATGTAGACACCGAAATCATGTCTACTCCCTTGGTCATCCTCCTCATCCTCTCCCCCCTTGGTCCCCTTCGTCCACTTAACCACTCCTAACCTATGTCTTATTAATTTGAAATAATTATCTTATTTTGAGTTAATAATTCCCTCTCCCTTGCCACCTCACCACCCTAGGATGCCCTTCTTTGGATTCCCTTCATCCCCCCATGACCCATTTATGACCTATTCCTCATCCTCACACCCATTTAACCCCTCTCGATCATTTCTTACCCCACCACTTAAACTCGGCAGTTGGGAAAATGGATGAAAGGCTATTTTTAGCCTTTTTCTTGCCTTTCAGCCACTGACGTCTGTCAACTATCAACCAACGTTGGTGGTATTGCCAGCATCGATTTCCTTCATAACGGTTTTCTACATCTGTTATCCCTCCCTTCACCCCTACTCTTCATCTGACTCTTGAATCTGACAATCTGATCAATCAATCAGCCAATCTTTCTACCATACCTCTCACTCTCTCTCTCAGGGACACACAGCAGGCTTCTACACCAGCAAGCACAACAGGCATCAGGAGCCCCACCTTGCAATAGTGTTCTGCATCAACAATAGGTACATCAGCAACCTGGCCTCTTACACTTCTTCTTCAGTAGGCAAGAGGTAAGTACCCTTCTATTATGTCATTTTTAATAGCTTAGAATGTCTCTATAATCAGGTTTCTATTTATTGCTTCTAAGCCACACTCTAGACCAGACCTGAATCCTTATCTCCCTGTCTCCCTATTGCCTCTGTCTTCTATTTGGTCCATCTTTTAGACCATTCTTTTTACCTGTTAAGACCCTGTACAGAGCATTCAACCAGACTCTCAAACCCAAACCCCTAGACCATTCAACTAGACCCATAGCCTTTCTCAGACCCATCCACAAACCATAAACTCATCCAGACCTCATCCACAGACTACTTCCCCGACCGATGCTGGCCATAGAGACCACTACCCCAACCGATGTCGATAGACTAACCGATGTCAGTAGACATTTACAACTGATGCCGATAGGACCACTGATGTCAGTGACTGTGACCAAGCCGACAGCAACATTCAGGTAAGCATTTGCTCCTATTTTCTATTTCAGTCTTTAATCATTTTAGTCTTTTATCATTCTACTATTTATCAGACATTATTCTTATCAATCAGTGGGTTGACCTCCCTCAAGGAAGTCTTTGTACTTTTAGGATCAAGCATTTGCTTGGCAACCCACCATCTCCTCATCTAACACCTTCTTTGTCTTAGTCTCTTTCTTTTGCAGGTGTCATCCTCCACAACCAAAGAAGAGTTCTCACAACGTCTGGATAATGGTGCGCATGACTTCATCTAGGTACATACAAACCTTAGACCATTCTTCTTAGTTTCTTATTCTCTCTTTGAATGTAGAAAGCAAAAATCATATAGAAACATCTCCATATTGTCTAATAAAATAGGGTAATTACCCCCTATTTTGTCTTAGATATGGGGTACTTCCCTTCATACAAGACTGATAGGTTTTGGTGAGTGAGGTATAAAAGATGAACTAGGGACTAAGGGGACATAGTTAGAAGGTGTGAAATATTGAAACACATCTAAAACAACATAAATGAAAACTCAATAAAATATGTAACCAAGAAATATGATCTAAATACCAAAGTTTGTAAGTAGGCTTGTCAAACACATTAAGGCCTAAAAGCCAAATAGAGAACCATATTCATTTATAGTGTGGATTGACCTTTCTAACCTATATATGTATGTTTAGGGGGTCACTATAGATGTCTTTGATCCTTTTGGAGGTAGGTAAAAGAATCAAAAGTTAGTTTGACCTCTAAGGTGTAGTCAAGCTTGTTAGGCAAAATTCAAGCCTATGGATAAATGAGAAATCATTCACAACTCTAGCATGAGATGATCATTCCCATGAATTGTATAATGTATATGGGGACATAATAGATGTGTTAAAACTATTTATATGCAAATGAAACCCTAAGGAATCCATTTTTGGCTCAAAGACAACTCAAGCATACAGGAAAAGAGGAAAATAAGCTCAATGGGATAGTTTTAAACACTCATATCTCTCTTGACACTTTGCATGGGAGCCAGAGGATTTTGGGAAAGTTATAAGAGGTCTTGAAAAAAAACCTTGTAGATTTTTTATTAAACTTCAACATGAAACCTGCATGAACAAAACTGAAGAGGTCATATAGGCCTAAAACCCTTATTAAACCCTTATAAAGACTAGTTTGAGGAAATGAGAGATATAATGCACAAAAATGGACATAATGACATTAATGATGATTTTATTTTAAATAGGACTTATTCAATCTCCCTACCACCAAAATTAGTTATATGTAATCTTTATAAACATGATAGAAACAGTGTATTTTTAACCATTGTTTATGTTGTGAAGGATACAAGAGGAGTCTAAAGATGAAATAAAGTTTATATGGAATATTAGGAATTTTAATAACTCTATATGGTAATTTATTTCCAATAAAAAACTCTTAAGTTTCCAAACTAGAGCTCTCATCTCAGCCATTCAAAATTGGCATATTAGACAAGATAGTGAGAAGGGTGGAAAACTTCAAATAAAGTGATTTTAAAGTGTCCTTGATGATTATAAGGACATGGAGGGTCTTGAAAATTTTCATAAACTCCCTCCCATGGATTTTTTTTAAAAACTAAATCCAAATTTGAGGACAAGTGTGTAGGGTACATCAAAGAGAGGTTATTTGGACTATAGATGATGACAGCTCCTTTCCAAGTGATTATAGAGGACCAATCCAAAAAAAAATGCATGGAGAGGAATGTATAATATCCTTCTCATTCATCTAAATAATTATACATATCCCTAATTATTTATGAGGCATTAAAATAGGTTCAACCATGAAGGTAGTTTTTTTTAGCTAGTCAAGGAGTTTTCCTAACACTTTTTATAAAGTTTATGCCTTAAATTGACACTTATGTTTCCTAACCTTAAATGGTTCATCCCATATCATCTTATCATGCCTAATTAATTGATTCTTTTATCTTGAAAAATGTTTTTATGACCCTTGAACTTATCTCTTCTACCCTCTCTCTTAATTTTTATAAGAGCTACCATTTTGGCCTTTATAATCTAATACCACACCATGTATGGCAAATCCCTATTGGTTTTGACATTTTAATTTCCTTAGAAAATAAAATTCAATCTATTTTAGGTTCATACATCATCTTGTTAAAGTGTGTTTAGATATGTATAATGAATGGTTAAGAGATATTCATTTATCTTTGTTTTCTCTCAATCCTTCCATGTTTAATGCAAGTGATTTTATGCCTAGCAAGTCATATGAAGTGTTGTGAAGTGTATGGACATGTTATTAAGTGTACAATGAATTTTTATCATCTAAAAAATGATCTATTTTTCCATTTACCTTGGATATTCTTTATACATGGCACCTTCATATTTAAATACTAATGTTAATGCATTCTAGGATTCATAGATTAGTGTTGTATGGCTTGTCTCAAAGTGATGGATTAAAATAGTCTTATGGTAAACATCTTAGTGAATCACCTCCTATAATAGGTTTTATTTTATTTAAACTCTATCCCTTTTCTCCATAAACAATTAGTTAGTATAGGTGAAAGCATTTCAAGGCACATCTAGGGAGCTAGCCCTTCATTCTAGAGATTCATCTCACCAAATTGACTACCCATAACAAGTGAGATGTTTCCATTGTGCCACTTAGAAGAGGAGATATGAGTTACCTCTTCAAAGGGTAAAAATATAAGTGACAACAACAACAAATGATAGTTTTATACATCATGTGATTCGTGATAGACTTCACAGCTTAGAAGCAAGGTGTGTACATTCTTTCATGGGTAGTTAGTTCTATTATGGCCTTTTAATTCATAGTCATTACACCATAGTCCACTTTGAGCATCATGTGAAGAGTTGGTAGTAAATTTTTTGAGTTAGGAGGCCATAAATTCAATCTATCCCTCCATAAATGGGTTAATCCTAGTGTCTGTACTTTTGACTACCTTAGCTCTTAGCATAGCTTCAAGCACTTATGAAGGGTCTGTAAAAGTCTTCATGGAAAGCATTCTTCAGAATGACACAAGAAACCTATAAATTAACCACTATGCATGTTGGGAAGGGTGAATATCATATGGTACTTTTGATAGTAGAGTTTTGAACCTTGCATCATACAATCATACACTCTCTAAGAGTCTTTGGGTAATCTCTTTTATTTTTGTGATACTCTATTATTCAAACTCTAGGATGTCAAATTCCTTCAAGAATGCATCTTTTAGGGTATCATAGTTAATCATGTCCTAGTTGGGATTAAATTTTTTATACCAGTTATAGGCATGATCAAGTAAAGTGGTTAAAAATTGAGTATCATTATTCTTTGATTGGGTTATGCCTCACACTCCACTATAGTTCACACTTCAGTACATGTTCTACAATATTTTCCATTTTATGATAATCTAAGAGGTGCATATACATTTCATAGTATATTTATTATTGGGGGTAGCTCATAATTGAGGTGTTTATCCCCCTAGTACTTGTCTTGGAGGTTGTCTTTCAATGCCTCTATCCATGGGGTTAGGCATTATTCTCATCATTGCTACTGGTATGATTGATGTCATTGGTGATGTGTTACTTGATTTTGGTACTTGACCACTTCCTATAGGTTGTTTCTCACCATGCATTGTTGACATCAGCTAAGCTATTATTCTCACATTCAATTTCTATTGTGGTGAACTAGCACCCAATGGTTTATAAGGATATTCACTCACATCTTTATATGGAATAATCTATTCAATCACAAAATTGTAATCTAAGTATGCAAAACATATAAATTTAAAAGCATTAGCAGGGTCAAAAAGCACTTCTATACTTTATTTAAGTGGGGGATCTAATGCATGAGCTTATACCATAGGTTTAAAGGGATTAAGCACATCAATCATATCTATAGTCATCAAATCTTGTAAGAACTCAGTGAATTCCACACCAATAAAGTGTCAAGCTCAGTCCATATCTTCATTATACCTCTCATCTCTATTTTTTTGATTTAAAGAGATCCTTCCCCATGCCCTTCCCATTCACTGTGGGTCCTCTCAACACATCTAGGTTCTAAGTCCTCTATCAGTCAACATTATCTCATAATATAAGTTTATCTTCTAAGCTCTTGGGTGTCAATTTTTGCATCCCCTTTCATTACATCTCACCTACACATCCCCTTCTCCACCTTTATGTAGATCATATACAAAAGGATTTTAGCCTTCCATCCTTAAAGTTTCAAAACCATAATTAACCATTAAATTTTTGAGCTCTACGTTAAACTCCTTCATAAACATGCATCTAGGGTCATGAAAAAATGAGTACTCCACTTCCTCTAGGAATGAATAATTTGATATTTCAAACTCAAGTACATAGCTATTTAGAGCTACGTACCACCATTTATCCATGACTCTATTCCAAGTAACATCCAAGGTCTCTAACCTCCTTAGGTGGTCTTTTGTTGACTCATAGCACCATATGTAGCTTCTTTGTCTATGGGTTAAATATGTAGCCAACCACTTGTACACATGCTTAGGTAACTCATAGAAAAAGACCTCATATAATGCATCATATAATTTATCCTAAATTCATTTTATTAGATTTTGTCATTTATAGGTTAGATGCTTCAATGTGAAGGTATCTTCCACTTGTTACAGCCAACACTCAATGTTTTTGAGATAAATTTGATAAATCATTTTGTCACACCATTGTAGCAACAAAATTCAACATGGGTCTTTGAAATGGAACAAAATGTTGTTAAAAGTCTAGTGTCTTAGTTTACTACAACTAGGCACAAGCATGGGATACTCCCATTGTTCTCAACATTTAAATACTTAGTTTCATTGACATTAATCCACATAAGTCACAAGGCTTATGTGTTCACCCAAAGTACAATTGAGAAGGAACTGAGGCTTGCATTAGGATAGTTGTGCCATGGCATGAGGTTTAAATTAATGGAATTAAGAAATTCAATGAAAACTCATCTTAATGTAGGTCCTTAGGTGTTTAAAGAGTTAAAAAGTTTATTTTACTCAATTTACTCATAATAAACATGTAATTTAAACAAGGATTGGGCTACTAGTGTGTAACTATACTCATCCTCCATATCATATAATGATGACATCATAAAAGTGTAGAGACTCCATTAAATAAATGAACTAGTACAAATCATGAACATTAATTAACATAATTCAATCAATAGTATGACCTCAAAAAAATTTACATACCATTAGCAATATAAAAAGACATGTAAACCAAACATAATACATTTAATGCAATATTATATGTCATTATTCAAAGTCCATAATAGATTTTATATTCATATCATAATTCTTAACAACATAGAGGCTCATAGGAAAGCTCAGGCACATAAAATTGGAGCTAGAGTGGACTCCACACTATTTCTAAGCCTTAGTGGCCACTGACGCAATATTTACAGAGTAAGTCTTCAAAATCATTATGATAGAACTTAATTTTAGTTCTTCATCACCTTCTCTCTTCTCGATTTATCTCTTTATATTATCTTTCAAGAGCATCTTTTTCAGGGTGGAAGTTGCATACTGAGTGTTGATCTATAACTTCATCATCATAACCATCAACTCCATGACTTTATGATCCCTATGCTACACTTGACACATTTATCAAAATCCATGATGATTCCCTAAAAAAATAGGAGAATATTAGTCACCTGTCACCTGGAAAGATGTTTGCATTGTATCATTTAGTTAGATACATAAAATACCCAAAGGCTTAACTTATTAACAAAAATATCATCTTGTGCCTAGGTGCATATCATGTTGGCATGAATATTTTACTAATGGGTTAGTGGCCCAAAAAGTGATAAATAACTCTTTTAAATACTCCATAGGGTCTCCTTTCCCCTTGTATTTGTCAAATTTTGGTGTCCCATAACTTGGAATAAATGGTATTTAGAAGTACTCCATGTTAAATGGATACGAGTACATGTCTGCCAATTTTAACTTCTTGGTTTGATTTCCTATTTGAATGGCCATAATTACATCCTTCATTTATTTTAGTTATTAGGCTAAGAAACTAGATTTTATCACTAGTTTTGGTTGTGGTTGGGTGATCAAAGGTGGATTATCTTGACCTCAGTATAATGGGGGAATGGTGTATTATAGAATGTTGGTTTGTTAAACCAATCAACTAGGAATATTCATATGTGCATTAGGATTAGGCTAATTGTATGGTATGTGTTATTGATAAAAAATATGGTTAGCATTCATAATATGGATTTGATTTGGAAGGAACTTAGGTTTTGATGGAGGTATATAGCTATGTTGAAGGTATTATGTTTGTTGCATTTGAGTAAGAACTTTTTGTCAACTAGTCAAACTCTACTATATATATGGTACCTACAGTTGACTAAAGCCTTGCTATTAAATATGTGGAAAATTGGGTATTTGTTGTATATGAGGTACAAATTAGGTAAAAGACAACTATTACCTAATAGGTAATTATTATAGACACCTAAATTTGGCCACCAATGACCATCAATTAGGCTTTTGACAAATTTCCACTAAAATGCACAATTTGGCCTAAAAACACATTAAATGAGTTGAAATCGATCTATTAAAGTGATGATTTTTGATAGAGAATCTTTACATGGGGTAATGAAATTTATGAAGCATCTAACTCTGATCAAATCATTTTGAGTCAAAATGCCAATTTTACACTTGGGTGCTTTGGATTGCTCTTTTCTATCAAATTTCTTATACAAGACATGTACCTTTATTATTTTGCATTGGAAACATCCTAAATGGTATAATGGTTCCAATGCATATAACATAGACTTCTGATTCAAATTCAGTCAAATTTTGAACCAATAATATGACATTTTGACCAATTTTATTAATTTGTGCATAAATTGCCAAGGTTTTGCATCAAATTGACTAATCATGTTTAAGACTAATTAAACCAAATCAATAGATTAAGTTAATTTTCCATGTAACTTTTTGAATATTTATTTTTATAAATCGATTGTCATTAACTACATCATTAAATGACATAATCCTATGGGGTGGCATCCACAAGCCATAAATGCCATAAATATTTAAATTAATACCTCTCATGCCTCATTAAGTCCCTCCATGCCTAGTTAATGCCCCTATATCCCAAATATTAATTAGATTATTTATAAATTTTAATTACATAATTGAATTAATCCTTAGCCACATATCTTCATCTTGAGATGGATGGTTCATGTTGATTCTAAACCATTCCAAAAATCTATAAATAGGAGGTCTTTCCTATTGAATTTTAAGCTCTTTTATGCCAAACTTATAATTCCCAAATGCATTCAAAAATATATTTCAATTATTGTTATGATGTCAAATTATTGAGCCAAGGTAAGCCAAGCCAAAGCCAAACATGGTGCCAAAGAAGATAGAGGTAGCCACACTTCATTGATGCAGACTTCATGAGCACAAACTAAGCAAGCCACTTCAAAAAAATATTTGGAGCATCCAAAAAAGGTGAAATAAGGTTTATTTTGCATTTTATTTGTTTTTTTTCATTATAGTCTTGTTAAATAAGCTCCCCCATTAAGATAGGCTTAAGGTGTTAGCTATTAGTGTTTATTTTGATTTTGATTTCATATACTAACACAATACTAATCTCCCCTTATTGCAATCCTATGTTCACACCTATTATATGTTGGGACATATTTTTTGAGTAAACACCTATTGTGAATTATACATTTATTGGGTGTTTAGAATTTGTTTTTGACAAATAGTAATACGTTGTTTATTATACAATGTTTGTGATGAACCTTGTAACAACCTTGTTAGGGTCTTACTATAAATACATGATTTTTTTAAATTAAACACATATACTATTAACAGATTACACCATGAGAATCTAACCATCGAATATATAAAATACTCTAAGAGAGATAACTGTAAATAAAAAAACTACACCATACATCACTAATCAATATCATCATAAGAACACATCATAATACACTCTAGAAGTAAATTAAAAATAGTCATCCATGGTTGATACAACATACATCCACTATTATCTATCCTTGATAAAAAAAAATTATATCTCTTCATGATAATGTTTTTAATAATAAATACAACATAATACAATGTACATAGATAAGATACATGGCTCTCTAGAACATGAGTTCCCCAAACTCTCAATATTTGTGGTAATCTCAAGCATCATCTCCAAGTAAGATATTATGGTGAGGGAGAGCATCATCCAAGTATTTTTCCACACCAAACATGTATCAAAGTTGTTGCCAAAATCTGGATAACACGAGTGCAATGGAGACATGATCACACGAGATGAAGCAAGTGCACACCACATAGATGCTAAAGCAATTTGAAAATCACACAAGAAGATAAATTGCACAAGACAAAATGGAGAAAACCAAAATTTGATTAACATGAGATGGCCAAAGTGAAGAATACATATAGGAGAGTATATAAGTAACTCCTCCACAAAAGGTGGACAAGGCACCCCAAGAATAGACTATAGCTCTTCCATGAAAGGTGGTGACAAGGTGATAAGAATAGAGAAGTAACTCCCATCAAGGGAGTTACTTATGACATTATTATGACACCAATGACACATCTATGACACACACCTCCACATAAGCTAGCCTATCCCACAAATGTAGGAAAACTCCATGTATGCACAAGAAATACAATTTTCTTAATTAAAAAATAGGGGAAAATAAAAACCTACACTAATACCCCCCATCAGCGTAGCTTAGGTGGGCAGTGTGGAAATATAAAATGGGTCCCTATAATTAGTCCTGATGAGGTACCCATGTACAAAATCAATCTCCCATAAGATAGAGAAAAGGGGAAAACCTGTAGGAAAAAACTCCCCCCCCCAAAAAAAAAGAGACATAAAAGAAAAGAAGAGGCTAGAAGGCCCCCCTGAAGATGATGTTGCTGTAGATGTGGACTACACCCCAAGAAGAACTCGTAGATGAATGAACTTGCTCTCAGTGAAAGGTTTGGTGAAGATGTCTGCAACCTACTCTAAAGACTATCAAAATATCAAGTCAATGACCTGACTATGAATAAGCTCCCGAATGAAGTGCATGTGAATCTCTATGTGCTTGGTCCACTGGTGCTGAACCGGATTCCTATAAATCTGAATGGTACTCTAGTTGTCACAATAAATGATGGTGAGCTACCTAATAAGAATGCCAAACTTAAAAAGAATCCCCTAAAGCCAAATAGCCTCAATAGCCGCATTAATAGCTCCCTTGTATTCTGCCTCTATGGATGATATAGCAATAGCATTCTATTTCTTGCTAGACCAACTGATAGGACTAGAACCTAGAGAGAAACTATAACCAGAAGTGGACTTGTGAGTCTGTGAATTGCCAGCCCAATCTGAATCTGTATATCCAACCAAGTCAACCTCTATGACAAATCTATAATGAATCCCATATCTATGTGAACCCTGTATGTAATGCAAGATCCTCTTAGCTACTTTCCAATGCAGCTCATGAGGTTCCTGCATGAATCTAGAGACAAGTCTCACTGTATATGATATGTCAGGCCTGGTGTGAGTCAAGTAGATGAGACTACCAACAAGTTTTCGATACCAAGTGGCATCAACCAATGGTGAAGAATAGTCAACCTCAAGCTTGACTCATGATAGAAAGGGAGTCAGAGATGGCTTGTAATCAGCCATGTGAAACTAAGCCAATAAATCAAGAGCATACTTAGGCTATGTAAGAGAAATCCCCAAATTTGACTGTGAGATCTCGATGCCAAGGAAGTAGTGCAACAAACCCAAGTCTATCATGTCAAATTTATCCTAGAGAGATGCCTTCACTGCTACAATAGTTGATGAAGAATTCCCAGTGATCAAAAGATCATCAACATATAAAACCAAAATCAAGAGTGAACCATCCTATCACAAGAAGTAGACATTGGGATCAGAATGGCACCTAGTGAAACCTACTATGAGAATTAAGGAATCCATCTTGGCGTACCAAGCTCGAGGGGCCTATTTAAGGCCATAGATATATTTCCTAAGTCTACATACTAAGGAAGAATCCTAAACAAATCCTGGTGGATGCTCCATGTAGATCTCCTCCTCTAGGTCTTCATGAATAAAGACACTCTTCACATCCATCTAATGCACATCCCAACCATGTGCTATGGAAATAGCCAAGGTGAGTCAGATAGAAGTCATATTTGTAATGGGTGCAAAGGTCTCTAAGTAGCCAATGCTTGCCACTTGTGAGAAACCCTTGGCAACCAATCACGCTTTGTACTTATCAATCGACCCATCTACTGCAAACTTGGTCTGTTATATCCACCTACATCGAACCAT
Organism: Torreya grandis; assembly: GCA_037957365.1. Classification (NCBI taxonomy): domain Eukaryota; kingdom Viridiplantae; phylum Streptophyta; class Pinopsida; order Cupressales; family Taxaceae; genus Torreya; species Torreya grandis. The sequence goes on from JARHVA010009364.1 coordinate 123,672, forward strand.
CTTTCTTCCCTTAGGAAGTGAATTCAAATCCCAAGTATGATTTTTGATTAAGGAAGAATATTCTTCCTCCATAGCACTATCCCACTCAAGTACTCGTGATGCCTCTCAAAAAGTTTATAGATCTGAAACTGAAGTAAAGAAGGCATGTGGATCTCTCTAAAAATCCCCCCTAGTAAGTCTATCATCTGTGGGATCTCCTACCCAAGTGCCACCACTCTCAAGTGTCTATCTGGCCCAAAGTGGCTTGAAAGTGGGTGAGTCAGGTGCTAACTCCTCATCTTCTAACTGACTAGAGGTGGATGACTCTGCATCACTATCCTCACTATCTGAACTCAAAGAAGAAGAAGAAGAAGATGTCTCTGGCTCAAGAACCTATTGTGGTTGATCTAAATCTGATGAGGAATTATCATGAAGAAGTAGATCTGATGAGGGAGAAGAAGTGTCAAGTGTTGAGTCTCTAGGATTCTCCTAAAAACAGACACTTCTCTCAATGAACAACTCATGAGTGACTAGATTTAGAAGGTGATATCCCTTAATACCATCTAGATATCCTACAAAGATGCAAGGCTTGGACTGTCATTCCATATCTTTGCATTTTTTCTTCGAAATGCAGGCCATGGCTAGGGATCTGAAAACCCTGAGGTACTCAACATCAAGTTTCCTTTTATGCCAAGCTTTAAAGGGTGTTATCCCTTTCAAAGCTTTGTGAGGAACCCTATTTTGAATGTAGCAAGCACAATTGATTGCTTCAGCCTAGTACTGTGGTGCTAAGGATTTGGAGTGAATCATATAGCTACCCATCTCTTTTAAGAACCTATTTTTGTGTTCTATAACCCCATTCTGTGAAGGACTGTAAGTGACTATGCACTACAAATCAATCCACTCTGTGGTGTAAAACTACTCAAACCTGATGCTAACATACTTCCTTCCATTATCAGTTTGAAGAACCTTGATGGATTTCTCACTGTATTTCTCAACAAGAGCCTTGAAGTCTAGAAAATTTTCAAACACTTTAGACTTTTGTTTTAGAAAATATACCCAAGTGTACCTAGAGAAATCATTAATGAAAGTGAGGATGTACTTAGCCCTTATGAAAGATGGTTTGGGAAAGGGTCCTGATACATCACTATGGACTAACTCCAAAGGTTGTGAATCCCTCCAAGATTTGCCTTTGTCAAATTTTGCTTTGGGATGCTTCCCAAGGGAACACCCCTCGCAAAGTCCTTTTGAGAATTGGACATGAGGCAAGCCAATGACCATGTCATGTTTGCAAAGTTACTCAAGGTAGCGGTAGTTAAGGTGGCCAAACCGCTCATGCCATAATTTGCTAACTCTATCTGAATGATTCAACAATGTTGTTGGAGAAGAATTTGATGAAAAATGTGAGAAGGTGTATAACCTGGCTTGGTGATCTGCCCTACCCACTACCACTATAGTATCACTATGTAACTCCCTGATAGCCACTAAATCTGGGAAAAACTCAACTCTCATGTCCTAACCAATGTGAGTGATTTGGTACACTGATAGGAGATTGGTTGAAAGAGAAGGAACACTTAGAACATTATTGAATGTTCCTCCTTCCATTTCAAGTGACCCTCTCCCTACAACAAAAATTGAAGTGTCATCACCCAAACTAATTAAAGTCATGCTACAAGGCTCTAAAGATGAAAACTCAACTAGTGAAGAGCCCATGTGGTGAGAAGCACTGAAGTTGATGACCCATGAAGATGTATAATCTAGTGTAGCTATAAGGGCCTTGCCCTTTTCTCTCTTTACCCTTGCCTTTTACCTTGGTAGAATCTTGGGTAGATGAATTCTACTTGATGGACTCAGGAACACCTATGTTGTTCTTCTCTAGAAGATGAGTTAGGTGATCTATTTGTTTCTTCATGCATTTGTGTTAATCATGCCCTATCTTTTTACAATAGGCACACTTAACCTTCTCCTTCTTAGGTTTAGCATTAGAGGATGAAGACTCAATGTTGTTTTTGGCAGGATTGGTGTTTTCTTTCTTCTTCTCCTAGTCCTTATTCTTTTTCTTGTTTTCCTTTGTTGAAGTCTTATCCTTATTATTTTTGGCTATCAAATCTTGATGTTGATTAGACTTCATTTTTCCCATTTGAATTAGCTTATCTTGCTCCCTAGTCAAGTCGGCAATGAATGAATCCAAAGAAGGCATTTTGCATGTAGTGCCAAGGTCACTTTTTGGGGCATGGAAATTGGAGACAAAGACTGAATAGCTTAGACCTAACTTTGTGAGAATAGAAAGGATGAGTTAATCATCTTTCTTCTCTATCCCACATTCTTTCAATTACAATCTAAGGGCCTTAAACTTAGTGAAGAAGTCCTGTAGGGTGTCAAAGTTTCTAAGACTTAGACTTATGAGTTTCTTTATGAGCTCATGACCTCTCATCTCATCAAGCTTCCCAAATAAGTTTTCTAAGGTGTCCCATATGTCATTGGGAGTCTTGGAGGATTCTAAATGGAAGAGAAGCTCTGGAGACATAGTCAAGCTAAGTAATCCATAAGCTTCATCACTACAGTTGTACCACTTGACCTTTTCAACATCAGTGTTGGGTTTTACTTCAATACCCATGGTGATCCTATACAACCCTTTGCTTCTAAGAATGATTGACATTTTAACCTTCCATTCATGATAGTTAAAGGTTGTTAGTGGTTTAAGTTGAAAATAATTCATTTTATGCTAAATTTAGGTGAAGTTGTGTTGATTGTAAGTTGTGAAATTATGCAGAAAGGAGAATGAAAGCAAAGATTTACAAGTCATGAAAAGAAATCACACCCCCCTAAAATGTTGATCCCCCACCTAAAAATATGCAATTTCATGCTCAAATGATGTCAAGCTTAGCTGAGAATGCATCTTAGAGCAATTAGTGTAAGACTATAAGCAAATAGGACGTCAGATTGAGCCGAAAATGTGTCCCGAGAGACCCAAATTATAGGCACTTTATAAAGTAGTGAATTTTTGACAAATAACAAGCCTACACTATGGATAATTTAATTACAAACACTTTTTCAAAAAATGGCACCCAAATTTGAGCTACCATTTACAAGATATTAAAGGTTCAATTTTCCTGTATACTAGTGTTTTTGCAAAAAAAGCACTAAAACATTAAAAAAATGTCTATTTTAAGAGAGAAAGTGGCATTCCAATCACTCATTGGATTAGATATGGAAAGGAATCCAAAGGAGGTTTGTGTGAGAGGGAATTGGCCTCCCACCAACCTGGGCCTCACCCTTCGTCTTTGACAAGTGAAGATACAAGTTTTAAATGAAAACCCCCAATTTATCAAAATGTCTAAAAAACTAAATATTCAGTCAAATTGACTAATTTTTGTTTTACAAGTCAATTTTTAACTAAACAAAATAAAGAAAAGATAGAATGAATGGATGCCAAGTGTCCAAAGGCCCACATGGGACGCCAAGCAAGGAAGGGGCACCAAAAAAAACACAATCCAAATTTGCTTGCAGAAAAGACAAAAGACAAATATGCAGACCTATTGGACATCGTACGGCCTAACTGGCACCTTTTTGGAAGTACTGTGGCATGGTAGAAGGATCTAGTTGTGTCTAGACTAACTATGTGGACTGCTAAAGGCGTGGAGTGTTGCGTGGTGTGCTAAAGGTGCCTTGCAAATAGAAAAAGGTTAGCTATTGGAGAGTGTGTGGGTCTGCAAAAAGTTGGTGTGGCTATGCAAAAGTGTTACACTTGGACTATTGCTGAGTGTGGCTCTTGGACTATTGTTGAGTGTTATTCCTCCCTTTGCTCCTTGCACACAACAATGGCACCCGAGTTGAAGCAAAACTAGCACCTGAAGTGAAGACAACCAAGACACCCAAAGGCCAAGGATCCCAAGGAAATTATACCAGAAATGATATTGAAAGTTTTTTTTATTATTTTAGATCATATCTAGAAATTAAAAAATAAAGAGAACTCCACTCCTCTTGATTTCAAAATAAACTAAAAGCATAACTAGACACATGATTACCGTTCTTGCTCTAATACCATATCGGAGTTGTTGCCAAAATCTGAATAACGCAAGTGCAATGGAGACATGATCACACGAGATGAAGCAAGTGCACACCACATAGGCTAAAGCAATTTGAAAATTACACAAGATAAATTGCATAAGACAAAATGGAGAAAACCAAAATCTGATTAACATGAGATGGCCAAAGTGAGGAATACATATAGGAGAGTACGTAAGTAACTACTCCACAAAAGGTGGACAAGGCACCCCAAGAATAGACTGTGACTCCTCCATGAAAGGTGGTGACAAGGTGCTAAGAATAGAGAAGTAACTCCCATCAAGGGAGTTACTTATGACATTCTTATGACACCTATGACACATCTATGACACACACCTACACATAAGCTAGCATATCCCACAAATGTAGGAACACTCCATGTATGCACAAGAAATACAATTTCCCTAATTAAAAAATAGGGAAAAATAAAAACCTACACTAATAACATGAACCAATGATCCCCCACACTAATTCCATTAGTAAATGGCCCTCCCTTCTTTGATGAGTAGATAGTTATGGCATAAGAATCTAGAGAGATAAGCGAGTACCTGTGTGATGTATGATTTCTAAAACTAAAATGTAGTGTATCATATAAAACCTATTATATTATAAGATATCGTACAAACATGTAAACCTTACTCATGAAATTATAATGTCTGACTAAACATTACTTGGCTCAATTTTTCAAATAATAATGATTTATAGATTAGTCAAAAATTGTATACACCACTTGATCAGATTGCCTTTATCTGGCATTGTGATGCTAGTAAGCCAATGAAGTCAATCTTACTCCTTAGTATCAACAATATGAGATTGGTTAACTTAATATAACCAAAATATTCACATAGATTATATCTTACTAGCAATCATATAACATGTGAAACATAGGAGTAGTCAAAAGCATACATTTATTCTATCAAATGTATGAATGAATATTACATTATTATCTATCCCATGTTATAAATAAGGACTTTAGTTTATACCACCCAATTAAAATACATATTTAAATACCAATTATAATTACCATAATTAGTTTCTAAACATTCTACACCCTGTGATAACCCATATTACCATAGTCTAGTGTTTTTAATCATAACTACTGAGTACCACAATGAGTCTATTAAAGTAGTCATAAGTCTATGGAAACCATAAACTTATATACAAGTAATTAGATATAACAAATCAAGTCATAGTTCCCATAGAACATAATAATATTCTATCATAGTATTCATTAAAATCTCAAAGTTATAAGCATGCATACATCAAGTCATACTAAGTCGCATAAACATATTATTCATAGTAATAACTAACATGCATACATTTAGTTAGTCAAACATAGGTATGAGGCTAGATATAATCATTATAGTATGCACCACCTAGGTATAGCATACATTTACATAGTAGCTCTCTATGACATCCCATAATATCATAATTCTTTGTTTATGAACATAACAACATAATTATTAAAATTCAGTCTTACAATTCCAAGAAACAACTAACACATAATCATAAATAATAATCCAAAAAATATAGATTATACCTTATGTCTAAACTGCATACTAGCATTCAAAAAAACACAATTCATAAGCACACATCACAATGCACTATTATATGTTATATATGTGTCTAAAAACTTGTACAAAATATACTCATAATATATACTACACAAAAGTATTCACTACTAGATATAAACACTTTTCAATAGCTCATTCATGTTATTCTCAAGAGTCAGATAACTCATAACTAAGTTATTCCATAATCTTTAATTTAATTAACTTAATTCTTTTCCTAGGTGACTATTTTCACATGGTTATAGTTCTAGTCCCACAAACACCTTATGACTTATTTCAACCATATATTTAATTATAGGTATAATCCCTATATACAAGTACTTATACATATCCCATATGTAAGTACTCAAATGGTATGAAAATATTATACCACTATTCATTAATATTTTTTAATCAAGAGATCCCTATAGTTATTTATAACTCTAACTGAGGATCTCAAATTACATATCTTATCCCAAGATAATAAAGACATGTGTTGAGCTATGAAAATGCATCTATCTTTAAATGCCAGGTTAGGAGCCTAGAACTTCATTGGCACATTTTCACAACTCTTAGTTCCCATAACCAATTCTTATATGTATACTCTTCTAATACTCATAGATTCTTTAGATAGAAATGTTGCCTAAAAATATAAATACATACAACTATGATTCAAAGGTGTCAATTGTCTCATAATCTCAATTATATGTTGAATGAATATGATTATTATTAATAACCCATGTCAAATCATGTGAGTAATATCCTCTACATTAGCATTGATATGCACACAAAATATAAATATTTGATATACATAGTTATATTTTTTATAATCACTCGTGGAACAATAGTTAGAAGAACACACCCCTACACTAATAGGCTTAGGTATGCCTATGTTATTTTGAGTATAACATTAATAATTCATTATAACATGGCTTTTTATAATTTTAAACCATACCATGGGTTTTATACCACAAGCTACATATAATAAGCAAACTCATTTATACTAAAATGAAGGCCTATGTTGAGATTTTATATCTCATATGCCTTATTCAAAGATACTTTAAGATTTTGACAATTAAAAATATGGTCTTTATATATCCTAGAAAGTTTTTTGACATCCCTTTTGTTAAATAATTAGAATATTAGTTTCAATAAAGGAAAAAATAAATGACTAACCATTTATTCAGGTTGAGACTATGAAAAACTTCCCCTAAATAAATTCATCATTTGGATAACACTACCTCATTCGAGTTCTTAACTCCAATTAAGCTTATTTATCTATTTTTTGTCATAGGATCAATTCCATTGATCATTTTTCATAAATCCCACTCGTATGTACTCATACTCATATCCAAAAAAGTATTTATGTTATTAATTCAATTCCATTGGTTTAGTATTGCTCAAAACATTTCTTAACCTAATTTTCTATCTAGAACATCTAAACTTACAAATCTTTGATACAATATATTTGTTAATAATATATTCCATTTTACATTTTCTATATATATATATATATATATATATATATATATATATATATATAAAATTAACAAATATACTCTAGAAAATGTAAAATGGAATATATTATTAACAAATATATTGTATCAAAGATTTGTAAGTTTATATATCCTAGAAAGTTTTTTGACATCCCTTTTGTTAAATAATTAGACTATTAGTTTCAATAAAGGAAAAAATAAATGACTAACCATTTCCTCAGGTTGAGACGATGAAAAACTTCCCCTAAATAAATTCATTATTTGTATATATATGTCTCTATATGTGTGTATGTATATGTATGTGTATATATGTATGTGTGTGTGTGTATACATCTGTGTGTGTATGTATATGTGTGTCTGTGTGTGTGTGTGTATGTGTATGTGTATGTGTATGTGTATGTGTATGTGTATGTGTATGTGTATGTGTATGTGTATGTGTATGTGTATGTGTATGTGTATGTGTATGTGTATGTGTATGTGTATGTGTATGTGTATGCATATGTATATGTATGTGTGTGTGTGTGTGTGTGTGTATGTATATGTGTGTGTATGTGTGTGTGTGTGTACACACACACACACACACATATTCTCTAATTAAATTATCATGTCAAATTGGTTTAATGATAACTAAATCAATAAATCCTAATTAAGTCCAATTAAGCAAAACATGTTTCTAATAGCATTAAGTGCATGTACATGCAAGATGAATTCAAAATAACCAATTATGCTAGAAATCATGTCTAAAATGACTATCTAAATGTAAGTATCATCCAAAATATACTATGCTAACCATTCCATGATGCATCTAACATGAATTACTTATGTGGTGTGTGCAGGGTTCTAGTCAGTTCTTCTATCATCCTCTAATATCTCCATCTATATCACCCTCTCCAATGATGTTCTCCTTCCATCACACTCTAAGGGATGAATTATCCTATGTCAACCTCAAAAAAATTAGGTAGTTAGACCATATCAATATGATATACAAACACAATAAAATATAGCTGAAATAACAAATCAACACATTTGTAATGTAAATATATACACTACAGCTAACTCATAGCAATGTAAACATGTAACCTAACCAATATGCTACTAACCCATAATAATATATATCTTAAATCTTAGTAAAAAATACTAAAATCCAATTTTTTCAACTATAAATATCTACAGATAATCAATTAGTTAGCTTGGCAAGGAATCAAGATGTAACATACTTCCCCCCTATAACTAGTCATCATCTTGGATGACTCTTATTCAAGCATAAGTTTTGAACTAAAAATTTTATTTAGTAGAGAAATAACATAGTATAAATTATCAAATCAATAAAATAAATGTGAATTACTTGTAGAACTCATCATAGTTCTCCCAAGTAGCATTATTCCTAGAGTATTGGTCCCCCAAGACCCTATTCTTTGACATCTCAATACTATGTAAATAAGGTTTGCGAGTGTCACTTAGTTTGAATGGTTCTACCATGACCACCTTGGGGTCCATAATTGGAAAGATAAGCCTATATACATATCTTATTGAAAGTTTCACTAACTTCCCAAAAGCTCATAAGATCATCATAAAATCCAAAATATAAATGTCTAAGGAAAATTCCATGAAACCTTCTAGCCCCCCCCCCCCACTCTGCACATCTCTTCTACGTAGAGAGTGTTTTTCTCATTTTAGATAAAAGTATTTAGGGAGCTCAGTAAGAATGATGTATATAAGTTAATACTATCACTACTCTGTGTAGCATCAGGTAATTATAACATTTTAATACTATCATTACTCCATGTAGCTTTTGGATAAGTATGATAATGAATAGGAACTAGAAATACTACGTTTCTAATTTATAACACATTTTAAATTTAAGGGATACTCATTCCATGGTATACATGCATATGGCCATATGATTGAATTTGATAATTTCATCTGTCAAATTCTAGATTTGACAAGTCTATTTATCATATCTAAACTTAGTAAAATTGACAAGTCCATCTATTAAATCATGGATCTGATAAGCTCTCTATGTCAGATCCAAATTTAGTAACTACTGAGTCATTGTGAGACTAACTAGGATCCATTCCTATCTCACATTCCTAATTCATGACTCTTCCCTTAGATCTCCATGACCTACTAGTCTCCAAAATGTGCATAAAACACAATGAATTCACAATTCTATACTAACAAATTAGAGAAAGAAATACTATATGCTAAATAATTCCATATATACCAACATAAATAACTGAAAAATCATATAATCATTTCATGATTGTATTAAGTATAGATGGAACATATCTTGAGCATCATTCAATTCCTTAATCCATTTTTAGGTAGATTATGGTACATGATTTGAAGAAGTTGTGGTGGGGATTCCTAGTGAATGGATGCCTCACCATAAAACCATCAACAATACACATTAGATTCTCAAGCACATTTTATCAATCAAAATAAGGTTACATAATATTAGAGCTTATTGTCTTTACATAAGGGCCCTCAACTCTCTCAGTTCTATATTTTGGTATAGTTTGTCTCTTAGGCCTTGACCCTCTTCTATAGTAGCCCCCTAAATACCAACCACCTTTAACAATCACCACCAACTATCAACTAGCCAATAACAATCTCAAATGGGACCTAACTCCCCCTTTTATAGTTTTTATGGATAGCTACTACCTTGCCCAATCAAGGAATGGATAATTGTCACCAATTAAGTTTTTCACCCAAATTTTAATGCCTATGCTAGTATAGCTTAGCTTAGTCAAACCTCAATCCTTGTAGTTTTGATCTTAACTAGATTATATATTACCATATAGATATTTCATTCTTCACCATCACTTTAATCCCAATTCTAACAAATGTCATCTTTTTCAAATCAATAATTGACCATTTATCCTTTCTAGTCTCAAGCTTTATGTATGTGTTTATGTGCCTTGTTTTGATGGTATCTCATTATAGGTGTATCTTTCATTTGTGCCTCATGCTATAAATAGTTCTTATCACACACTACTTACTTATTTGGCTCCTCAAAACTCTATTTTGATTTTATTTTATAAATTTAATCACAACATGAACACATGTTTCACATAATTTCCATGCATGTTCATCCATAAGTGCTTCTTCACTATCCTCTAGTTCCTGTTTCTCTTCATTACTTGCATGTTTTAAAACATGGTCTATGCAGGATTGTTGATTTATCTGGGATGCTCCTACATTAGACACCCCAAGTAATTTGAAATGTAATCCATACTTACATGTTAGATTGATTGATGGAATCACTCTTTAGGTTGGATATATTGATCAAGGTGCTATTTTTCACCTATTGTTTACCTAAGTAGGCTTATTTTATGCTCTTTTAGATCTCCTATCTCTTTTCTTCCCTCTTTTTATCCCTCTCTTTCTTCCTCTTATTCTCTCCTCTATTCCTCACTTATTTCTTCCTCTTATGGATGTGTGCCCACCTTATATTTTATATTATGTTGTATCTTCAACTTCTCCTTTTGTGTTCCTTACAAGGCTATCCTATGCACTTCTATCACTCTCCTTTTTTATTTATTCCTTTTGAGATTGGGCCTGATAAACTCTTTTATGCACTCTTATTTGCCTCTCTTTATACATTCTTGTTCATATGCACCCACCTTATTTAATTTATTATGAATGGATTTGGTTTGAACCTTAGTGTACACCTCTATCCACCCTCCCCTTGTTCACATTTTCTTCCTTCCCTTACTCTTCCTTTAGCTTATGTTATTTATTATTTCAAAATTAGACTGATATTTCTTGATAGTCACCTCCTTTAGGTTGATCTTACTCTACTATATTGCCTTCCTCCAGCATCTTCATTTTGCCATGACAAATGAATATTGTGACTTCTTAGTCAACTATCAACCAAATCCTTATCAACTTTTCCAAAACACTCATATAGGCATTTTATTCATCCCACATTCTCCCAGGTGCATCTCTACCCTTAGCCTCCTTGGCACATCTTCTATCTTATTTTCATCCTTCATCCTTTGCATGTTGATACAACTAGACCTTTGTTTTCTCCTTATCTTCCTATTCTATCATTTTCATGTGTTTCTCTCCTTATGTATCTCATGCCTTGGATTCTTCTCTAGATATACTCCTTTTCATATTCCTTGTGAATTTCTTCTACATATTACATGTCTCATCCATTTCACTCTTCTCAGTTTGGCTTCAGTTATAGGATGACACCCTATTCATCATTCCTCATTGAGGATTATTCTTTGTTCTATGAAATCCTACCCTTACACTTCTTTATTTCCTTTCCTTCATTTTTTCCATTAGACATGCTTCATCTACTACTATGTTATTTATTATGAGCTACTCTCACGTGATTCCTTTTTATTTGTGTTTCCTCTAGATTTTTCATCTGCCTTTCCTTTTCACATATATATACTTTATTTATTCCAACTACCTCTCATTCAACTCTTTGTCAACCTTATTTACTCTTATGTAAAATCTTACTTCCTTCCTTAGTTCATCCATAGAATTTCACTCCTACTAGTTACCTCAATGTTGAGTGCTCTGATAGCCTTGGTTACACTCAATATGACTTTGATTATTCATTTCTATTTGTATAGTTGCTTTAATATCCAATGACTACTAGTTTCTAGTTACTCATAGGGAAAATCTTCTCACCTTATTTGGCATGCCCTGCACTTCTACCAGATACCTCAAATTTTAGTGATTTATTATCCTTAAGCTACACTCTCTACTTCTTCTTCCCTTGGTGTGTCTTATGAATATCGTGTTACTATGTTAGTTTCCTCAAAGTTTAGGGATCTACTAGTTGTTAACTACACTATCAAAATTTTCTTCTTTTGGCATGTCTTTTAATTATCACACCATTATGCTAACTACCATAAATTTTGGTGATCATATAGCCTTAGCTTCTCTTTGGAAACTCTTAATTCTCAACATTCTCTTATAGCACCTACATCTACTCTATCTCATCTATGCTTCCTTCCTTTATAAGCACATATTTTTATTCCTTTGTGTAAATCAATCATGCTTGCACATAATTCTATGGGCTTCTCCCCCTCTATATTTTTGGTTTATTTTTTCCTCTCATTATTGTGCACCTCATCTTTCACACCTAAATACTTATCCCTTTTATTTAATCTCTAATAATCTACTCTTATTCCTATTATAAATGTTCTCTACCTTATTTTTGAATGTTTTAGTCTTTGACTCCAGCATTTCATCTTATAGTGCATGAGTTTCATCCTTCCATCTGTTGTACTTGATAACTCACCATTATATTCTTATATTTGTATCATCCACACCATGCATGAGAACACTTATGATAACCTTATTCACTTATTATTTCACACCTTATTCATGTATCTCTTACCTAGATTCCCTTCTCTTTCATCATCAGCCTCCCTACTACCCTTAGGAATTTTTTAAGGTTGGCTCCATATCCACCCCTTCTGATTACACAATCACCTCCATTGGCTCCATAACCACTTTATGTGACTAATTTCCCTAGATAATTTATTCTAATTTGAGGTAGGTTTATGTTTTCACAACTTGGTATAGTTACATGAGAACCACATGTTTCCTCTCCTTGTCTCACCATTTCTTCTTCTCCTCAAAGTCTTTCCATCACCTTTTTTCATTACTCCACATCATTATATACACACACTTCACTCTTATAGAGTGCTCTACACTTTCCAGTATGAATTGTGCTCTACATCCATGACCCACTTCATCTTCTCATTTGGGTATTTTCCTATCTACATTTTTCTAGTTTGATGCACCTATATCTTTATTTGAGCTCTTAAATCTCTATCCATCCATAATTGATGGATAAAATTTTATTTAGAACCTTATATTCAATAATCTACTCAAAATATACTCTCATGCTTTAACTACCTCAATCCAAAAAAAATTTTGGTGTTGCTTGTCTTTTCACATCTTCTTAATCCAACTTCCTCTTACTAGTGATTATGTCATGCTCTACTCCCTTTTTATTAACTACCTCTAATCATTGATTCTATCAGCCTCTTCTCTCATGTTTGACTAAATCTAATTAAATAGTATGCCATCATCTTATCTCACACTCAACTACTTGTAATCATCAATTAGTTTGGTCTATCATTCTCAAATTACTTTGATGTTGGTTGCCTCTAATTAGTGATTTTACCATGCTCTAAATTTTTGATAACTTCATCTGATTGGTGATTATTCTTAAACTTATTTTTAAGCATGGTTACCTCTAACAAATTATTCTATCATGATATTATATTTTTATTGTGCATATGTATTACTTTAGATCAACATTTCTATCTATGTTCTTTACGCTTGACTACCTGATATCGATTGTTATATCAACACTATATTTTATGCCACCCACTATTACACCAACTGGCATTATCCTATGTAGGTGCTCTAGGACTCTTTGAACTATTGTTACAAATATATATTTTAATCCTAATTAGCTCATCCACTATCTGTTATTTGCCTTACAATTTGTAGATCTACCAATATTTTCTTAAAACACTCTCCACTAGTTGCCTATGATCGATGATTATTCTTACACTTATTTTTAAGATTGGTTCTCTTATTAATTATTATATCATGATATTATATTTTTATTATGCACATGGACTTCCTTAGATCATCATTTCTATCCATGTTCTTATTTTATATGTTTGACTACCTCATATCAGTTGTTCTATCAGCATTCTATATTATAGGTCACCCATTATTACATGAACTACCATAATCCTACATAGGTGCTTTGGGACTCTTTGAACTATTTTCACAAATATCTATTAAATTCATATGAATCTCATCCACTCTCTATTATTTTCTTCATGGTTTTTAGATATACTAATATTTGCCTAAAATGCTCTCCACTAGTATCAAAGGTCAATGGTTTGCTAGTCTACACCCCATATCATGTTGTCCACTAGTTATCTCATAGTTTGGCAGTCTATTAATCCTCTCTCTCAACATCTCCTCTTACACTAAATACCTCATTAGTTAGATAAATTCTAACCATATCCTTCTTTTAATTTCTCATGTTTAGAATTATACCATCATTTCCTTCAACATCAGTATCCACTCATCTTCTCATAGGCTCTTCTCACCTTATGTTTTCCTAAGGTTGTCAACCTTGTTATGATACCACATTGTGTAGTTAAAACAATGATTCCTAGTGAGGGGATGTCTCACCATGAAGCCATCAATAATACACAATGGATTATAAATCACACTTAATTGATAAAATAGGATTACATAATATTATTAGCTTTGTAGCTTTACATATGGGCCTTCCACTCTCTCTTAAGAGCTCTTGGCTTTCTCATCTCTCTCACTCTCTTAGATCTTCATTTTTTAAAAGTTTGGTCCTTAGGAATTGGCCCTAATTTTGGACCTTAAACCTCCACCCTCTTATACAAAAACCCCCCAACTTCCAACCACCTTCAACAACTACTATCAACTAGCCAACAAAAACCTCAAATGGGACCCAACTCCCCCTTTTATAGCTATTTTATCAAAATTTTGGGTTTAATATAAATTAAACCTTTGATTATAAAAACATTTGAGTAAAATAAAAATATATAAGATAAGTAATAAATCACACATGTATTGATTTGGAACTTACTAATTTTTTTAATTATTTAAAAGAGGAAAGTACATTAAAAGAAGTAACTTAGTTGTATCAAGTATGCAGGACTATGATAGAAACTATGAAATTGACTATGAGGTTGAATGAACTTGTGGTGAATTAGGAATAGGGTTTCACTTTACTTTGAGATAAGGTCACATTATTCAAATAATATTATCTTGTGTTATTTTCTTTAGGGAGTGTCAACGTCTAATAGGTTTTTTTATTAGTGTGAAATATGACATGTACTCCTTCACCTCTAGGTCCTATGTAACTATGAGGGAGTCTTTGATCTGTTGTGGGAACTACCATATACCTTCCCATTCACTTAAAACCCTAACTCAATGAAATAGGGATACAATTACCATAAAGGGATAAAAATGGGTTAGGGGCTAAAGTTATTGTTAACATTAACACTCCACTGCATTAAGTGTTGTCTACACACCAATACTCTTAAGAGGCAATAGACTCTATATAATTATCCCATACTACAATGATGTATGTGAAAGAATGGGTTAAATGTATATGAGAGTATAATCCTAGTATTATTAAATGATTTAATAATGACTTATGACCTTGGAGATGTATTCAAACATAGCTCAAGGATACTTGGGTTATGTAGACTTAATCAAGAAGAATATATGTTTTCCTCTCAATGTACAGTTAGAATAAATCTCATAACTTGTAAAAGTGGAATACTCATTTAAAAATGATAAAAATTGTGATTATATAGTGGTATTTTATTAATTTCATCAAATGGGACTTTTCAAATGTGTGCGATGACCATTAGGATGAATTTTAATTTGAGAAATTATTCATTATTTGGTGGGAGGATGAAATAAATAGATTCAACTCTACCAATAAGCAGGATTGTCCTGAATGTGTGGCATTATCTAAGGAGTAGAGATATCTAAATTGTAAGTGTGGATCAGTTTAATAGTGATTTTAGGATGCTTGGAATGAAGAATAAAAATATCATGCATCAAAACTTCTTAAGAGTAAGGGTCATATGCATAGAATTAGAGGAATAGTAGTTCAAAACTGTGGAACTTGGCATGAACTAAGTACATATGAGAGAATGATCACAAGTGAATTATTTTAGAAATAAATTTAAATTTATGTGTATACATTTACCCCCCTTTTATTCTAGCAATTTATTAAAGCAAAAGTACTAGAGTAAAAGGAAAATATTTATACATAGACTTATCAATGAATAATAATCTTGAATGTAGGCTAAACATTGAATTATGCTTCATGAAAACCTACTATGGAATATGTATAAATCATTCCTTAGGATAAAAATATGAAATTAAAGATAAGAAACTTATATATAAATTAAAATGGAATGAATACACATGTTAGGGTACATGAACCGTTATGTTTTTCTAATGTCAAACTAATGACTATAGAGGGTAAGACCCTTGGATATTTCTTTGTTAACATACTTAGATTGGATTATTAATACCTGAGTTCTTGTTATAAGGAGAGTGTGCTTAATAACTCAAGGTGTGATTGACTCCATCATTTCATACCCAAGGTAGTAGATTAACTTAGAATCCTTGTATTAATTCTAACAGATCATTATGGTGAAAAAAGGTGAATCAATCATTGAATATGATATAATATTCATTTATGGTGCAAAAATAGCACAAAATAGGTTCAAAAATGGAACATAGATATTTACATGAATATTCATTCATTATATAGATACTAGTGAAAAAACCTGAGAAAGAAAGTGACTGTGTGTCATGCACATTACCCCAATCTGTTATCTAAGCATATTTATTATGATAAAAAAGTAATATAAAGTGGATTTATAATTAACATATATGTAAATTATGGGATTCATGTTATTCATAATTTCCCCAAACTGGGTATATTTTTTTAAATATGTGTATAAAATCTAAAATTATCTCTAATTATATGTTGAAAATTATTTTTTTGACTGAATATAATTCTAATAATTTTTAAATTTATTATTTTTGAACAATTTATATCCATAGGCCTATAAAGGTGTCATATTTAGTATTGGGAGCTTTGGTCTATTATGAAAACTCATAGTTGTCATGTATCTTGAGGAATCAAAGAGATTCAAAGGATTGTTCATTAGTTGTCAAGTGAAGGGAGTCTAAGTCTCATGTCTTTTCATCATCAGTTTCATCTTGTGTTAGGTCTCTTCATGGTGTGTTACTATCTAATTATGTATTTAATAGTGAATTAAAATGGTCTTATGATCTAGACCCAATGAGCTAAGATGGTTGAAGATGGCAGTTGATAACTCACTATGAGATTCTTTGGTGTATTTGGTATATTCAAGCATGGTGGGATATAATCCTTCAAAATGGTGATGAAAATACATAAAATCCTCATTAATAAATTTTAAAAAGGTTATGAGGTACTCTTGTGAGATTCATTAGAAATTTTCTTTGTAAAATTATGTGTATGTGGTCTAAAAGTAAAGGTTTTAGTATTTAAATGGAAAATTTTGACCTCATAAGGCTTCAAAACATTAATAATATATTTGAATCACCCATCATGGTCATAATATTTCTTAGTCACATGGTTTTTTCTTTGAAAAGTGTCTCTTCTATGAGCTTATAAGGTTCTTTGGCCACCAAAAGAACTCCCACATGTAAAATATCTCTCCTTTTTTATCTCCAAATTGTGTTATTATCTGAAGATGTTTTTTTGACCTGTATTCCTCTTCACCTTTCCCTAAAAAACTATTTTGAATCTTAAATAATAGGAAATGAAGGATAATTAATACATTTTGATAGTGTGTTTAAATGGTACAAATCTGTAATGTATGGATCTATTCAGGAGGAGTCTTGGAAATGTAAAAACAACTATTTATAGACACACAGTGAATATATTGGAAGGTTTAAAGGCTTGAAAATAAAAAATCTGATGAGTTTTCCATGTCTTTTTTAGTGGAAGATAGAAATATCACCTTAGGTTTATGCTCAGTCCATATGGTAGAGTAAGAAAGTAGATCTGAGCTCTTGACCAGAGAAACTAGACCTCATGACCTTAAAATAATGGGTATTAGTTGTTGATTTTATCTTATTATATTTATTAATAAATTCTAATAACTTATGGTTCTTATAACTATTTTTATTTTCACAAGGCAAGAAGAGTGGTATAGTTTTATGAGGTTTCTATATATTTTGGTCAAACTAGTGCTTGATCCTAGTTCTTTAGGTCTTAAGGAGACCTTTCATGGCTTCCCCAATAGTTTGATACATATGAGTGAGTGAATAGAGTTTAATAACACATCCACTTCCAAATCTATAGTCTACAGGTAGTTTAAAGGATAGTGATGTTTCATGATGGATCCCAAGATATTAAGACTCATTAAGGTTTTATTTATAGTGTTTCATTCATGACAATTGTCCTTAACTCAAGTGTTTCAAGGTTCCTCAATATCTCATGGATTATAAACCATAATTTTACCTCAAACATCCTCATAGTCTTAGTTTATAAAATGTTAAGGAAACTTAGCATTTGTTAAAGTATTTTGGAGATTCTTAGGTTTCTCCTTTGATAGTGTATTTTAGTTCAAGAGCCTCCAAACTATTATATCTTCTTAAGTTATGTGATTATGATTGCATAAATACCTTCATGATTACCTATATATTCAATTCATGTTTCATTTTTTCTCCATCATGCTTCATCCCATGTCATGACCTTATCACTACTATTCACTACTATTTCAAGCTTTTCATTCCATCTCCATCCTCCCATATAGCCTATTATCATAATAGCATTGATACCCATCCACATTCACCTAATAAATACACTATTTTAGAGGATTAAATAGTTTTTTGGAACCATCATGGTTATTAAAGTAAGTTTTCAGCCCTAAACATTGCTTAAAGGTCTAAATGATTACCTACAACCATGCTAAAAAGAGATTAACCAAGTGCAATACAAAAAGAACCTTGAGACCTTAATGAAGATCTTAAAGTGAATGGATCATTAAAAACCCCTGATTGGAATTGGTTTGATTCAATATCTTCTAAATAATATCATTATTTTGATCTAAATTCAATATCCTAAGAGATAGGCCTATAGTCATATCTACAAACACAATCAATCATAAGCCCAAGAAGTGGGCAGAGCAATGATTGAGGACTTTCAAGGTAAGTGAAGATTCAAATGAGGTTATGAACTATATGGAGACCATTTAAATGAATGTATGAGATTTTCATGAATATTTTTTTTGACCTTCTCAAGGACTCACTTTATCATAATCCATACAAGCGACATAGTGAACCATCATCTACAGTCATGCCAAGATACAGTTAGGTTGCCTCTCCAAGGTTTGTTCAAAAGAATGAGGAGATAGATTTTTTATCATTAAAATTTTATGAACCATTAAAGATTTAAAAAAATTCAAGGATTTTATAGTAAGATCCTAAACCAAATGAGATAAGTAATTTACACCTACAACCAATGTAATGGAGTCATGTAATCATGTGGAGTGAAACTCAGTCTTGGCCAAGAATGAGAGGTGGAATTGTGATGTATGAACATGATGAGGTGTTTGGACCTAATAAAGTCTCACAAGAAATTTTAAAACATTTAAATGACTATATAAGGTTACTCAAACATAAACATGGCATTCAACCTTTCTAAAGGTACCTACAGGTGCAATCTTGTGCATGATGAGCAAAGTAAGCATGTTGGATTTTTCGAAAAAAGATACAAGAGATATTTAAGCATATATATAATATCAATCATGTTTAAAGTAATATAGAAAGCATGATTAGCATGTGAAATGGTCCTATAAGATAAAAACATAGTCAAATAAATTGTAGTATGCTTGTCTTCTAATGTTTCTTGTTCAAGTCTAAGGGAAAATAAGGATTGTGGTATGATGAATGAATGGAGTTCATTTTAAGATGATTCCTACAAGGTTTATCACCCCTAGATTGATCATACACCTTATTACAAATACTTAATGGTTAGGATATGGCTTGAATAGTTGAACCTAAGATACCTTATATTCATAGTTAGCGTATGAAACCAGTCCTAGGGGAATTTATGGTTTTAAGGCCTCTATAGGTTGAGTTAAGCTCTTAGATTTGATAAAATTATCTCCATCAATGTATTTAGATTTATATTCTATCCTAAAGGTCACATAAATAGTGGAAACATCCACTGCTTTGTCACAGATAGACCTCAGTCTATTTATAATTATTGAATAAGCCACAAGGACTATTTAGACGTTTATGGATATGAAAAAGCGTTTAAACTTCATGTGAAAGTTTGTGAGGCATATTAAGTCTTCATACATCTTATTATATGTATCTCACTTAGTATTTCATGTTAATATTCCCTTAAGGGCTAGCATATGTAGATAGGCCTTAAACTCCTAAGAAACCCCACCACCATATTGAAACTAATCTAGGCTTGATTTTCACATGATGCTCATAGGAATGGTGTGGAGATTCATTTAAAATATTTAGTGAAGTATTAGAGTGAGAGGGATATAGGAAAATTTTCATTTTGGCCCTTAAACTTTCCTTTTACCTGAATAGTCTAGGTAGCCATTTGAAACACCTTTTCACTACGTACATTCATTGATGCATATTTTTCATGGGAGCTCAAGATATTAAGGGTATTTTAAGGGATTAATATACTTGAAATTCATGGAAAGAGATTTTGAATTAGGGTTCCATATGATATGAATCACTACTAAGAGTTTTAGACCCCTAAAACCCTTGCAAAACCTTGAAAGACACCCGATCAAGGAAATATGCCTCACATTTTAATAAAATGTTTGAGCCATGAAATGGTGTTGGTGTTCTTCCTAACTCTTTTTTGGTTGGCATGTCCGAAATTCATGTTGTATGGACTAGACCTGAGAAGGCTATGTTGAGCCTATAAGAAAGAAAATGATTGGTGTTTGCATATAAAATGAGTTATAGAGGGAATATTGTGTCTTAAACTTCCTAAATAAACTTTCAAGAACCATATACTAGGGTATTTATGACATTTTCCATAGATAGATAGGTCTAGGTGTTTAAACAAGAGATGTTATGCATATAAATAGAGGATGAATGGCTTGATCAATCCAATTCCATAACTATAAGGGACCTTATATAGGTTATTAAAGTTGTATATAGATGAGTAAGAGGTTTTTATAACTCATAATGAAGTTAGAATACTAAAAAACCATATACATATGCTTGTCTGTTAGCATCATTGGACAATGTCATCAAGAAGGGGTAGCAGAAGGCAAAATGATGTCATGAAGGCACTTCAAAAATTCATGAACATCATAATCAAGTTTTTAGAGGGGTGTATGTCATATTTGAGCCATAGGATAGGTGATATGAATGGTCATTTAAGCCTTAAGACACTAAACACTACTCAGAAAGCTTGTTTCTCACTTGAGAGGTGACTTCACATGCTCACCATGGTACATATATTTTACATGGGATGTTAGATAGTTTGGGAGAGGTATAGGGCTTAGTATACTAGTGTTTTATGGTATTGGTTCAGAAATTCAATGCCCAAACTTTATGAATCATTGTTAAGAGTCATGAGCACTCTTAAACCTCTCTAAAACCCTAGTTAAGACTTTATTGTGAATAATTAAATTAAAAGGCATCAAAATATATTTAAATCACCTAAATATCACCTAGATAATTTAACACAATTAGATAGGCTCATGCTTATGTCATTTTTTTGTATAGATGGTGCACAGACCTATCATAAAATAGTGTTTTCTTAGGTAAAAAAGTAGAAAGAGAGGTAAAAGGTAGATTAAAAAGATGAAAATAATTGGAAGAGGAATATTGACACTTTTTTTACCTTTTAAATCCATTATATTTTTAAAAATATTCATGTAATTGTCTCTACAACTCTCTTCTAATTAGCCAATCTATAGATGTGAAGGATAAGGTGACCTAGTCACCTAGTTTGACAAGTTTACAAGGATGAACTATTAAATGATACCTAGGTTATGATTTGATGAATTAATTTAGGTATAAAAATCACTTTTTAATATGTTCTCAAGGTTTCATGTATGCTTTCATGGCCGTCAATTACTAATAATTAGGCTACTAAACCTAATTGGCCTAGTAGACCTACTTGGTCAATCAAGTAAAGTTGAGAATGGTGTAGGAAATTTGATTAATGAGTTAATTTATATTAATATAAATTAATATATTATACTTAATTTTAAATCAATTAATAACTGATCCTTAAGTGTAAATCCATGCATAACTATTCTTTAAGTGGAAATCAATGTACATTCCATAGTCTTAATGTAAGAGGAGTCATTCTCTTGACTTAAGTCTTATTGTAAAAATAAAGAGAGGTTAATATATTATTATTATGGACTAATTAAACCTAATAAATGTTTAATTTCCAATTCCACATCCTCCATATCATTTCAATTCCCATTAGATCATTTAAGGCTCATGCAAGAACATCAAACATGGAGAGATTTTTGGAGGACTATTTGTAACTATTTGTAATTGAAATAATGTATGAGTTAATGATTTCATTGATGAAATTTTTAATTCTCTCCTCCATTCAATTTATGATTATTCTCTCCTCATTTTTTATATATTTAGGCCTCATGGCCTTGATTTGGATCCCAGAGGTTGGTATATAAAAACTCTGCTGAAATTGTAACTTGTACCTTAAGTTAATGAAAAAATATTGTTACAAACTTATTCATGGTTATTAGTGTGTTTATTGATTTTTTAATTTAAGATAAGTATGATATTCATCTTATTTTTCAAGTCCTTTCCTTCACCTAATTCTATGTTGTCATCCTCTATAGGTCACATAAAATGTTAAGAGATAGAAGTTGTTTTGAAGAGTGAGTGAGTTTGTAGTGTATTTCATATACCTCCATTACTTTACCTTCAAAAGTTAGACCTTTTTATCTAACCTTCATCTAAAATAATCATGTTTAGTATTGTATTAATAAATTCTAGTTGATAATTTATTCCATTTTGATTCACAAGTGTGCTTAAGGATAAGGTTAAGAGAGTATCATTAAAGAAATGGTGCATCACCATTACTCATTTAAGTTTTCCCTTTAAATTATCTTTATAAATATTTTCACCCATAAATAAAAATAGGTTTATTAAAAATATTAAAAGCTAATACATCAGAAGAGCTAGCCTCATAATCTATAGATTTGGTCTAGTTATAGGTAATCCACAACCTGTAGACCAATCCAATGTTAGTCCAAGTTTGAAGGAGAACTAACAATCTACTTCACAAGGTGCAATTTGGGTTGCTATCAGTTCCATCATGCTTAGTGGGACTACTCATTGAAGTAATTTGGAGCATACATCTATATATTTGAGTACGTTATCAAAATGTAAGTGTTAGAGGCAAATTTCTAAATATTTGATACCAAGATTGGTTATAAGATATTTATCAAAAGGTAAAGAGACTGAATTTATTGAGTTATCTTTGGATATAGTTAAGAAAAATAAATCTTCTTAGTTTAGTCCAAATCATGTACCTTATAATTCTCCTACATTTTCCCAAGAATCTACTTTTGTCCAAATAAACACTATTGTAAATCCCACAATTCAAATGGCTATTCATAGGAGACAATCTTTTGTGCCTTTTAATGGTGGCAACCCCTTGAATCTCAATAAATTGTATGGCATTCCTATTTTTGTCTTAAAGATACTCCCTTATTTCATAATAAAAAATCTAATTACTCCTATTGAGCATATTTTAGACATAACCAATCTATGTTTAGTGCATAATGTAACCCAGAAGAATGTAGCTATGAGATTGTTGGAAACTTCCTTTAAAGGTAAGGCACTCCAATGGTATAGGGGTTTATAACCTTCATCTATTAACACCTGGGATGAATTTGGATAACTATTGTGTAGTTATTTTGAAGAAAAGAGTGACCATCTTTCCTTGGTGGAGTAACTTACTAAAATCATGAGAAATTCCCAAGAGTTCATGGTAAAATTCAACTATAGGTTTAAAAAAACCTAGGATAGGATCCCTATAGTTATCAAAGCCACCCCTAACTATGCATTATTATATTATTTTAAATTTCTAAATTTAGATGTGTAGTTATGATACAATCAATGAGGGGAAGCACCTTGTCATAGGCCTATGAATTAACCATAAGGGATAATAATTTCCTAATCCAAATAGGCAAACTCTCTCTTAGAAAAACCATGAATTTATTTATAGATATTCATCCTCATGTGCCTACCATTTCTCCATTACTAACTCTAGTTATTCTTGATCAAATAGATGGTAACCAGGTGGACAAATTGGGTAAGATATAGAGTACACTTAAGACTCAAAATAACAAGCTAGTGGCTTTGGAAAGGTAACAAGTTACACCTTATAGGCCTTACCAAGCCCTTAACTAATCCTATTATTATAACAAGCCTCCTTATCAACCCAATTAGTAGGGTCAAGGATAGTTTACATAATCAAGACCATATAATGCTTATAATCACAATGTTGTTAGTAGTTCTATATATTTGGTTCTAAATCAAGAAAATTATGCTCAAGAAGGTCAATGGTTTAGTTAATAGGAGCAATCAAACAATATGGCAATGGCTCCAATTGGTGAAGTGAGTCAATAATATTTCATGCAACCAGGTCTAGCTCTCCACCACATGATAATCAACTACCTTCATAACACAAGGAAGATTCTCTATCATATAGAGACATTCCTTATTTTACTCAAGTTAAGGTACCAAGTCAATAAAGTTCAAGTGGAATCAAAAGACCTTATGAAACTACCTTTTTCAATTTTCAATAAGGTGAAAATTCTTTTGATCAAATGGTAGCTAATAAGGGTTAAAATATGTATAATGTGTAAAACTTAGTTAAAGTTCATAAAGGTCCAAAATAAGGGTAGTTGGTGATGGTTTGGGTCCTAAAAATTTATATCCTCTACCTTCTCAACCACCTCAAAATACTACCACTCAATATTCACCTCAAAATTCATAATCAACTCAGCAAGTACAAGATGGTAAGGGGCATAATAAAATAGGTCTTTTCATACCACAGTTTACACAACCTTTAGGCAAAAATTTTGATCCCAAATTTCATCCCAATATATCTAATCATCTACTTATAATTATTTATTAGATTAATAAGGCTCCTATCTCTATTTCTATGTGGGACACATTACTTATTCTTGGACAAAAGGACCTCTTATAAGAATAGCTCTCTAAGCTTCATGTTTTAGATAAATAAGAAGAAAAAGTAGGTGTTGTTCTTAAAAATTATATTTAACCTCTTGAGACTCAAGTACCAAAGGTATTAAATCCCCCCATGTCTTTTATTTGTCATAGGTGATTTCCTTGTACATAATTACAAGATTGATAGTGGAGTTAGTACCTCTGTCATGCCTAAATCCATAGCTAATAAGTTGGGACTTTAATTTGAGCCTCATGAAAAGGGAGTTTTACAGTTGGATGGATCTCTTACTAATAATATAGGTTTTATTAGGGAACTTAAGGTCATTTTATCTTCTTTTCCTAATTTTACTATCGTTCAATATGTCATAGTAGTTGATCTTCTCCCCTAATTTGGTTTATGTTTGTCTAGGTATTTCACTACTAAAATAGGGGGTATATTTATTATGATTGGTCATATATGGTTTTTAGAAATAGGTATGGGAAAAAGGTCACCATAAGGTATAAAATTATATCTATATTTCATTTTAAACCTTATATTCCCAACCTATCAAATGTCAATTGCATTATCTCAGAGGATGATGAACACTTCAATGATCAAGAACCTTATAAACCACTTGAAGGTATACTAGATTTACTCCTTGATGAGTGGGTAGTTTATAATCATGGCTATTATCCTTATAAAATCATTGAATAATTAGGTTTGGGTGGTTACTTCATGCATGAAGAAGGTGTCATAATGCCTAGTCTCACTAGCACAACACAAGTTCATGAGGGAGTTTGGAATTTGTTCTTTGATGGGTCTAGATCAAATAATGGGAGTAGGATAGGTGTCATTATTTTTTCTCATTTCAATCAAAATTATTATTCTTATATAGTATTCCAATTTAGTTTCACCTCTAATAATATAAAATATGAGGCCCTCATTCATGTTTAATAGTGGGCAAATAAAAGGGATATTAAGCTTCTACATGTTAAAGGAGATAATAAATTAGTAGTGTAGTAGGTAAGAGGTATGAGTGAAACAAAAAATACAATCTTGAAGGCCTAAAATCATAGGTTTTGGGATATTATGGATGAATTCTAGGCTTTTTACATTCGCTCCATCCCCAGTGGAGCCAATGAACATGCAGATCAATTAGCTATTATTGGGGCATAGTATGATATGGTTGATAGACTCAAATACACTAAAGAATAGTCCCAAATTAAGGTGATATGTAGGCCCTCATTTCATAATAATGAGGTAAGTTGGAAATTATTTTATAGTGATAAACATACTTCATGTTTCCTAAAACATGAGGTAGAATTATGCTAAAAGAACCAAGATAAATTGCAAAGTCAATTTGAGGAACGAATTGTCTAATTGAAGTCAACTAAGTTACCTAAGGTCTTGGTAACTTTGGATACCATATTTAAATATTATTATCATCTAATAAAATATAAGGGAAGCATCTCCACTAAAAAGGAACATTATGAGTAAATTACCATAGTTGAAGATAAACTACTCAAGTTAGGAAAAGTGAATACTAAGGATGAGAAAGAATCCTTCATAGCATTGTGAAAATATTTTATAGATGTTTTTGCATGGGAATAATCATGAATTAAATTGGTTTGATCCTAGGTTGTAACATCATACCATAGAGCTAGAAGAAGATGATAAACTAATGAGACAAAAATATAAACCAATCAACCCCAAGGTTGAGATACTTATGATGAAAGAAACAACAAAGTTTATTGAATCCAACATAATCTTTCCCATCAAACATTATACATGGGTGGTAAATATTTTTCCTATGAGTAAAAATAATGGGGAGATAAGGTTGTGTGTGGATTTTAGAGATCTCAATAGGGTGTCATTAAGAGATCACTACCCTCTGCCATCTATGGATTAGATTTTACAAAGAGTTTTAGGTTTACAAAGGTTTTACCTACTTAATGGATATTTAGGGTATAATAAGATATTAGTGAAGGGGTAGTATCAATACAAAACTTCCTTCAAAACTAAGTGGGCTACCTATGCATATAATAATATGCCTTTTAGACTCTCCAATGCTGGGGTTACTTTCCAAAGGGTAATGGATGTGGATTTTCAAGGGCTTATAAGTGAAATGGTACTCATTTATATTTATGATATTATTATGTTTTTTAAAGATCATAAGGATCATTTGACACATTTGATATATGTGTTTGATAGGTGTAGATAGTTTTCGGTCTCTTTGAACCCCAAAAAGTGTATTTTTGCATTGCATGAGGGATAGCTTCTAGGATATGTTATATCCAAGGGTTGACTTCTATTAATCCTAAGAGAATAGAGGAAATCCTTGATTTTACTTTTCCTAAAAATAATAAGGGATTTCAAATTTTCTTGGGTAAAATAAATTTTATTAGGAGGTTCATAACTATATTTTCAAAATTGGTGAGGCCACTAACTCACATGCTCAATAAACATCGGGAGTTATCATGGAGCAAAGAAGGTAAGATAAATTTTGATGCTATTAAATAGGACAATATTCAAGATCTGACCCTACTCAACCTTGATTTTACTAAATATTTAATCATGTATGCCTTCTCTACATGTAACACAGTTTTTTCCATGCTCATGCAACAAAATAGTGAAGGATTAGAGCAGCCTATTGATTTTTTTAGTCAAACATTGGAAGGGTATGAGGAGAAATATACATTTGTTTAAAATCATGTCATTTATATCATAAGGGGCCTAAATAATTTTATACATATGGTATCTAACAATAATATCTTTGTGATGGTGATCCATCCTAATATAAAGGATTTTATCCTTAATAAAGACCTAAGTGAAAAGAGGGTTGGTTGGGTGACCAAATGCATGGAATATGATATATAAGTGAATGTTAAAAAAATTAAGAGGTAGGGGAATTTTTTATCACCTTGAAGTATATTTTGAAGATGAAAAATAAGTGGTTTTGACAATCCAAGACAGTCAACATGTAGTCGTAACTATCTCTCCTTCTAGCTAGACACAAGACATAGCAAGATTCCTCCAAATGGGAGAGTTTCATATAGGCTTAGATGGGGAAAATAGGAGAAATTTCAAGATAAAATTTATCCCTGTATTTAGTGATGGATTACTCTTCAATAAATACATTTGAGGTATGTTTCTAATATGTGTAAAAACTAGCCAACTAGATAAACTGTTAGAGCAATTTCATGATGGGCCTACAGGAGGCCACTTTGCATCCAAGACTATAGCATCAAATATCACAATATATAGATATTTTTTTCCTAATTTGTAAAAATAATCACATGTTTAGGTTATAAGATGTTCTAAGTGTGTAATGTTTATCAGTAAACAAAGACTAATTATCATGCCTTTGAAACCTATTCAAGTTGAACAACCCTTCATGTAATGGGGCTTATACTTCATTATCATGATTCATTGTCCATAAATTTTTGTACATAAGTGGGTTTTGACATCTATTGAATACTTTACTAGGTGGGTGAAGGAAATTGCACTCAAGGAAGCAAATGAAAATTCAGTTTTAGAGTTTTATGATAGCCTAGTGACTCAACCATCATATAAGATAATTATTTGGATTTAATTAGTGAAAAGGTGTGTTATTATGCCCTTGATCATGGTATTTATCTCAAATATTCATCAAACTACTATCCTTAAGGTAATGGACTAACAGATTCCACCAATAAGAATTTGATTAGGATCATTAAAAGAACAATGGAGGACAGTCAAAAAAGATGGAATAAAAAGTTAAAGACTACCTTGTGGGTAGATAAAATTACTCCAAAAAAATATATTGGTCACTCTCCTTACCTCCTAGTTTATGGTAGAGAAGAACAGCTACCCATTTCATTAGAACTGTTAACCTTGAAACTTGTACATCAGTTGGAGCTTATGGAGAATGATGCAATGGAGGTAAAAATGAATGATTTAAGAGAGTTGTAAGAAAAAAAGGATAATGCTATGAATAATATGTGGTCCAACCAAGAACAAGTCAAAATATCTTTTGACAAAATAGCTTCATCCAAGACCTTTCAATAAGGTGATATTGTGCTCAAGTGGGATGAAGACCATGCTAAACTAAGTTAATATTTTAGATTTTGATAGTCTTTAGAGTGTTATATATGTCATTTCTAGTTTTAATGAAATTAATTCTTTCCAATTGTCTGATTTCAGTGGTGAGGATCTCCCTATACCTTTCGATGGGATGTTCCTCAAGTATTGTAATTAGGAGAACCATACTTTTGTACATAATAGTACTTTCATTCCTCTAAATTTTGTTGCACATGATTGTTAGTTATTGCTTTATTTTAGTTGTTTATTATTATTTCATGTTTTGTGTCTCATTTTTTTTTTTGTGTCAAGTCTACAAGTTTTGATAATTTTATAGTGTAGTCTAAGTCTTATGTAGCTATGAGTGATAAGCAAGGAGATTCTAGATTCATTTGACTAACCCAAAGGGTCAAACCAATGGAGTCACCAAGAATGTTGACCACTTTCTATCTTTAGGCCTATAAAGGTGTAAATTTGAGTATTGGGGGTTTTGGTCTATTATTAAAACTCATAATTATCATGTATTTTGAAGAATCAAGTAGATTCAAAGGATTAATCATTTTTTATCAAGTGAATGGAGTATGAGTCTCATGTCTTATCATGGTCAGTTTCATCTTGTGTTAGGTATCCTCATAGTGTGTGAATATCTTTTGATGTCTTTAATAGTGAATTGAAATGGTCTTATGATCTTGACCCAATGATCTAAGATGGTTAAAGATGGCAATTGATGACTCACTGTGAGATTTTTTGATGTATTCAATATATTCAAGCATGGTGGGCTATAAGCCTTAAAATTGGTGATTAACATACATTAAAGCCTCATGAATAACTTTTAATAAGGTTATGATTTACTCTTGTGAGATTCATTCTCAATCTTCTTTGTAAAACTATGTATGTGGTCTAAAAGTGAATTTTTTGGTCTTTAAATGGCAAATTTTGACCTCATAAGGATTTAAGCATCACTACTATCTTGTAATCACCCATCATGGTCATAATATTGATTAGTCACATAATTTGTGCTTTGAAAAGTGTCTCTTCTATGAGCTTATAAGGTTCTTTAGCAACCAAAATAACTCCCACATGTGAAATATCTCTCCTTTCTTTCTCTCCAAAATGTGTTATTATTTGAAGAAATATTTTTGACCCATATTCCTCTTCATGTTTCCCTAAAATGGTGTTTTGAAGTTGAAAGAAGAGGAAATGAAGGATAATTTACAAGTTTTGATAGTGTTTTTAGATGGTATATATCCATACTATACATATCTACTCAGGAGGAATATTGGAGATGCAAGATTAACTAGTTACAAACACATGATGAAGAAATTGGAAGGTTTGAAGGCTTGAGAAAACTAAAACTGATGAGTTTTTCATGGCTTGTTCATTGGAAGATAGCAAGATCACCTCAAGTTTATGCCTAGTTTGTATGGTAGAGAGAGAAATCAGATCTGAGCTCTTGATCAGAGAAACTAAACCTCATGACCTTCCAATAATGGGTATTGGTTTCTAGTTTTGTCTTCTTAACTTTATGAACAAAGGCTAAGAACTTAAGGGTTCTAATCACTATTTGAATTTGCATAAGGCAAGAAGAGTGGTATAGTTTTGTGAGGTTTCTATCTATTTTGGTCAAATGCATGCTTGATCTTGGTTCCACGGGTCTTGAAGAGACCTTTTATGGCCTCCCTAATAATTTGATACACATGAGTGAGTGTATAGAGCTCAAGAACACATATACCTTCCAAATATGTAGTCTACAAGTAGTTTGAAGGATAGTGTACAACTCATGATGGATCTAAGGATATCAAGACTCATTAAGGTTTTGTTTATAGTTTTATTTCATGGCAAGTGTCCCTAACTCAAATGTCTCAAGGTTCCTCAAGATCTCATGGCTTAGAAACCATCATTTTCCCTCAAACATCCTCACAATCCTAGTTTAGCAGATGTTAAGTAAACTTAGTAATTTGTTAAGGTAGTTTGGAGATTCCTAAGTTTATCCTTTGATAGTGTATTCTAGCTAAAGAGCCTCCAAACTATTATATCTTGTTAAGGTATGTGCTTATGTTTTCCTAGGTTTTTTCATGATTTCTTAGAGATTGAATTCATGTTTCATTTTCACTGCATCATATTTCATCCCATTTCACAACCTTATCACTGTCATTCACTACTATTGCAAGCTTATCATTCCATCTTTATCCTCCCATATAGCCTATTATCATCATATCATTGCTACATATCCAAATTCACCTCATAGATCCACTATATTAGATGATTCAAGAGTGTTTATGAATCATAAAAGTTATGAAAGTAATTTTTTAGCCATAAACACTACTTAAATGGGTGAATGATCACCTATAACCATGCTAAAAAGATATGAACCAAGTGAAATATAAAAAGAACCTTGAGACCTTAATGAAGATATTGAAGTGAATGGATCATTAAAAAACCCTAATTAGCAATAGGGTTTATTAAATATATTCTTAAAAAAAATAATTAGGTTTATCTAAATTCAAGATCCTAAGAGAGAGGCCTATAGTCATATCTACAAACATAATCAGTCATAAGCCCAAGAAGTGGGCAAAGAACGGATTGACGAATTTCAAGTTAAGCGAAACTTCAAATGAGGTTATGAACTATATTGAGACAATTTAAATGAATGGATGAGAGGTTCATGAATATGTTTTTTGACCTTCTCAAGTTCTCAGTATGTCCTAGTTTGTACAAGCAACACAATGAACCATCATCTATAGTCATGCCAAGATACAATCAAGGTGCCTCTCCAAGGTTTGTTCAAAAGAATAAGGAGATAGATATTGTATCATTAAAAATTTATGATCCATTCAATATTTAAACAAGTTTAAGGATTTTATATTAATATCCTAAACTAAATGAGGTAAATAGTGTGCACCTACAGCTAGCCAAATGAAGTCATGTAATCATGTGGAATGAAACTCAGTTTGGACCAAGAATGAGAGATGGACTTGTGATGTATGAACATGATGAGTTTTGTGGACCTGATAAAGTCTCACAAGAATTTTTTAAAACTATAAAGTATTGTGTAAAGTTTCTTAAACATAAACACAATAGTCAACCTTTCTAAGGGCACCTATAGGTGCAATATTATGCATGATGAGAAAAGTAAGCATGTTGGAGTTCTTGGAAAAAGACACAAGAGATAGTTCAAGCCTATCTAAAATATTAATCATGTTTAAAGGACTATAGAAAGCCTTATTATCATGTGAAATGGTCCTAGAACATGAAAACATAGTCAAATAAATTGTAGTATGCTTGTCTTCTAAAGTTTCTTATTTAATTCTAAGCAAAAATAAGGAGTATGGTACGATGAGTGAATGAAGTTCATTTAAAGATTATACCTATAGAGTTTTAACACACCTAGAATAATCATACACCATATTACAAATAGTTAATGGTCAAGATATGGCTTGAATAGTTGAACCT
This sequence comes from Torreya grandis, assembly GCA_037957365.1. Taxonomy (NCBI): domain Eukaryota; kingdom Viridiplantae; phylum Streptophyta; class Pinopsida; order Cupressales; family Taxaceae; genus Torreya; species Torreya grandis. The sequence continues at coordinate 156,050 of JARHVA010009364.1, forward strand.
AAGAGACCTTCCAGTCATAGCTAGTGTATGAAACTAGTCTTGGAAGAATTTATGGTTTTGAGGCCTCTATAGGTGGAATTAAGCTCTTAGATTTGATAAAAATTATCTCCATCACTATATTAATATTTATATCCTATCATCAAGGTCACATAACCATTGAGAGAGATACAAAAAATTTGTCATTTTGGTCCTTAAACTTTCCTTTTGCTTGCATACTCTAGGTAGCCAATCAAAGTACCTTTTCACTATGTACATATCTTGATGAATATTTTACATGGGATCTCAATATGGTTGGGGTATTTTAATGGGTAATTATACTTTAAATTCATGGAAAAATGTTTTTCATTAGGGGTGTGTATGCTATGAATCATTGCTAAGTGTTTTAGACCCCTAAAACCCTTGCAAAACCTTGAAAGACACCCGATGAAGGAAATATTCCTCAATATGCATTATAAAAAAAAATTGATCCATAAAATGGTATTGGTGGTATTAATAACTCTTCTGAGCATCACCACAGTCTATTGGTTGGCATGTGCAAAAGTCATGCTATATGGACAAGGCTTGAGAAGGCTATTTTGAGCATGTAATCAAGAAAATGATTGGTGTTTATATATAAAATGAGTTACAAAAGGAATATTGGGTCATAAAATTCATAAATAGACTTGAAATAACCATCTATGAGGGTCTTTATGATAGTTTCCATAAATAGATAGGTATGGGTGTTCAAATAAGAGATGTTATGCATATAAATAGAGTATGAATGGATTTATCAAGCTAATGCCATAACTCCAAAGGACCTAATAGAGGTTATTAATGTTGTATATAGCTGAGTAAGATTTTTTTTCAACTTATAATGAAGTCAAAATCTTGAAAAACCTTATATATACCTATGCTTGTCTATTAGCATCATTGGACAATTTCATCAAGAAGGGGTAGTAGAAGGAAAAATGATGTCATGAAGGCACTTCAAAACTTCATGAACATAATCATTAGGATTTGAGAGGGGTTTATGTCATATTTGAGCCACATGAAAGGTGATATGACTAGTCATTTAAACCTTAATACACCAAATACTACTTTGAAAGCTTGTTTCTCCCTTGAGATATGACTTCACATGCTCACCATGGTATGAATATTTTGAATGGGAAGATGGGTAATTTGGGAGAGGTAAAGGGATTATTATAATATTTTTTGGTGGTATTGGTTTATACATTCAATCCATAGACTTTATGAATCATTATTAAGAGTCCTTAATACTCTTAAAATTCTCTAAAACCTTAGTTAAGACCTGATTGGGAAGAATTGAAGGAAAATGCATCCAAACATATTGAAATTTCCTAACTATCTCTTGGATAATTTAACACACATAGAGAGGCTCATGTCCATGGCATTTTCTATATGAATGGTGTACATACCTATCATAAAATAGTGTTTGCTCAGGGAAAAGAGTTGAAAAAGAGGTACAAGGTAGTTTAAGAAGATTCCAATCATTGGAGGAGGAAGCTTGAAACTTGTTTCACCTTCTCAAGCCATTATGTGCTCAAAAACATGCATGGAATTTTATCTTCAACTCTCTTCTAATTAACCAGTCTATAGATGTGAAGGACAAGGTGACTTAGTCACCTAGTTTGACAAGTTTACAAGGATAAACTATTTAAGGAAACCTAAGTTATCATTTAATTCATTGATTTAGTACTAAAAATAACTTTTTCATATGTTATTAATTTTTCATGTAGGTTTTCATGGCCAAAAATTGCTAAGATTTAGGCTACTAGGCCTAATTGGCCTAGTATACCTACTTGGTCAATCAAGTAAAGTTGAGAATGGCATAGGAAGGCTGATAGATGAGTTTATACAGAGTAATATCAATGAATGGCTAATCCTTAAGTGTAAATTAATGCATAACTAATACTTAATTGTAAATCCATGCATAACTGATCCTTAAGTGGAAATCCATGCATAACTAATCATTAAGTGGAAATCAATGCACATTCCATAGTCATAATGTAGGAGGAGTCATTCTCTTGACTTAAGTCTTATGCTAAAAATAAGGAGAGGTAAATATATGCTTATGATGGCCTAATTAAACCTCATTAGTGTGTAATTGCTAGTACCACATCCTCCATCTTGTTTCAACACCCAATAGCTCATTCAAAGGTCATGCAAGACCATAAAACATGAAGATATTTTTGGAGGACTATTTGTAACTATTTATAACTAAAGTAATGTAGTAGTTAACGATGGTCATTGATGACTTTTTTTCTTCTCTCCTCCATGCCATTTATGCTTCTTATCTCCTTATTTTCTATATACTTAGGTCTTATGGCCTTGATTTGGATACTAGAGGCTAGTATATAAAAACTCTATTGAAATTGTAACTTGCACCTTGAGTTAATGAGAAAAGATTGTTATAGACTTATTCATGGTTTTTAGTGTGCTTATTGATTGTTGAATTAAAAATAAGTATTATATTAATATTATTTTAAATTCCTTTCCTTCACATAATGTTATGTTTTCATACTCTATAGGTCACATGAAGTGTTAAGAGATAGAATTTGTGTTGAAGAGTGAGTGATTTTGTAGTATCTTTCATAGACCTCCATTCCTTTACCTTCAAGTTACAGACCTTTTTATCTAACCTTCATCTAAAATAATCATGTTTAAGATTGTATTAATAAATTCTAGTTGATAAGTTATTCCATTTTGATTCACAATTGTGCTTAAGGATAAGGCTAAGAGAGTATCATTAAATAATTGGTGCATCACCATTTCAAGTTTAATTGTTCCCTTTAACTTATCTTCATAACTCTTTTCACCCCCAAAGAAAAATAGGTTTAGTAAAAGGATTCAAAGTTAATACATCAAAATAGTTAGCCTCATAATCTATAAATTTAGTCTAGTTATAGGTAATCCACAACCTATAGACCCAGCCAATGTTAGTCCAAGTTTGAAGGAGAACTAACAATATACTTTACAGGGTGCAACTTGGGTTGTTAATAGTTGTTTTTAACTATTAAGATGATAATGCACTATTTTTGAACATAGTTGGTCTATGCTACTCTCCAAATGGACCATTGTTATCTAAAAATTATTTCTAAGAAAAATTTGGGTATGACTTGTGATCAACTCATAAAATTTTGTATTTTCATGTGTATGCAATGAACTATTTCATTTTGAGGTAAGTTGTGGAGCCTGCATAATAACTTGACTCAAAAGAATAAATTTATACATATGATGTTATATAAAAGATTCAAATTTGGAGTAATAATGATAACATTTGATATAATGGCATTGTTATATATAAACTAATAAATATATTAATGTAATATGTATTTAAAACCAAGCATACATAGTTTCATGTCGGGACACATGTTAACAATTAAACATGAAGTGAGCATTGATCATATATTGAGCATTTTTAACTAATATAGAGCCAATAGGGTAGGTTTCATGATATACATCATAGCATATAAATTATGGTAATATGCATGATATCCATCATGGCATCAAAAATTTGAGTAAACAAGAGTCATGGCCATGATGCACATACAAAAAGAGTACATGTAAAATCACACAAGACACATAAGAAGAAGGCCAAGGGGACACATACAAGGAACACGTTTAAATGACACTTATATAAATATAATCATACAATAATTAATTAACCTAAAAATAAGGACATGCTTAAATTTACACAATCCAAACAAGTTGAATACACACAAGATATGAAGCAAAAAATCAAACACAAAATGCATGCATAAATAAGTGAATTTGATCCACATAAGTAAATTTCAACATTAGTATTTTTATAAACTTAGGTATCTAATAATATATTAATGTGAAAGTAGGTGAACAAATAATTACGTAATGTATTATACTAAATTATGAATAATAGGGATAGTCATAGAATGATAAAACCTATGTAAAAGGATGGCCCTAGTAAACTTTTTGTGATGTAAAAAAGTTGGAGAAGGCCTGTAACTAGTTTAAATATAAAAAATTAGAGCATGTGTTCATTGGGATAAGTCTTCTAGAATTATAAAAGAGCACACTATGTGACTATCTAGGTTAGACCAATTTTATTTGTGTAACATTTATGGGTCTAATTTAGTATCACCACCTACAACTGCATATGGAAGTGGCAAATTGTATGTTTAGAAACTCATTCAAGTACACTTGTGAAACATGTTTAATATAAAATAAGATATAGATAAATACTACATATGTTAAGTACAAAATCAACTGATGTAAATGAATTGGACATAGAATGCATAGGTTCTATTTTTTATAATTTTTTGGAATATGTATGTATGTATGTATGTAAGTATGTATATTTTTAATATATAAAATTTAAAATTTAAGATATTAACCATTGACTCCCACAAGCGCCTCATAATCAATAGGTCATGTATCGAACATAGGGAGAATGATATTTTTGAATGGAAAGTATCATGCTCCTATGAAGTAATTGATCTCAAATCAAAATTTTAAAATTGATCTAAATTTGAAACACAAGCACCACTACCATTATAATGATTTGTAGTAGTTTGTGTATGTTGTTTATCATGGTGAACTCTAGGACTCTTTAGAACCCATCATGGAGTGTATGAACTCTAAGTTTGTGTCATTTATGGAACACTCTTAGTGCCTTGTAATATAAATCTAGGACATGTTAGATTAGAGAGTGAATCTCTAGGATCTAAAAAAATCATTGATTAAGTGTCCTTTCAAGGGTATGTTTCCTTATAAATTTAACCACTTGCTTTTGAATGCTTTGAGTATGTTGAAAAATTTTAGGTTGTTCAACTAATATATGCTATTTAGGGATAATATCCTTTTGTTTTAGGGGGTATTCATATGGGATACCATGAACTATGATAAATTTAATAGTAAAATTATATTTAAAACATTTTTTTACTCTAAAATGAACTACACAAAGTTATTGAATCCAAGGACATCCTAATAACATAACAAAGACTCCTACGTTGGCTACTACTATGAACTCGGTGGCCACATGTGTAGGACCAACTTGTAGTGGTAATTTTATCTCACCAATAAAGCTCCAAACTTGACCATTGAATCCATATGTTGTTGTTGTTTTTATAATTATAAAATTATATATGTATCCAAGATGGGAGATACGTGTGATTATACATATATTCACACTTAAACCATTATCAACCATGATGCTCTATATATGTTGATGATAAATGTAAGAATAAATTAACAAAGAGAGAAAATCAAAACCATCATTGAATATCTCATGCTCTATGAATGTGATAAATGGTATAAACGGCATTGAAAAATTATGTGTACCAATGATTTCATTCAAAGGATATTGTGCCTTAATATGAAGATGATAAGAAGCTGGTGGAGGAATTGCTTTATATTTGTAATGTGTTTTTTATTTATCTATTATTTATTGACATGTATGCTTAGGGAAAGGATCATTGAATATATTCATTTTTATAATCTTGATTGGTTTTGCCTTTGTATTATTGGTAGGTGTACTCACATCTATGATTTTCTCATCTATCAAATCCTAAATAATATGTCTCAAATTGATGCATTTATTAGTAGTATTCCTTGATGCTCTATGAAAATCATAAAAATAATTATGATCAAATTATTTTTTAATAGGTTTACTCACATCAACCTCTTTAATGGGACAAAATAATATGAGAAGACACTCTAATAACTTTAATATCACCTTATATGGAGATTTTGGCAAGCTGGTAAATTATATCCTTGTAAGAGTTGATAATAAAATACCTAGAGCAGGTTATGAAACTACATTTATATTTGCATTTTGATCACTCTTATTCTCAATTGTCCCACCTTATATGGTGGCTTACTTATATTCTTTGCATGATAATTAGAAACTATGGTGTTTTTGTACTTGAGCTTATTCATTTCCAACTCAACCTCTCTTTCCTTAACTAGTGACATAAATTTGTGAATGATAAAACATGCTTAAACATAATAGATTCATGTAGAGGTGGAAGTAAACTTTGTTTAAATATGTCTTATAATTCCTTATCTTCCATAGGATTTTTCATTTTGGATAACATGGTATTATACCTTAAGATATTATATGATAGGCTCATTGGATTCTTGTTTGAGTTGATAAATTTAAGCATATGAAATATTTTCACTGATGTTGATTGAAAAATGTGCAAGGAACAAATATGCCAAAATATTGAATACATGAACTGATTGATGTGGTAAGTCATAAAACCATTTGAGATCGTACTCTTTTATATTTTTAGAAAATGACTTGGTCAACAACCTATCTTTATATGCATAGTCCAAATATGTTTCTTTAAATGCTATCAAGTGTTACTCAAAATCACCTTTTCCATCATATAATGTAAGCTTAGGTGCCAAAAAACTAACTAGTAAAGTATATGCATAATTATGTTGATCCAATGGAGTATGCAATAAATTCTAAGAATTCAATTCTTGATTAGGTTTCAAATCACTTTTTTCCATTTGCAACACCTTAGTTTATAGAGCTAGAGTGGTTTACATGAGGGATTGTGCATCAATAATAGCATGTGTTCTAATGAAGGGTGGTACCTCAAATTATTGAGTAGTAATTGACATATTAGCCTACTCAAACCTTTGTGTTACCCTCATAGTATATGGCAATGTAAATTTTGTATTGAATGGTGTATAGAAAGATAAATACCCCATAGCAGTTGAAATATCAAATGTATTAGTCATGCTTGCACTCTTTATGTCCAAAAGAGTTTCAAAAATTATATGATAATCCTAAGATTTTTCACAAATTGATCCTTAAAAATTATAAATAATTCTTATTGTATTAATCTCATGTTGTTCATCACCTTTAGGTGGAATGACATCTTGACGTTTCTCTTGAAGGTTAGTGTTATATTGATTATATTGTTCATGTTTGGAATTATTATCAGACACTTATACATATCCAACTTGTTTATTAGTATATTAAGGGCCTAATATACCCTTTTTATTATCCATCATATGTGCCTTATCAAAAATAAATCTAAGTATGCTCAACTTGAGTACCACTTAATCTAGCACTTCTTCAAAGAAAGGTAGAAACAACCTTCTTAGATTGCATAAAATATGAAATATAAACTTGGAAGATTTTTGTTATCAAAGAATTTAAAAAATCTTAAAACCCTAATAAAATAATTGAAATTTATAAAAAAGGAAATAAACCAATCCAACATGAATGGTTAGGGTTTTAAAATATTCAATCAATAGATGGGTTCACCAATTATATGTTTTAACAAAATTTTGGAGTTAAGGGAATTTTAACCTTAATTAGACAAATAGTTGAGTAAAATTAAAATATATAAGATAATAAATAAATCATACATATACTAATTTAAAACTTACTAACATCAGAAATATGCTAAAAGATAGAAATACATAAAAGAAGAAACTTTGTTGGATCAAGGATGTAAGACTAGGACATATATTATTAAACTGATTATGAGGTTGAATGAGCTTGTTGTGAATTAATAAAAAGGTTTAAATTTAATTTGGGACAAGACAGTGGTATCCAGACAAGGTTGGAATGTGTTGGAATATATAGGGTGTGCTAACATCTGGTAGGATTTTTTTTTGTGTGTGAGATTTGATAGGTGAACTTCACCTGTAGGTGTTATGTGACTATACGAGAGTATTCAATCTATTGTGGAAACCACTTTATACCTTCTTGTTCACTTGAAAACCTATCTCAATGACATAAGGATACAAATTTCATGAAGGGATAAAATTGGATAAGGTGTTGAAGTTTTACTTGACCTCAACACCTCACTGTGTTGAGCACTACCTATATACCAATCCTCCAAAGAAGGATCAAAATCCATGTAGTTATCCCATGTTACAATGGTGTGTGTGAAGAACTATTGTAATATTATATTTTGGTGAAATCTTGGTGTGATTAAGTGCTTCAACAATGACTTATGACCTTAGAGGTGTATCAAACTTAGTTCAGAGCTACTTGGGTTGTGTAGACTTAGAATTCAAAGGAATATATGCTTTTCTCTCAATGTGAAATTAAAACAAAACTTGTAATTTGTAAAAGTGGCAGCCTCCTTTAAAAAGGATATAATATTTTCTTATATAGTGGTATTTTGTGAATTTTTTCAAATAAGACTTGTGAAATAATGTAGGATGACCCACTAGGATGAATTTGAATTTAAGCAATTAACCATTATTTGGTGGCAGGATGAAATTAGTGGATTCAAAAAAAACTAGTGAGGGGGATTATCCTCAAGGTGTGGCTTGTCTGAGGAGTAGATATAGTTAAAATAGAAGTGTGGATTAGTATAATAGTTATTTTAAGCTACCGAGAATGAAGAATAAGAACATCATGTATCATAATTTCTTAAGATTAAGGATCATAAGAATAGAAGTAGAGGAATAAAAATTTAAAGTTTTGTAATTTTGCACGAGATAAGTGTGTATGAGAGGATGGTCACAAGTGCATTGCTTTAGTAATAAATGTTGATTTATGTATCGACAATAGCTTTCATAGTTGCTTACTAGCTTGTCTCGTCAAACGATGGATAAATATTGTCAAATATATTTAGCAACCAAATTTGAAGGCATATGTTAGAGTAGTTTAGCTTAGTCAAACCTTGACCCTTGTAGTTCTAAAAATAGTTAAATCATGTAAATCCTCATCGATCCATCATCCTTTATTGTCATTTCAGTCCCAATTATGTTATCTGTCATCATTTCTAGTTAGATGATTGGTTGTGTCCTTTCTGGTCTTAGTCTCTATGTTTATGGTTTTATACCTTTCTTTTGTGTTCTCTTGATGTAGATGCATCTTTATTTTTTGCCTTTTGCTATATATAGTCCTTTTTCATGATTCTTACTTGTCTAGCTCCTCAAAACTCTACATTTAACTTATATTATGACTATGTGCACAACTCATACATGCATTTTGAATCATTTTCATCCATGATCATCTACAAGTGTTATTTACATTGTCCTATATTATCTAGTTCTCTTCACTACTCATACACTCCAAACCTTGGTCCATGCAGGATTGGTGATTTGCCTAACATGCTCATGCATCATGATTTAATTATTTCTCTTTATACTTTGACACATGCATGCATTCACTGACATATGTGCATAAAATTAAGTGCATTATGTAGACACTTAATCTTGGTACAACACCCTTCTCCAGAGTGTCTTTTCTCTATGTTTTATGCTTGCTACACTTGTGTATATAATTGTTTATTTCTAGGACTTCTCCTACCCCACAATACCCCTCATTTGGTCCTTAAGTCCTTCAAATGTATCTAGCATTTATTAAAATTAATAGGTTCTCATCCTATAGCCTAATTATACACATCCCTATAATGCTACTCAAACCTTGCACCATAATTTTCCCTAATATGGGATCATTAATCTTGTTGATCCTACCCTGGGAGGGAACGATAGGTTTGTCAATCTTATCCTTCATTATTTTTGGGGTCTATTTAATTTTTATTGCACTCTATATGCATTTATTTTCACTTATTATTTCATAGGTTGGTCTAAGTGTGAATTATGTCCTAGAACATCTTATTTATATCAAGTCATCTTAAGCAATTTAAATATACAAGAATCCAAGAGAAATAGAGATCATTTACCCTAACATTCAAGTTAAATTAAGTCATTGCCATATTTATTGTTACATTTATGATAAAGTCATCTTTTGAGAATCATCCTCTTGTATCAACCCTTACTCAAAATTCTATTCACATTGCATAGAACTACATTGTGGTCTAACTCAAGCATGAAAATACATAGTTGCAACTCCCACAGTGGTTTCCCAACACATAAATTTATTTTTTAATGAGTTGATGGAAAGTTACATCAAGATAATGAAGAAGACATAATTTATACATTTTTATCCATTATATTAGAGAATTAAAGATACAGACATGTAAGACATCTAGTGATGAAGCAACAAAAAAAAAGTGAGGACTAGATATGAATGGCGGTCGAACCTAGTTAGCACCAATCCCACCTAAGGCACAAAAAACATAAGCACAAATCTTGTCCTTGCAAATTTATCCACTTAATTTTGGTACACAAACAACTAGAGTCTTGCATAAGTACATATATGCATTTAATCCTAAAAATCATCAAGATGTGACTATTCCAACATATTTTACCTCTTTTCAAGTTCAATTTTCAATTCAACATTTTCCTTTTACATTTATATTAATTTGTAACCACTAGGACAAATTTGAAAGTATTATTTTACATAAATAAATATTAATTTTCCTTATGCAATAATTTTTGCTAGTTTTCATTGATGCACACTTAAAAGATAAAATAAGGTATATGTGAAGGAGGTTTTGATTTTTTTTAACAATTCACCCATACATACACAAATATGAATTAACATGTATAAAGTAATGCAAAATAGATACTAAATAGCCTATTTTTATTATGCCAATAGGCATTCTACAATGGCAACAATGGAGTGTAATGGAATGAATTATTCACAATTATGTTGGACAATAAATTTTACATCCATTTGATTGTCACTAAGAATTTTTTTTCCCTTGGAGAAGTCCATTGAAAAACCATAATATATTAGCCATATTGTGGAGTCTGGAACCCTTTTTCCTTGAAATGTTTTTTTGAGTTTAACATACTGGTGCAATTAAATTTATGTCATTTGTCAACAATCAATGTTATGTTTTTTTTTATAGAAAATAATAATGGAAAAGAGTCTCTTATCCCATGGTACAAAATGATATGGAAAGCAAATAAAACCAAGAAAGATAAAATGTGTCTCTAGGATAACATAAGGAGATAATAAAAAAGCCCCAAAAATCCAAAAATCCATAAAGCTAACTAGCCAGCATCAAGAGAGAAAACCAAATAATAGAAGTCTATAAACTTCACTAAGAATTACACTAGACAAAAATATGACGATCCAAGAGTGCATGATAGAAGCACCTCCATGGAACTACTTAGGGAATGCAAGGAAAAAACCACCACCATAATCCTTGGACTCCTCCATGTACTTATCTAAGACCACTACTTAGAATAAACATTTGAAAATTCCATGGCATTTGAACCCAACATAAACACAATGGATTCTCAAATCTCCTCAATCACAATCTAACCACTGAAAATACTTTTAAAATCCATAAGAAAAAGATCAACAATGTCCAACCTTAGAAAAGAGAAAAAAAAATGCTACAAATACTCAAAAATAGGAACCATGAATCTAATAAGAATTTACTTAACTGTAGCCAAAATAATGAGGAGAACCATCATTAATTCTATAATTAATCAACCTAACTCCAAAACCAAGGATTCTCAAGCTCCTCAATCCCATTAAAGTCATTACCATTATAAATTTTCAAATGGAAAGTTGAAAGCAGGCCAAGTCTTTTCTAATTAATTATATGCACTCTTCCAAAGGAGGGAGACCTTCACAATGCCAATATTCATTAGGAAGAAGCTAAAGAATTCCAAATTTAGCCAAGAAATTAGTTGGAGAGTTAGTCTCATGATAGTTATGTGAGAGTTAAATATCCTTAAAAAAGGAGTGACTTGGAGAATATATTGAATGATTAAATTGAGTTGTTACTGATAATTTCTTATCGATTTAACATCTTTAATGATAAATAAATAATCACCTTGCACAAATAATTTCTTGAAATTAAATTAAATATAAATCATTAATCCTCTGAGAAGAGCTAGTGCTTCAGCCAGTTTGTTTGAAGACCATGGAATGTTAAAGGCATAATAGAATAACACTTGTCCTAGATTATCTCTGAAGACACCTCTGCCTCAAAAAAGACTTGGGATACCTTTGGATGCCCCATTACAATTTATCTTGACAAAAAAATTCACTTACGGGGATTCCAAGCATCCCATAACCTTTTTTTGTTTTGAGGAGAAAGGTTGAAGTTGTTTTTAAATAGATTCTATTTTAAGAGAATATGATATTCCTCTCCAATGATTTTATTTTTAGGATGTGTAACTTTATCCTTAAAACCCTCTTCAAGGAGTGCCTCAATTTTAAGAGTAAGGATTTATTTTAAGAAAGCTAGGTTCCTAAAGACTTTGTTGTTTCTTTCTTTCCATAAGCTCTAGATGATCAGAGATAGGGCCATTGCCCAAATGCTTTTGATTTCATCCCCTTCCTCTTATATCTATTAAATTATGAGTTCTTGAATAGAGCCTGCTACCATCCAAAATATGTTCATTTTCTTAAAGAACAAAGACCAAATTATCCAGGAAAATTTGCAATGAAAAGAAGACATGGTTTTGGGTTTCAAAATTATTCGTACAGAAAATGCACTAAGAGGGCCCCTGAAAACCAATCCTTTGAAATCTATCTCAAAAAATAGATTTCTTTTTTATGATAAACCACATATGTACATTAGCTTCAGGAAGCCCCAAATGATCCATACTTTTTCCACTATCCATATTGGGGACTTAATATGAGAGATTAAGTTATTATAACCTTGTTTCACCAAAAAAAAGGGATTCCATTCCATTTTATGCCATCAATCTCCTTTGAGAAACTGATATGGTGAAATTTCAGGGAGTTGTTGACAAAAATTAGAAGATCATAAGAATGGTTGGTTTTAGAAAGACTTGGATTTTTCCATTTTATATGAGGGCCTCAAACACTTTGATTTTTAATCTTGTAATTACAAACTAGGGATCCCCACATGTTAAAAGGTATTCTTATAAATTTTTGGAGGTATGATTGGAAAAAGGAACCATAATAGACTAGGCATCCTTCCAGAATATTAACAAATATTCCATTTTTTAAATTCTGAATAAAAGGAATTAGAGATAACGTCTCTACATTTCCCAAGGAAATTACATATATGAGAACCATACATATATTGCTTTGTAGTAAAAATACATGGAGGATCATCTATGTTATCAATACACTTTCTTTGAAGCAAGATGCTCCAAGTGTTGTCTTCATCCGAAGATATTCTCTATAGAAGTTTTGCTCCTAGAGCTTCATTCATCATGAAAATATTTTTAATTCTATCCCCCGCCCTTTTGATTTAGGAAATCAGACCTATTCCTATTTCATTAATGTAATTTTCTTAGACTCAGATGGACCATTATACATAATTTTTTCATAATGTTAGTTAACGTGGATTTAGCACTAGATAAAGTTTTTGAGAATGACAGCATGTAGATTGGTATTATTTGGAGGATAGCTTGAATTAATTGTATGTTTCTTGCCCAAGAGAGACATTTACCTTTCCAAGAAACTATTTTATTTTAGAAGGTTGTGGCCATATTGTCCCATAATTCCTCTTTTGACTGACAATCAAAGAAGGGGATTCTTAAGTATTCACTGAAAAGAGAACATAAAGATAATCCTAGAATTTGTTTAATCTTATTTTTTTGTGAAGCAAAGTGTGGAGGAAGAAAATGTTTGATTTCAAGATGTTAACATCCTAACCTAAAGCACAATAATGCCAATCAAGGATTTTCTTTAGCATCCTAGCTTCCCAAATGTGAGCAGAGTTTCTCAAAATTATATGATACAAAAATTACCCATAGAGAAGTTTACGTTATCAATAATGTTGAAGCATGAGTGATATTTAATGATTTTTCCTTTGAGAAGGTTCTATCTAGGGCATCAGCCATGATGATGAATAGTTAGGAAGAGATAGGATCTCCTTGACAGAGACCTCTTAAAGCATTGCAAAAACCAGCCAAGACTCTGTTTACAAGAACTCGAAACATAGGAGTTGAACACAAGGTTTAATGTAATCACACCAAGCCTTTGAGAACCTAAACTTCTTAAGGATTTTTAAAAGAACATTTTGATTAACCCTATCATAAACTTTGATTTTATCAATTTTGATGATCATAGTCATTTTCATCTTCAATTTATCTAAGTGAATTAGCCCACATAAAAAAATAAAACCATCTAAGATTTGTCTATTTTGGACAAAACCATATTATTGTTTTGAAATAAGAAGAGGAAAGAGGATTTGGAGATGATTAGCCAAGGCTTTTGAAATAATATTGTAGATGTTGTTACAAATGGCTATTGGTATGAAGTTATCGAATGAATCCTTGTTAACTTTCTTGGGGATCAGAGCTAAAAAGGTGTAATTAAAATCCTTCAAAAATTTTCTCAGGGATCTAGATTCATTAGTAGCTCTAAGAATATATTTTTTAGAATTTTCTAAAAGTGTTTGAAAAAACCCAAAGGGACCCCATCAGGGCCCGTAGCTTTGCCATTATCCATGCTCCAAAGGGCAGATTGAATTTATTCCTTTGTGAAAAGCTTCATTAACTCAACATTCTGATTATCATCAATAATTTTTGGGATAAAATTCACAAATCCATGTTGCTTCAAAGCGAAATTGGGGGAGGAATCCTTAAGGAAGTTTTCAAAATAATATACTACCTCCATTTTAATCACATCTAAATATTTAGTATAAGGACCATTGCTAATTTTGAGTTTCGAGATCATGTTGTAATTACTAGTAGCCATAGTAGATTGGTGAAATAATTTTGTGTTATGGTCTCCTTCCTTAAGCCAACACTCTCTAGATTTTTGTTTACACAAAATCTCCTCTTTAATGACAACCGAATTTAGCTATGCACTTAGTTTTTCTTCTAAGAGAAGTGAGTTTTTGTGATGACCAACCTACTACACTTGGTCTTGGAGGCTCTAAATATCGGATTCAACGATGGTTTTTTCCATAAAGATGCTCCCAAATACTTCATTGTTCCATTTGTAGAGGTGTTGTCAAACATTTTTCACTTTGTGAGCTACAATAAACATTATGGTGCTACTTCTAGGGGTTGGTTACTTCCACTAATCAGCTTCAAGAGATTTGGTTCACGTAGCCTCATCATTTCAAACCTAAAGGGCGTATCAGATGGAGAATTGTCTCTTTTGATATGAGGGAAATAGGTAAATGGTTATAACCTGATACTAATAGAATATTTGAGTGAAGGACCCACCTCTTTTCTCATGATTTATCAAGATGTAGATGAAGTCACCAACCAACATAAAATGCTCATCTTTAAAAGAATTCAAAATTGTTGAGATTTCTTTCCACAATATGTGGCGATGTAATTATAAATCAATGTGGTATGTGAAAAAATCCATATAAGAACCTTGAGATTGATATCTCTTGAAATATTTTAAATATATTTGTTTAAGATATTTGTAGTTTTAAGTATATTTCAAAAGTGACAAGTGTTTTAGTTAATATTCTTTAAGTTAAAAATATTGTGTTCGTGTGTTGATGAGATGTAGAAGGGTTGATTGTGCCACGCCCCATCCCACCCGTTTTCGAATCTCGTTGAGCATCTGATAGACCAGTTATGACCATTTGAATTGGCTTGATAATTTCAATCACCGATGGTGACCATTTAAATTGATTTAATTCTCAAGTATTAAACTCTCGATTATAACTTAAAATTAGTTCATAACTTAAATTCTGAAAAAACTACATTATCAATCAAACATATTATATAATATATATAAAGTTTGTGTTGTGTTTTCATCACTTTTTTTAAAACAAAAATGATATAACTTTATTAATGATGTCGACCAGAGTAGGAACCAAATGGTTGCTTAGAAGAATCTTTACATAGTTTGGAGTTTTGTAGAATGCACCATAAGGCACTGATCCCTAAAATTGGACAACCGGCTTTTATCCTCCAAGTTCCAACATAGCCCTTCGGATAGATAGGGAGAGGCTTCCTTTTCAACACGTCAATTTGAAGATAAAGTAATAACGACAACGCCGACCCCCCTACATAAGAATTCACTGGGAAGTCGACTCGGGGTATTTTTGGATCGCCGAAAGCGCAGTATATTATTAATAAATTCACAGGGCGGGCCGCGGGTACCGAATGCCCACTCCCATGTCGGTGGATTACATATATCAAAACCCCCACAGTCCACTGCCAGCCTTGAGTCAAACAAAATTTGGAGGTCGATCGTTACTCGTTAGCAGAGACGAATACGAATAAAAATAAAAATAATTAGTGACGTTGCAGCCGAGCCATCAAACGAGGAGGCCTTTTGCTTTACAATTCCCATTCCCAATGACTGCATAGAAATTGTCGGATCGCACGCGCAGGTCCTGACTTCCACAATTCTTTACTTTTTTTCCCATTTAATCATTGTTCTGTGTGTTGCTGTGGCTTTCCAGGTTTTGTTTTTTTGGCAGCCCTGGCAGTGGCGCTGGACCGCTGGCCCCTCCTATTTATAAATATTTTAATTCCTTTGGAGGGCGGACTTTGATATTATATTATTTTAATTCCTTTGGTGAGTGGAGTGTGGGCCCAGGTGACATGAATAACGTGACGCACGGTCTTCTCTGCTACTCCATCATGGGTCCCACCAATGCGCCTGCCCCACGATTTGTTTTTCATTTTAACCATTATGTTATTTTGACCTCTTTGTCCTCCCAAATATATCTTAATCAAAGGGCCCTGTACCTTTCCTTCCGTAACAAATGCTCCCAAAATATTTTTCTTAATTACAAATAAATTTAATTTAAAAAAATGATCGATGATGGTTTAATCAAGTAGGCATGCACGCAATACATGTGTAAATACAACAAATACAAACAAACAATATTTCTGAGTCAAAGGGGTATGTATATACATAATAGCTCAAACAAATAATCAGGGGCTCAATCAAAATTTGGCTGAAAATGTGGGGGTATACATAATATCATTTCACAAACCTAGTCTATAAATTTAGAAGTAATCAAGAATAAATGCTAAGAAGCGTCGTCACTTTTGCGGTCGAGAGTACCACCACACCACTTCTAGTATATTTCCCTATTTTACGACTTAGTGTATTTCTAAAATTTTAAACTATCTAGATTTGATAGATGGGAGTGTATTTCTCTAGTTTAAGACTTGTATGCTCTTGGCATGCATCATATGGTAGTGAAAAGATTTGTAAGATTGATCATGAGGATTTAGGTTATTACATTTTATCATAGTTTTATTAAGTTTATTGTATACATCAATAACGTATGTATTGAAAGTAATATGTATGTGTTAATTGATAAGTTTTAATTTTTTTTAGCATTATCGCATAGTTCATGTCGTATCAGTACTGTAGTATAATATTTGTTAGTAACAATAGTTGATAACATCGCCACATTCATTGGTTATGAAGTGGTTGCTATTAACTCTTATAACAACTCAATTGATACTTTATCTCCTTCCTTTGTATATTAATTTACGCTTTTTATTTTTATTTTTTGTAATAAGTTACATAAAGTATGTAGAGAATAATAATGTTAGGGAGTACATAAACACCATACCTCAGCGATTGTATATAACTTAGCATAACACAAATTTTCTATTATTGTTCTACATCATTTTTCACTTGTCTTATTTGCTTTCCTTGTTCATTTTCACATTACACTTTCATATTATTTAGCATTCATAATTCACTTCCATATAACTCTCTTAAATCTGTTTAAGTAGGTTGTATTTATACATAAAAATATAATAATTACATTTTTTATATTTCTAAGTCAAAGGGGATAAACTTTAGATGCTAAAATTTGGATTTATATGTTAAACTAGTCTTGTACACTTGATGAATATATTTTATGGCTCTACTCTTCAATTTGACCTTCCTCACAGCGAAAAGGCTCCCACTCGCCGCCTCATTGGGTCTAATTGCTTACTTTTTAGTCCAACCCTGATTATTCTAATTAATCCAAATCACCTATAACCAAATAATACCTAAAAATTAATATATATTTGTCACAGTTAGTAACAAAACCTCATCAATTGTCCTCCATCCTTGACAGTTGCATTTAAGGTAGGACAATGGTGTCAATAATATTGTCCATACTCCAACGCAAGTATTTTTACCCTACAAACACTCGAAATTTCAAATATTTCGATGTGTAGGGGTCGGCCTAAGAATGTCATTAACCCTTCTATGAGGATTATTTAAAAGAGCTAGTATAAATACAAGTCAAAGCTAATTCATTTGGACATCTAAAAATTACTAATACATGAATTACAAAAGCTCAATCAATCAACTGCAAAACCAAGCTATTATTCCATATTCATCCATATTTGCATATTAAACATAGGAGCAAACATACTATAGGTCTCAAGTACTCAAAAGACATCCCATGAGCCATATTTTTCAAGATCAAGATATATCACGACATGCATGATTATATAATATATGACATCCTTGTGCACACACACTCCCATAAATAGGGGAAAACTACATAAGTCTGAGGCCCTCTTTGGAGTATTGGTTATGTAGGCAAAGTTCATTAACAAAGGGCTCTTTGAGTCAACTTGACACTACGAGCCCACTAACCTATTTTTAGCAAGGTAACCTAACCTAAAGTGGAAAGCTAGGGTTTGAGATACAAATAACCATCCACAGTGTGTGTGTGATATTTAGATATATAAGATGAAAGCTGAAAGAATACCCATAAAGACCCAGGCAGTCACATCTTGATACAATAAATATTCCTACATATAAGTTGCGTCTAGATTCAGACAATAGTGTCGACATTAGTGTCCATAGGGTGACAAAAGTGTCTAGACGACTAGAAATAATGTTTCTATAATTTGATGACTATTTCCTAAGCATCAGACAACATGTTTCTACACTTATGCATCTTAGATCTATATGTGTATCATTGCATAAGCTAAGTATTGTTTCTTATTTGTGATTATGCAATGAAAATATTGTTTAGCATTGTACTTTCTATATTTAGTATTTTTCATAATTTAGCATTAAAATTAAATATCATAAACTAAATTATTTAATTGACTTGCTTTTAGGAATATGCTATGTCACTCTTGAATAGCCTATTCCCCCCCAAACCTGGAATTTAAAAAAAAAGTTAAACATTTGGTGAATTTGACCTATGTGTCTTCTTATGTAAAACCCTAGTTTAACTTAGGGTTTCTTGATTACTTGATTTCTAAATTAAAAATATTTTAAAAATCAGATTTGTGTTTATTACAAAGGAATAAATCATGTTTAATATGGATGCACCTAGTAGTTTTTGCATTATATAGTACATAATGGTAGTCATTTCTTGTTATATTTCACACATGGCTACAACAATCAGAACTATAGAAAAGGTAGTGTTTTGAAACAAAACAAAACAAAAACTCTATTTACAACTCTTCTTGTAATGATATGGAACCTATGTAACAAGTTCTTCCTAGGCCTAAACTAATAACCAAATTTAAGGGATATGATCTTGTTGAGAAATCAAGTAATCCACATACCAAGAGCTTAAATTTTGATCTTGTTCAATAATCCATTATTTACAAGGATATATTTTATGAAGCATTATGCCAAACTCAAGTATCGAATGACATAACATTGGCTTCTTTTACAGATATTACATATGCAAGATTTAATAAGCAATACAAATCTTGTTAATTTTAATCACACATGTCTACCTTCAAAGGATATCATTATTTAAGACTTGCATATACCAAAACAAATTAATATCCCTAATTAAGGTAAATAAAGGGAATACACACAATAGGTCTCATCGGCAGATCATATTGAAACTCACTCCAATAATTTTATTCCTAAAATTTCATTTTTTGATCTATTAAACAAGTATCACCCCCCATACAAGGACATTCTTTTGAGGACATTGCATATGACAACCTTGCCGAGTAATGTGGAGCCACCATATGTGGCCTCTATGTTGAAATATATCAAATGGACGAAGCATGATATTTACCTTGAAAAGAAGGATTTAACACACCAACATACCAATGAAAATTGATTTAATTTATCTATTGAAATATATGTTCATTCAAACATGGATGCAAATGTTACAATGAACACAAAAACAACAGTGCATACAGTATCACAATAACCTGATAGACTTATCTTATCCAATGCATCTAAGAGATAATTTACACAATTACCAAATTCGCTACTTGAGAAGCTTGTGAAATGTCTATTATTATCTCTCCCTCTTCCCATAGAGGTCGATATGAGTTGACCTCTACCAAAAGGATATCATTAAAATGTTTATTGTGAATATCACCAAGGCATCAAACATTTTACAAGTATATGTTATACCTTAAAACATAAGATCCAAGATCTTCTTGATAACTGGTAGCTTATCTTTGAGACTCCTACAAAATATTCTGGTTTAAAACTTGGTGACCATCAAAACCAAATTATATTTAATGATAGATCCTCTTAAGATAATTCTCGAAGTGAAACTAACATATCATGCATATTATCCTCCACCATATTATGGGCACCCATTAGATGGGAATATTGGCACCCAAAAACACACAATACCCCTTGTAGTTCTAAGGTCTTCTATTACAATTTTTGGGATTCCATATGAATATCTAATTGAACAATAAAATTTTGTTCCATGATAGTTGATTTTAAAACCTATTAAGTTTAATCATATGTGAAAGGGTAAGCAATAGGAAATCCCCTTTCCTAGGTGCCCCATACTTGATAGGCCTTTACATCAATGAGCTACAATGAACATTTTGATATCCTCATTCACACTTCCATGGCACAGTCATTTATCTACAAAAGATTACCATATTTCAAAATGGGTAACAAGACCCACTATTCCACCGAGGAAATTATAAAACACTAAAAAATGGGCTCTATGAACCCCTAAACCTTCTATTACTACTTTACCATCATAAATACCTATAAGATATACACCAAGCATTACAAATTCTCTAGTTTTAGATTTGACACATATACATGATCCTTGATAACATGACCAATTTATTATATTACATTCAGAGTATAGATCACCCTATGAGCCTCCCTTTAATGGGATCATCGACTATCACTCTCTTTCCAAACATTCCAAATTTTTTAAAAAAAATCCAAAAATCAAATTTTCAAGAAAATCCAAAAACATCCAAATGATTTAAAAAATACTAAAAATAATTAGTGTTTCACATGTTTACTAGCTTATACATATGTCGGTTACTTTATGTTAGTAGATATCATATCATATTTATACACACATATATTTCATGGATACTTGAGTGTGATATAGGCAAAAATTAGACCAATGATATCTCAAGTATGCATATGTTGGACCTTTCCTCTTTTAGCATGATAGACTACATTGGGGGAATCTTGCTTCTATATGATCATGATTGCCATAGTTTATATTATTTTATGATCATTTTGCATTATCTTATAGAGCTTATATATCTTACACATGCTTATACTTATATTTTTTATCTTTCATAGTGTATTTGATATGCTATTATGTATGACATTTTGCTAACACATATATGTAAATACTAGTATGACATGATTTTGCTAGTTGTTTATATCTCATTACTTCATCTATTTACATTATATTACTTGAGTGTAATTTTTTTCTTCTTTGTATTTCTTGTGAACCATTTGAACATGTTCCTTTGCTTATTGGCAACAATGCCCTAAGTGTTTCTTATTTATTTGGTGCATACACATTTTCACATGTCTTTCACATGCGTGTATAATATTTGAACATGTCCCTTGTTTGTAGTATCCTTGGACCGCTCTTTGTGTGACATTTGAGTACTCTTGCATATGTGCTTGATTGTTTACTAAAAATTTTATCTTCTAAATTTTACCATGATTATTATCATGCATCTTAATGCTTTTTATGTATGCATACTATGAGCTTCATTGATGTATCTACTTTGACATGACACTACTATATGTTTCTTTACTACATGATTAACACAGATACGGCATAATTGTCTTATCCTTTTGAGATAAGGTGATTATCAATTTTTCAATCTCCTCACCTCAAAAGGGGGTCATGTCATATAATAGATGACTCCACATACATACAACTAATAAAATGAGTAAAATTTGATCTAGTTTACACAATTTACATGGTTCAAATATACATTTGGGATAAAACTATATGCATTGGGCACAAATTTAGGATAATCTTTTTTAGATTTGTGATATATATTATACACATGTCATAGATAAGAGGTTACACTTTGATAAATTCCTTAGTTTGAGACATATTGAAGGTGTACATACACCAAAATACATATACACTTTCAAATTATACATATAATTATGCATTGACCTTACCAATATACAATGGTTGGGATTTTATTTACCACAACAATTGGTTATTTTCTATTAGTGAAATTGATTTCATATTCCCTTGAAGGACTTGGCACTATGATCCTATTATTGTGGGTTGAGATTGTTGCACCATTTGACTCGGGAGAGATTGGCTAAATTAGCTAAATTGGCTAGACTGATTTACATGTGAGTTGTGTGATTGAGATTTTTTTCTCTCAATAGACTTGGCACAATTCATCCTTAAACAAAGTTGGAGGCATGATCACCATCCAATTCCCCTCTTCACAGATCTCCAAGGTTTAGTTTTGAGTCTCTTTCAAATGCTTTAGCTAGGAATCATATCTACCAAGTTAAAATACCAAGGAATAACATGGTTACATTAACACACAAATGTACTCATTCCTTTCTATCTTTATTTCAAGCATTTTTAAATTATTAAATTTTTATATTATATGCACTAATTACACCTATAACATGTTCTTGGTTACAAGTCATTCACATACAAAAAATTAAATTGGGCTTAAACAAAGACAAGGTGTGTTCTACACATCATAGTACACTTTATTTCCTTTAACCTAGTAATTTCATCCTTATGCATTACTCAATTAAAGGGGCATAAATTTAGATGCTAAAATATGGATATATATGTTAAACTACTCTTGTATACTTGACAAATATATCTCATGGCTCTACCATTCAATTTTACCTTCGTCATAGCTAAAAGTCTCACAATCACCACCTCATTGGGTCTAATTACTTACTTCTTAGTCCAAGGGTAGATGCAGGATAATGGGTGACCAAAAAGGGGTTTAAAGAGACATTTTTTTTCTAAAAATAATAGTAGTTAAACTTGGAGATAATTTTAAAGACACTTGGAAAAATAATTTGACAATAACGTAAGAATTGGAATTATGGGATTCTAAATGTAGTTTCTAAATATATATTTTTTCAATACTTAGATGATAAAAATGCACAAAATTGATGCATACATGACAATGGCTTTGTAATTTTTTGTTAAAAAATAAGAAAGTTACATGTATATATATGTAATCACCCAAAAGTGGTATTTGAGTGCTAAGAGTGCTACTTGAGACCACTTATCCCTAAATAAGCCCTAGACCTATCCTAGAGCCTATTCATAGTTATATAGCCTTTGTGTAGGCCATAAATGTCCCTAATCAGCCCCAAAGTAATCCCAGATCCTCTTTCCCATTCTTAGCCCTTTGTGCTTAGTGTTTTGCTAGATTTACACTAGCACCATAATAATGACAGTAGCACCACATGGCGCTAGTGTCCCCAAAATGGTTCTAATTTCCTTTGCTCTATATTTTTCCAAATAAACATATTTTCTAAGGTCAGTTTAGAAAACTTTTATCATCTGCACAAGCAACAAAACAATAAAAATACATGAATTTTATCCCTCTAACCACTAGATGGAAATCAAATGCAAAATACAAGTTCAAACTCAAAAAAAGTTGAGCACAATTAAGCTTATAAATCCTTATTATTCCCTACTTATACATACTACCATCTACAACATCCCTAAGCTCAAATTATCCAAATTTATAGTCTCGAACACATTCAAGGCACTCAAGGCCGCTATCATACTAACGTCACTTACACTTGCACTAGGACTTAAGTGGGGAGAATTATATTAGGATTGATCCCTCCTCAGAGTATTGGTATGTAGGCAAATATATTTATAGTGGGGTATTGAGGATTTCCAACCTACCCTACTAATAAAAACACTTTTTAGCTCATGCCCTAGTTACATGGAGGATTAGGTTTTACACCATAAATTAGTCATCAAAGGAAAAATACAAGGTTCTAAAACTCATGTCCATAAGAACAAACCCTAGAGATCCAAACACAAGTGCACCCAAAAGCTCTGGATAGTCCTGCATAAAGGACACTACTACCAATATTAGGACACTACCACCACTTTAAAATATGATACTACTATCTAATTATGGTGTTAATGTCTAGGAGGGTTTATGACACTAGGATCCAATTTAAAATACTCAGACCAACTTCTATCTTAGTTTTCATCACCCAGATAATCTGTATCAGGTATTTTCTAGCCAAGTAATTAATTTCACTATTTATTACTATGTTTAGAAAAGTTAAAGCTAGTCAATTCTATAACAAATCAATGGATATATTTATTGTAAATTATTTCCCTAATTTAGTCTATTTATATCTTTAATAGGTATGGGATTTACATTCATTTAATTCCTAAAAGGTTAAAATATTTGTTGTACCTGACATACTTTGAACATTGCTCAAACCCTAACCCTAGATGCTCTTAGGGTTTGTATCCTTATTTTTCCTTATTTTATTAGCTTATTTAAGTTTTTTAGATTTCATATATTCTATTTTAGTAGCTTTAATTCAATTTTTTTACTGTATGCCACCTCAAAAAGCTCTCTCTTGTCCACTAAGAAGAATTGCTAGAGTAGGTGGTAATCATATTGAGAATATTCAGATTCTTGCTATTCAAACTTATACCATGGATAATGGACCTATTTTAACTCTTGTTGTTGATCCTTCACACCTTTATTATGTGGATTTAAATGATAATTCATCTGAATATGAATAATATAATCAAGATCAAGATGATACACAAATAGGAAATCAAGACACTCTCCTTCCACTTAACAATGATAACCTAATTGTCAATAAGGATGAGATCCTATAGAGATTCAGAGATAGACTTTGGGAATAACCTCTTAATCATGCATAAAATTTACAATCCCTAATGTAAATTAAGAATAAATCAAATAATAGTCAATCTTCAAATCCCCCAAATAATAATATTTTTACACTTATAGTGGGGCCAATTCAACTAGCACAACCAAAAATTGTCATTCAACAAACTTTGAATATACTTACACATATTGTGGCTAGTTCCTCCATTCCAGATATTATACAATCCCTTATGCATGAGGTTCACACTCTATAGGCTAAGGAGTTACATAAGGGATCCATTAGGCCATCACATGCCTTGGAGTCTAATGTTATCTTACATACACCTTTGGTGCATCACATATCAGTAACTCCCTTGCCATCTGGATTCATTTCACCTAAGATTACATTGTATGGTGGAAAGGGTGACCCAGAGAACCATCTCTAATATTTTCATGTTACATGTTTGGACTACATGTCCAATGATTGGCTTCTCACAAAGTTGTTTACATGTAGTTTAAAGGATTATGACTTACAATAGTTTTATGACTTATCGAATCAATCTATCACAACATTCAATCCTTTGGAAAATATGTTTTTAGGACACTTCTCCTTAAATATTAGTGATAAGATCTCATATGCTCAAGTTTCACAATTGAAACAAAAGTCAAATGAACCTATTGCATGATACATCTTATGATACAAGACTATATTAATTGAATTGAATAGCCCCATGATAGACAAATAGCTTTAAGAAATCTTCAAATAGATTTTTCTACCCACATTACATGAAGTTATCTTGTTTAATAAGTTTCTAACATGCACATATTTTTTCCACACAATAAAAGAAAGAAAAGTCAAGCTTCTATTAATGGGAGAACTAAAATATACCAATGGATCAAAATCAACTATTAAGAGTTCAATTAAGCCTCCATATAAGGTGAGGGCCACTAAAAATAAGAGTAATCAAAATGTCATAGTTAATGTAACTTTAGACCCATCTCCTCACTTGGTTTTATTAGCTCCTCCACATAGAGTCTTCACCAACCTTCTAGAATCGCCAACATGGGTTTTATAGCAAATCTTAGAATGCAATGTCATATATCTCCCTCCCATCAAATAGGTTGATATCACACGACCTGTTCTAAAGAATTATGATTCTAATGCATTCTGTGAGTATCACATGGCACCAAGCCATTCAAAAATAGATACATTACCCTAAAACATAAGATATAAGATTTGATTAAGGATAATTATTGATGGGGGAACACCCATAAAGCCACCAAAAGTATATTAAATGAAAGATAAGGCATTAAATATATTTTTATGTTTGTTTTCAAAACACACAATGAATGAGGTAGGGATAACTTTAGGTGTTCACTACACATACCAGACACATCCACCACTAACTTCATATCATACTATTATAAAGGAGGCACACCCATTACATAATATCATTAGTATGTACAACACTATTTTTCAATTAAACCAATCATCACCTTATCATAACACAAGATTTTTGATGATTATACAAATTTATATGCACTCTTTATACGAACCTAATAAATCATCATCCTATCTAGAGTGTTATAGTTGATAACAGGTCAAGAATTAGCATGTGCACTATCAAACTTTTATAGCATTTTGAGTATTCAAAGCAAGATATATCCCTTATAGACATAGTTATTAGTGGTTTCAATGGTCATGTTGAAAGATCTATTGAGGACATTATGATTCCATTATAGGTTGGACTAGCACATTTGTGACTTAGTTTAGTAGTACCTAATGCAGGCATGTTTTATATGTTATCAGGATGGCTATGGATATAAAAACTAAGCACCATCCCATCCATAGTGCATAGATGCCTAAAATATATACATGCAAATCAAGTGGTCATAGTTGAGGGTCTTCCATATGAGCATCCTTTACCTATTCCATAAGAATTTACATCACATTTATCATTTATAATATAGTTACCAGATACATCACAATTATTATTTATAACTTAAAACATAGTTCTATTGATACACCACAAAATTTAGTAGAGCCACCATCACAAGTGAGGCCTACTCCTATAGTATTGACATGTACGCATTCTCTCCCATGAAGAACATTATTAGGTAGACCCTTATGTCATAGATATGTTACAAATTCTAGAGGGTATACCTCTACTCACTTTCTACCGAGATCAATATTACTGAGTTCTCAGGGTTATCATAATAGGACACCTATGTCACCTACAAATTCTTCTATTAGATAGCTTCTTAAGTTCCCTATAGTTCATAGGACACCACAATCAGTGCCACAAATTCCTAGCACCACTACACATATAGATATAGATATAGATCACTTAGTGCAATAGATTATGGGACCATAATTGCCCTTTCACATAACATGCACAATCACAATACCTTTATTTGACACAAGCCATGGTGATAGTGAGTCTCCCATGAGACTCATCGGTTATTATTATTTCTCTCTTATTTTACATACTTTCCCTCTCTTTTTCTCCTTGTAAATAGTTCATTTTCATGTTTATTATACATAACTTATTTTCAAAAAATATAAAAACAATACAATATTTCAAAAACATTCAAATATTTACTCAAAAATCACAAAATTATAGATTATATGCATTTTCATGTTTATAATTATTATATTTTATGTTACTTATATTAGTATAGATGGTTTTATCATACTACATACATGTTTCACTTGTTCTTTTCGAGTGCTTGGAAATTGGTATGGGACTTAGGTCCACTACACTGATCTAGGCTTGTTATTATCTACCCATTGGGGGCATATACACTAAGATATGGGTTTTCAATTGACACATTTGCCCACTTGGGGGAATCCTATACACAATTTTGATTACCAAGTTCTATCTTTCTATACTCTACATCCCAATTTTAGCATTGTTATATCTTGATATTGACCATGCTATGCTTAATCATATTTTTGACTGCCTATTACTACTTTAGACTCAACATATGTACATCCTAGATCTTACACAAATTTGTATTACATATTCATGAATACTTTCACTTATATATTTATTAGTTTAGACTTAATTGTATCTTTATGTTTCTTCTATTTGAGGGCATTTGAATATGCCATTATTCTTTCGCTATATGCCACTTATATTCACAATATGTATGCTTTAGAAATGTGCCCATGTCTTTGTGTGTGTCTTCATTATTATGTATGTGGACATTTTAACATGTTATTATATGTTCTCTAAGACAAATTGCTTGTTTCTTGTGTATGTAGACATTTTAACATGTCCTTGTATGTCTTGTTTTTATTAGATTTAGTGACATGTGCCCATGTCCCTTGTATTGTGGCCCCTTGACCTACTTTGTTGCCTCATGTGTTTTGTATGTATCATTTATTGTATATATCATATACATGAAAATTGAATTTGATTATTACACACACTATATTTTGATGCCATGAGGGACCTCATGCATCTACCATTCCTACTTGGGTGCCATGATTGACATCATGCCCCATCCCCCTAGGCAACTACCCAATTTTACTCAGATTTGTTATTATAGACATTGTTATATCTATCATGAAACCCTTGTGAATGATAGAAATGACATAAATATTACATAAAATATTTATGCTCAAATCATCTTACATTATGATGTTATGTATGCCCACTATATTGTATTATTACACAATTATCATAAATGCTCTAGCTAACACACATTTTGTAGAGCTTTTTCTTTTGAGAACAATTTGTGTATAGGTTTAACAACTCTCATTAAAAGATGGGTCATTCATATGGGTTTGTCACATGTATTAGGATCATATATTTCACTTATAGTACGTTTTTTAACACACAAGCTCAATTATAGAAAATCAGACACAAGTAAGCATTGTGATAAAATAGTGACCCAAAAAGCAATACAATTGCACATAAATCAGACCAAAAGGACACTAGTGTTTTCACTTGGATGTGCACCTTTTGAGGAGATGAAAAATCCCTCATAATCTAAATGGCACAATGGAATCACCTCTAGGATTGTGGGTAGCCTAAGGATGAGGTGAATCTCTAGATAGGGTTAGTTACCTTGATGTGCCGCTTTGTTTTACAACTATAACTAGACTTGGGGGGTGAAAAGGGAGAAAGATAACTAAAAGAAAACTAATATAATTAAGGTGATACACTAGATAGATTAATTACATCCAACCATATGCATATTATACTTAAAATCAAAGGACAAACTAAACATACACTTCTCCAATCTATGTCTTCTTACATCAATATTACATTATGAGGTTACGAGAGAATGTCTTAGGCTAGGAGGACTAGACAAGAGAACTTGAATGGCACTAATGAATAGACTAACTCACTTAAACCATGGGTATTTCTTGGAACACTTCACATGCCCTACAATAAGAAGCTACAAATAGGTGAAAGAATGAGACCACATGTTAGGAATCCATAGTCTTCACTAGACAAGATTTATCATCCAAGTAAAACACACTATGAAAAGTCATGAAAGAGGTAAAACTTAATAGTTTTATTTATCAAAAGACATACAAATGATCAGGGTTTCACCATACTCAGGTGGAGCATCCAATACAATGTCCAAAATGGCTAGTTCTTATAGAACTTGTGTGTGAGAGAGAAGAAGAGAAGTTTAAGGGTGCACATCCAAGTGACAATAGTTTTTGGCATGCTTGATGGGAATCTTGTTCCAAGAGGTTGAGAGATTTTTGGTGTTATCTCTCAATAATCAGCCTTTAGAGGCATCTATCAAAGCATCAATAACAACTTCAAAGTTTTATCATCTAGTCAAGCAACCTGGGTATTCTTTTTGAAGATGGTTGATGATCATTTCTTATGTTCTTGATTCCTAATGAAGTTTCATGGCTAACCTTAGTTTTGAGTTTTGTTCTCTCAAGTTGGTGAAACCTTCCAAGCTTGTGCCATTCCCCATAATTATGAACATGTTCTTAATGAGCCTTGGTCTAACTATAATCAACCTTGTCATGAAGTGTATCAATCCTACAATAAGACTTGTTATGAACCAAATTTTACTCCTCAACAGTCCTATGAGCCATGTTAGTCCTATATTCCTTCATTTTTCTCTCCATATGGACACCATGTTGTTGGATAATCCTATAAGAATGGCTACCAAGAAACCTATCAAGAAACACTTCCCTATTAGTCCCAATATGAGCCCTCTAATCCATATCATGTTGCTTATAATCCTCAAGAGTACTTCTATGAGTCTTGTCATATGAAACCAAATGTTCCCATGGATTATACACAATGATATCATTGGCAAAGTGAAGATATTACTCATGTAGATGCTACCCCTCCTAATCAGCCTAAGAATTCACTTTCATTAAAACTCACTAGTGCTTTCCTCTTTTCCAAACCCACTCATAAGACTTATCCTTCATTCCACACTCCATCTCTAATTCCTTCACCTTCCACTACATCTCATACTCCATCTCCTTCACCTCAAATCCATGAGCCTATCCATCAACCTTTCACATCATTCCTTCTCAAGGAGGAATCTATCTTGAGAGAAGAAATTGAAGAAGAGAAAATTCAATTCATGTCTAATCAAGAGGCTCTCATGAGTGATTATGAGGAAGAAATCACCATAGAATATTCCCTTGGTGAACAAAAGGACAATCCAATAGCTGATGTGTCTATATTTGAATGGATGTGTGACCATGAAGAACCCCGTACACTTCACCCTCAATCTGATTTTGAGTTTTATGTGCCACCTCCATCAACTAGTTCATCTTGTCCTCAGCCTATCACTCTTTGCCTTGATGGAATTGTGGTATGGGAACCTAAGGAGGATCAACTAGTTGATAAAGAAAGATACATCTTGCTTGAATAAAACCTACCTCCTAAACCGCATTGGGATAAGTCACATGATTTCAAGATGCCTAGTCTTAGCATCACCATGAAGGAGGAGGAGATGAAGGATATTATATCCCTTGAAGAAGACTCTACATTTAATCAAAAGGTTGTAGATGATCATCTCAAACATGAAGTGGAATGTGCTATCAAGGATGGAAAACATTTTCAAGTCATCTCTCAAGAAGTGGTAGTCCTAGGAGAGTCTCATGAGCCCAAGGTAAAAAAAGTAGCTCTTAAAGATGATCATGAGGAAGAATATTTATGGTATAAGTTCAATTCCATATGCAAGGAATTTGATGAGTTGGTTAATGTTTATTCTTATCCAAAAGATTACATAGTTAATGATAAGCCCAATCTTGTTGATGAGTTTAATGAACATGATATTGAGTGTTTAACCAAACATAAAGATAAATATCTTTTTTATGGTCAATAACATTTTGTTATGAATCCACTTGGTGAAGCTCAATAAAATGGTCTAAACTCATAAGTTTGCAAGGAGGTCTATTAGACCTTGAAGGGACTTAATGCCAAATGGGGTAGTAAATTTATTTTATAACCTTGGGTATGATTTATAATAAATTGTAACATGTTCATAGGGTTATATAAGAGGTTTTTGAACCTTTTAGAGGTAAAGGAAACCATCAAAATTCATTTTGGGTTCAGGAGTATAGGTAAGCCTACTAGGCAAAGATTGGACCTAATGAGCAATGAGGAGTCACTCACAATCCTAGCATGATATGAAAACTAATATAATTTGGATCATGTTTTTGGGGTTGATACAGAGGTTTCCAAGTCATTTTTGTATAGAGAAAATCAAGGAAATTCATTTTGGACCTTGAAACCACTCAGACTTGTGTAGAAGGAGAAAAATAAGCTCGATATGAGAAGTTTCAATGCTCATATCTTTCATGAAGCATTTAATGGATGGAAAATGAGTTACGGGAGGTTATTAAGGGTATTTAATGCCATATTTGTGTAATTTTTTTAGGTTGGATGTCTAGTTTTTATGAACAATCCTTAAGAGGTCAAATAGGCCTAAAACCCTACTAAACCCTCAACTAGGACCAGTTTGGGAAAATGGAGTTGGATATGTAATCTAGTGAGATATTTTGGATAGGATGGTGATTGTAAATTATATAGTAATACTTAAATACACTCTCCATATTTTTTGGTTGTATGGAATTGTATGGATGGGGGTAGAAACATGTTTTCTACCACTATTTTATGTGTTTTGTAGGTTCTATAAAGAGTATGAGCATGAAAAAAAATTTGGAAGGAATATATATAAGTTGTATAACCCCTCATTTAATTTTAAAATTCTATATAAAATCATAATTACCTCAAAAAATAGATTCAACTCAGCTAGTCAAAACTGGCCTAATGGATAAGCTAGGGAAAAGTGTGAAAACGTCAAGTGGATGGATTTTTAAGGTGTCCTTGATGATTATAAGGACATGGAGGGAGTTGAAACATGTAACCCACTAAATTTTATATATTTTAATGTAAAAAATATGAATTTTTGGAAGCCAAGTGTGTAGGGTGCGTGAAAAGAGAGTTTTCTAGATAACAAATGATGATGGCTCACTTTAAAAAGTTTCTAGAGGATTAGGAATGCAAAAAATGAATGTAGATGCATGTATGAGAGCCTAAAATTACATTAAAATTATTTTACATAATCTTAATTAGTTACAAAGCATTCAAATAGGTTCAAATCATGAAGGCAGTTTTTGGAACCAAAATGAGGAGTTTCTTATCACTTTTCATGAAATTTATGCCTTGTATGGACACTTGGAATTCCATAACTTTTATGGTTCATGAAATATAATTCTAAAATTCATAATTAAATACTTATATTATCTTTAAAAGTGTCCTTGTGACCCTTGGACTTCTTTTCTTCTCTCTCTCTCATAAGTTCTATAAGAACTAGTCATTTTGGCCATTGTATTAGATGCTCCACATAAATATGGTGAAGCCTTGATCATTTGTATAAATTTTGATCAATAAAAATAATAAGTGTTACCTCTTCCATGAATATTCATAGTTATGATGAATTTTTTTTAGTGAAGACTATGTATTCCTAACATGTGGTCTCATTCTTTCACCTATTTGTAGCTTCTTCTTGCAGGGCATGTGAAGTGTTCCAAGAAATGTCCATGGTTTAAGTGAGTTAGTCTATTTATTATTTCCATTAAAGGTCTCTTTTCTATTCCTCCTAGCCTAAGACATTCTCCCATAACCTCATAATGTAATATTGATGTAAGAAGACATAGATTAGAGAAGTGTATGTTGAGTTTGTCCTTTGATTTCAAGTGTAATATGCATATGGTTGGATGTCATCAATCTATCTGGTGTATCAACTCCATTATAGTAGTTTTTTTAATTTATCTTTCTCCCTTTTCACCCCCCAAACTAGTTTTAGTTTCAAAACAAAGTGGTATATCAAGGGAGCTAGCCCTATTTAAAGATTCACCTCATCCTTAGGCTACCCACAAGCCTAGAGGTGATTCTATTGTGCCACTTGGATGAGAAGAGATTTGCCATCTCCTCAAAGGGTGCACATCCAAGTGACAACAACTAGTGCCCAAGTTGGGATACTAACACCACATTTTAAAAAATAACACTATGGTCTAGGATATGATACTATAATATCCTTAGTTTCAAAAAAACCTAGATTATCTAGAAAATTATAAAAGGTATAATACAAGTTTGCATATATTCAATTATAGATTTATCAGTTATAATTAGTTTGTTTAGATTCATATTAATTCAAATTAGATTCGTATCAATTTTCTTAGATTGGGGGCATCATGCATGACGTGACCATTCCTAAATTTAGTTTAGATACCCATATATAGTTTATTATAACTCAATCTAGATTCCATATGATCAAATATCATATTTGGGGGCATGTGTGCAACACATTATTTTGGTATGCTCACTTACACACCAATTGATTAGATGGAATGGAAAATTACATGCCATTATCTACACTAGATACATTTGACATCATATTCTAGGTTGGACATTAGTTTCATGCCTTACTCGATCTATAGTGGTTAGTATTCCTAAGTGACCTAGAGTCACCTAATATACTTGAGTGGCCCTAGAGCTAATATACATAATTAGATATACCCAATTAGATATTTATAGTAGTTTATATAGTTTAATTTTAGATGCATCTACTACACATAGGTGAGTAATGATGGAGTCATGGCCTACTTGAGTTCCTAATCCACCTACATGAGAGGTTTGGACATAACATCGGTCCAACATAATCTATTCATAGGTCATGATCCATCAAGTAGGGATAGGAAATGATGTAATCAAATCTATACTGAGTAGTTAAGCCACACACATGGGAAGATTGATAAAGGTATTAGATTAGTCCAATTTATTCACTGATTGATCACTATATACACATACACATAATGGTTGTCACTAGTTTTATGCCTTGGTTCATGTACCTAGTGAGGTGTATTCATTCCTTTCCTCTTTCTCATCTCTTTACTCAGTTTTACTTAGGTTTAATTCTTTACTCAATATAGTCTTTTGATTTTGATATCTTTTAAGTAAGGACTGATTTATGCACATTTCACTTGTAAGACACTCATTAGAGCATGCTTCACATACTCAAATCCAACTTCACATACTCAAACCTAGTTTCATGAGCTTCACCTCATAGGTAAGTCTAGGTATGCTTCTTTTTCCTTTATCCTAGTCATTTCACTTTGTTGCATTTTTAGAATAAAGGGGGGGGGGAAATGTAATCACCCAAAAGTGGTATTGGAGTGCTAAAAGTGATAATTAAAACTAATTATCCTTATCTTAGCCCTAAACCTATTTTAGATACTATTTTCACACATATCCAACCTTCATGCAAGCCACATGCATCCATAGTTAACCCCAAAGTAGTCTCAGACCCTCTTTTTCTGATCCTAGCCCTTCATGCCTGGTGTTATGCCAATTAGACATAGTTCCATAATAAGGACATTAGCACCACATGGCACTAGTGTCCCAAAAATGGAACTAATGTTCTTTTCCCTATCTTTTCCCAAATATATATCTTTTCAAAACTAGAAACTCCTAAGGTCAGCCTAGACATATTTTATCATCTGTAAAAGTAAAAAAATAGTATAAATACATGAATTTTAGCCCTCTAACTAATAGATGGAAATAAAATGAAAAATACTCATTAAAACTTAGAACAAGTTGAGAAAAATTAAGGTTATCAATCCCTATTCTACCCTGCTTATGTATACTATCATCTATAACAACCCTAAACTTAAATTATCCATATTTATAGAATCAAGCACATTCAAGGCACTCAAGGCTACTATCATAGTAGCATCACTTAGAATTGTATTAGCACTTAGGTGGGGAAAACTACATCAGGATTGATCCCTCCTTAGAGTATTGGTATGTAAGTAACTCTCTTCATAGTATGGTATTAAGGTGTCTACCATGCCCTACTAACAAACACACTTTTTAGCTCATGCCCTAGTTACAAGGATGATTAGGGATTGTATAATAAATAAGTCATTATAGGCAAAATACAAGGTTAAAAATCTTGTGTACATAGGAACAAAACTCATATATCTAGACATAGGTGCACTCAAAAGCTCAAGATAGTCCTACACAAAGGACACTACTACCAATAATAGGACACTACCACCACTTTTTCAATAATGGCACTACTATCCAATTGTGGTGCTACTATCTAAGAGGAGTTATGACACCAAGATATAGTTTATGACACTAATACCAACTTATATCATAGTTTATATCACCTAGATCATCCATATCAAGTGTTTTTTAGCTAAGTCATTACTTGCACTATTTATTACTTATTTTAGAAAATTCAAAGCTAGCCAATTTTGTAACAAATCAATGGTTGTATTTATTGTGTATTATTTACTTGATTTAGTCTACTCATATTTTTAACAAACATAAGACTTACATTCATGTATGAAATTTCATATATGGATAGAGAAAATGATGAAGATTGTTGAGAATATAATTTAACAATTATATATATATATATATATATATATATATATATATATATATATTACAATTCAAAATAGCTAGAAAATTTAAATCACATGTGTATGCACATAATGTTTTGACGTTAACTTCATGATTTTTTTTTGTAAAACATAGCCAATAATGTGTAGATTGTTGAGATATAATTTTTATGAACTTTTGATTAACAGTAAAAAATTTATAATGGTATTTTTAATGATATTTATATATTCCATAATGAGGCATGTTTTTTACAAATTAATTAAGAATTATAAATAATAGTTTTACGTTAAAAATATTATATATTCAAAAACTATGTTTTCCCCTCTACAAACTCATATTTTTTTAGATAGTAAAATATTCCTAATAAGATGTGTTAGAAAAGATGAAAAAGACATAAAAATTTACTAAAAATCATGTGGGTTGTTCCATTATAGGTTTTAAGCTAGGTTTAGACCCCCCTAAGACTAAAACTGAACCAATTTTAGAGTGAAACCAAAAAAGTCAAATCATATATATCTTAAAATGGTGTATGCTCTTTAGACAAGGGTGAGAACCATTTGTAAAGGTAATACACCCTTTGTAAAACACATTCACCCTTTAAAAAGGGTGTACGACATTTGGAAGGCAACTATAGATGATATTTTTTGATTATATATCACCTCAGTCTCGTCCACTTGGAAAACTTAGACCTTGGCTATTCCTCTCAATTCTCTACCTTACCCACTTTTTCAAGTCTCTTATCTACTCTATCTTTGTTCCTCTTTACCCATATATCTTAGTCCAACCAATGTTATGTTGATTACCTAGGTCTTCTATCTTGCCCATAATGCTTAAAATGTACTTATCTTCCATCTCTATAAATTATAAACTTGTACCTAATTTTATACTCCATGGACACTAACATCTGAGATAGATAGAAGTGTCAATGTTACTGTCTCATCTTGACATAAGTGTCCAGTAACCTAAATTCATATAAATTATAAATGAAACATATCCTAATGGTCAGCCTAAGTGATTTAATGTGAGTTATTACTCCAAATGAATTGATATAAATATAAGATCAAGCCTCATTTATCCCTCACCTATAAAAAGACCAAAGAGAACAAGGCACTTATCAAAAACACTCTATCAAGCATTTAATTGATCAAAACTTCCCTATTTCCATACTAGTCATAGGTACACCACATCTACAAGTCTAAAGTACTAAAAAATCAGTCTAAGAGCCTAATTTAACAATTTATAATCTAGGCCACTATTTTACTTATTTTACACACATTTAATGATTCACACACCAGCCAACATGTAGGGGATAACTACATCATTATAAATCCCTCTTCAGAGTATTAGATATATATGCAAAATCATTTGACTATGGGATTATTGGGGTCAGCTTAACACCATGTGTCCACTACTCATTTTTTCCTAAAGTCATGATAAAATTCTAGGGTTTTATCATTTCATAAGCAATGACTATCCATGACCTAGATCTGAATGCAATAAAATGAAGGTGAATTAGAACCTATATGCATCTATATGGTCATATCCTATTTCAAAAAATATTACATAAATGAAACTAACATCGAATCTAAATAGTAGCATCAACGTAATTGTCCTAGGTTGATGTTACTATCTAGAGAGTCAAAGATATAAGATCTAAAATCTGATGACTATTTTAAAATCTACTTCCAACCTATTTTCAACCTATTCTAGATACAAAATGGCAAAATCATAATAACAAGCTAATTACTTCACTTCTTTATCATTTATATATCTAACATAGTTTTACTTTCAATATTTAGACTATCTTAACATAACAAATTTAATATATGTTTATATCTAAGTTTATCATCTAATTGGCTTGCTATAGATTTGATTATCACCCTTGTTCCATTTCATTTCTATATACCCATTTAATCATAATCAAAGGCTAACTCCATGACTTAGATTTAAATTTATGGTTAAACATTTAGTGAACCCAATTTGTGTGAATGTAATTTTTTTATTCTTAGGGTTTTAAACTAGCTAGGATATTAGATTACTTTACTTTTTAATTTCTTACTTTTACTATTTTACATGCAACCTAGGCATATCCCTAGATTGGGAGGTGTGTCTATTGAACATATTGAGATTCCACTCCACCCATCCAAGATGCCTCAAACTAATGAGGGATCTCATACCTTGAATCATGATGACACCCATGTTGACAATGAAATAATGCTGATAGGGTTATCATATAATAAGATATTTATAATGAAAACCCTGAAACAAATGAAAAAGAACAAGTAGACCATGATCAAGTGCATCTAATTACATTATTTTGTGGTTGTATTTGACAAAACCTTGAAGATATTAATGAGATATTAAAAACTATACTCAAAGTAACAAAATACAAAACCATAGTGGAAACATCCCTCCCCTTGAACATTATAATTAAATATATCTATTGGGGGTATAGATTACGTGTTTAAACCTTTGTTCCTTGAAACTAATATTGATACATCTATCACAAAATAACCTTTTGTTTTAACAAAAATATTAGTTTCAATGCCTATTACTACTTCAAACATGTTTTCATCCCCTTTGGTGACTACTCAACGTACTAACCTAAATCCCATGGGGCCTACAATTTAATCATTCCTTCAAGTTATAAAGACCTTTGAAGATAAAATTACAAACATTGAATAAAAATATTTAAAATTTTGTCATGTCATAGATTCACAAGATGTGTTGCATAACCATATCGCACTTGAAATCTATTTACACCCCTTTCCAACTAGATTTATTACAACTAAGTTTACATTATATGATGGTAAGGGTGATCCTAAATAACATCTTCAAAAAATTTATGTGGCATGCCTTGACTATGCTTCCAATGATAAAATTTTGACCAAACTATTTCCAAGAAGCCTCAAGGACTATGCTTTAAGGTGGTTATATGATTTACCTCTCCAATCCATCAAGGCATTCAAACCTCTTGCAGATTAGTTCTTAGCACATTTTTCCATTAACATTTTCAAAAATATTTCCTATGCTAAAATTGTAAAAATAAAACAAGGCACCAATGAACCTATCAATGAATATATCCTGAGATGTAAGCTAATGCTAGATAAAATGATCAATCTTATGGTAGACAAAGAGTTGAATAAAGATATATTCAAGGAAATTTTACTTGATTTCTTACTTTATTCCATTAGTTTTAAGAATTTAAAATATTTTGATGACTTATGCCATGTTGTACGGGACCGTGAAGTGAATATTATGTCATTGAATAAGGTCAAGTGTGTTGCAAACACACCAATTGCATCTACATCTAGTAACAAGTT
Source organism: Torreya grandis (assembly GCA_037957365.1). NCBI lineage: Eukaryota > Viridiplantae > Streptophyta > Pinopsida > Cupressales > Taxaceae > Torreya > Torreya grandis. The sequence goes on from JARHVA010009364.1 coordinate 195,072, forward strand.
CAAAATTAAACCAAGTTACAAGGTAAAAAATCTTGAGCCTAAAAAGGAAACAACCATAAAGGTTAACATAGTTTCATAGTAGCCTAATCAACTTGTCCTATCTAATACACCAAGGAGATAATTTATACATTTGCCTAAGTCCCCAGCTTCATTAATCACATAGTTACTAGAGTGTCAGCTTATATCTCTGCCTCATCCTATTGAGGTTGATATATATCGATCTCTACCCAAAATATATGATGTGAATTCTTGTTATTATTATCATCAATGGCCTAGACATTCTACAAGTAGATGCTTTACCTTGAAACACAAGATCCAAAATCTTATTGATGACCAAAAGACTACATTTGAGGATCCTCCTAAGGAATTGGGCTCACAACTTGATGATCACCATAAATAAAAAATATGTAAAAATCCCATACAGGACCATTATCATAAGGAACCACAAGTCTAAATGGCATATAATGCACATCCCCCTCGACCATATTATGGACACCCCATAGATAGGGTTATTGGTACTTACATGTGACATATAATTCCCATGGTTCAAAAACCTTTTATTTCCTTTTATGAAAGTAAAATTAAGGACGATGACTCTGGCATCCACTCTCTATTCATTTGATCATACCTTGAAAAACACCCCATACATAGTGTTATGATTGATAATGGTGCAATAAAAAATGTTTGCACCTTGACATACTTACATACTTGGGTTATACTCATAATGATTTACAATCCTCTACCAAATTAACTAAAGCCTTCAATGAGACCTCCAAAAAGGTTCTTGGTGAGATTAAATTGCCTTTATATGTTTCTCTCAGACATGCGGTTACTACCTTTTTAGTTATCCCTTTCACATGAATATTTAATATCTTATTGGGAATACTTTGGATACACACTCTTAGATTAGTACTTTATATAGTGCATGGGCATGTAAAATACATTCATACCAATTAGGGCATTATAGTTTTTAGAATTCCATATGATCATCCTCTTGAATAAAATAAACTTGTACCTAGATAATTAACCATCAAGCCTACTAAGGCTAATTCACTGTAAAAGGGTAAGAAACAATCATTCCCTTTTACTAAGCATCCAATACTTGAGAGACCATTATATCAGAGACATATAGTGGATTCCATGGAATCCTAATATTCTACTACACACCATGTCTAGATATCTAGAGCACCTCAAAATGCACATATTAAGCAATCAATGATGGTTTCTAAAAACCCCTATGCCTATTATTACTACATTATTTCACAACCATAAAGTCTTATTTTACATATTAAGCAAACAATGATGGGTTATAAAAACCCATATGACCATTATCCCTATAAGCGTGTAAAATAAAATTAATGTCAATTAGGTCATTATAATTTCTAGAATTCTATATGAGCATCCTCTTGAATAAAATAAACTCATATGTAAATAACTAACCATCAAGCCTATTAAGTCTAATTCAATGAAAAAGGGTAAGAAACAATCAATCCCCTTTACTAAGCATCCAATACTTTAGAGACCACTATATTAGAGACATATAGTGGATTTCTTGAAATCCCAATATTCTACTACACACCATGTTCAGATATCTAGATCACCTCAAAATGCACATATTAAGCAATTAATGATGGGTTCTAAAAAACCCTATGCCTATTATTCCTACTATTATTTCACAACTATAAAGTCTTATTTTACATATGAAGAGAACCATTCATACAATAATGATAGATATTACACCTATATATACTCCTTGACAACATAACCTAGGTATTACACCATATTCATAGAGGGGAGATAACTATGTCCATCCATTGGATGGTATCATAGGATGATCTTTCCTATTTCTAAAAAAAAATCAAAAATATTAATACCATCCAAAAATACAAAAACATTTTAGGCACTTACATGTGTTATTGGCTCCTTGGAATCCATGTGTTACTTCCATAGTGATGGACCACATACTTAGTTACTCCTACATACACACATGTGTCACACTTCTATTTGAATGTTATACAAGAATATATAGACATATGATACATTCATATTTCGAATGTTGGACCTTCCTTTTAATCATGTCATATATAAATTAGGGACATTCTCTTCATTGATCTTGATACACATAGGTTATATGATTTGATGATCACTTTACATTATCATGTTTGAGCTTACATATGTACTTACATACATGCCTATTATCCATGATTATATCTTACATAGGGTACTTGATATGCTATACACATGACATAATTTCCTAACATAGTGGATCCATGAGCTACTATGACATGTCTATGCCAGTTGCTTATGCTTTGCCTTATGAACTTCTTTGAATGTATTGTATTCCTTTTTCAAGCATTTGAATATGATCCTTTACTTGCATCCCCTTGCCTATGTATTATTATATTAACATTTTCATATGTCATTATTTGTTATATATACATTTGAATATGTCACTATTATCTTTATAGACATTTGACTAAGTCATGTTCCTTCGATTGTGTGACATTTGAACATGCCCCTTGTTTGTGGTATCCTCAGACCATTACCTTTTGACTTACTCTCAAATGCTTTTATGCGTGTGATTATTTATTTGTTGGGCTTGTATTATTACTATTTATAAATTTCCATGATATTTATCATGCATCTTAGTCCTACATGTGATCACATTGGTTATATGTGATTCAATGATACATTCACTTAATCATGTTTCCTTATATATGCTACATGGTTACATTCACAGAGTATATAGTTGTCTTATCCTTTTGAAGTGAGGTATATCCTAGTTTTTATTTTTCCCTCACCTCAAATGGGGTAATTTAAAAGATACATATTATCCACACATTCAAAGTTTCCATATTATAGTAGGGGCATGATTTTAACATCAATATGAAAGGTGGTAACATCAACACAAAAGTGTACTCCTAAACCTTGATCTTTCAATTTCACTCTATTTCAAGTACTTTCAACCCAAATTATATGCACTAATTTTATAATGTACATGCTCTTGGTTACAAATCACTCACTAGAAAACACTTAAGTTGGGCACATAGAAAGATAAGGTGTGCATACACACCCAAGTATACATTATTTTGCTTTAAACTAGTAATTTCATTACTATATTAAAGTGGGGGGGGAAATGTAGACTATATTTTGTGATTATATATCACCTCAGTCTTATACACTTGGAAAACTTAGACCTTGATTATTCCTCTCAGTTCTATACCTTTCCCACTTCTACAAGTCTCACATCTACTCTATGCTTGTACCCCTTGGCCTATATCTCTTAGTCTGAATAGTATTACGTTGATACAAAAATTCTTAAAATGTACTTATCTTATAGCTTTGTAAGTTTTTAACTTTTCCTCACTTTCTTATTCCCTAGACACTAATGTCTGAGATAGACAAAAGTGTCAACAAAACTATCCTATCTCAATGTAAGTGTTCAGTGCCCTAAAGTCATCTAATTTACAAATGAAATGTATCCTAATAGTTAGCCTAAGTGATTTAATGAGAGGTATTACTCCAAAGGGATTGATATAAATACAAGATCGGCCCTCATACATTCCTCACCTAGAAAAATATGAAAGAGACCAAGGCACTTATAAAAAAAACTCTATCAAGCATTCAATTGATCAAAGCTTCTTTGTTTTCATACTAGTAATAGGTAAAACACATATACAAGTTTAAAATAGTAAAAGATCAACCCAAGACTCTGATTTTCCATGTTATAGACTAGGTCACTATTGTATTTTATTTATACACATTGTATGATTCACACATAATCTAACACATAGATGAGAACTACATCAGTCTGAGGTTATATTCAAAATATTGGATAAGTAGGTAGTGTCATTTGATAGTGGGGTCATTGGGGTCAGATCGACACCATGTGCCTACTAACCCATTTTCCCCCAAGGTCACATTAAAGATGGAAACATATGGTTTTTCCATTTCACAAGCAATGACTATCCATGACCCAGATCTAAATACACCAGAGTGAAGGCAAAGCAAAACCTAGAAACATCCAAGTGGTTGCATCTTGTTTCAGTAGATATTATGTATAAGACATTAGCATCAACCTAAATAGTAGAATATGCATAAATTCCATAGGATGACATTAATTTATAGAGAGCTAGAGGTATCAAATCTAAAATTTGATAATTGTTCTATAATCTACTTCCTGCCTACTTTCAGCCAATTACAAATCTAGAACTATATTAATATTAGAACAAGCTAAGTACACTTATTTATCATTTCTATATCTAGCATAGTTTGAATTTCCATATTTATACTATCTTAGCATAATAAATTTAGTATATGCTTATATTTTAGTTTAGCAACTAATTGGCCTACTATAGATTTGATTATAACCCTTGTGCCATTTCATTTCTATCTACCCCTTTAATCTAAATCTTAGTATAATTCCAACACTTAGATTTCATTTTAGGGTTAAACAACAACAAATCTCAATTAATGTAATGGAACTTCCATACAGGTCCTCTAGACTTTTCAAAAGTGCACACTCCCTTTTAGTTCACAAATTTTACTTATTTTCCCATGAAATTCACTCTTTTCATTTTTTATTTTACAAACTTGGAACTGATTTTTACTACTTACACTCTATAAATTATCCATTTATTTATCTTAATTACTATAAATTATTTAATTTTTATTTTAGAATTGGACTTATTTGCATAAAGATAAAAAATGGGGTGAGGTAAGTGCTAAAAAAGGTAAATTAAGGAGATAAAAATGAGGAAATATAAGTCAAGAGATAAAAATAAATAAAAAGACAAGCAACTAGGAGATCATCCATAAGAGCTTCTGAACAAGGTGAAGATACTACCTCCACTCTAGGTAATATTTCAAATGAAAATGATGTTAGAACATTTAATGTCTAAGTAGTGTAATTATAAAACCCTTAGTACATTCTAGGTAATTAAATAATAATGATTTATTATTTATTAACATAATTTAACAACCTTTATAAATAAATAATAAAACATAAATTATTTATTACTCATCAGTAAAAGTAAAATATAATTGTTTATTTTATTATAAATGTTTTTGAATGTTCTCAGGATGGTTAGACCTATTGGTTAAAATAGTCACAACCCTTCAAATTTTAATATAAAATAGGGTTTACATCTATTGTTCATATATCTTGAAAACTCAAATTTTACTATTCTCAGAGGCTTTTGTGAAGAAGTTTTGTATCTGTGTGTGGCGAATACTAGTCTGTGAAGATATTTTGAGAGTGAGATTGAGAAGATTTTATGTATTGGAGAATTGTTTTAACATTAAATAATCACTATGGATTTTTACCTCCATTATAGGTTTTCCAACCTAATCTCTATATCACTATGTTAAATTGATCTAAGATGATTATGTTATGCTTTGCTATTCATTTATACTTTTAGATCACCTATGTGAATCATGCATATATGTATTTAGATATTTTCATGGTTTTAGAGCAAGGGGATGTATAATTAATTAGTAGACAATTAAGATCTCTTAGATAAGTCAAAGATAAAGTCAATTAATTATTTTTTGAAGACTTTTCTGTCATAAAACATTATTTTTTATTGATAAATGACTCTTTGTGTGGCAGACTTCAAGTTGGAAATTCTCCTATGACAATTTTAATCTCTCTAATCTCTATTTTAGTCTAATTTAGGCACCTTGGAGACCATTCAAAGAAACCAAAATATTTCAAATTTGCTCAAAACTACCTCCAATGTCCCTATGGTATCCTTGTATAACACTCTACCTGATGAAAATTTTGGAAAATTGTTTTGAAGGCTTCTAAAATTATTTTGAGGTATTTTAGGGCATTAATATACCTATACTAGTCCTATAAACTTCTTGAAAATCCTTGAAAGGCTGTTTCAAGCCTTTTATAATTTTTTCCTCAGACACAGGGGTGCCATAATCATCCTAAGAAAAATTCAAAACTTTGATTTCTGGAACAAAGTCCAATTTTGAAAATACCTTCATTACCAGAAAAAAAATCCAAAAGATTGAAATAATTTTCAATATTTTTGGTGACCTGTGTAAGTTTTTGGGAGCACTTATTCATCTATAGGAGCATCATATTCATGGTTAGAATCATACACATGCAAGTATATAGTCTTCTAGTAAATATTTTAAAAATAATTGTTTTTTTAAATTCATACAAACCTTGGCCCCACCAAAACTTGGGAAATGCTTTTAATCCCAAAGTAGTAAAAATGTTAATTGATTTGATTTTTGTTTTTACATTATTATTATATATATAAATGATATAAAATCTTAATGCTTTTATGTTTATTTAGAAGGGGTGTAATGAATATATATAAAATGCAAGTGGTTAGGATGTAACTATCTTGAAGCAAAAATAGTTCACTGAACTACAAAACTATAATGCTAACAAATAAAAGAACATTAAAAAATGTAATAAATAATTGGCTATGCCAACATTCCCCCCTTTATTACATTATTTTTACAAATGTACCCCTAAAATAGATCAAATTTCACTTTTCCAAGTGACTTGGTGAATATATCAGCTACCTATGAATCTGTTGGGTAGTACTGAAGCTGAATGTGGTGGTTCAAGACTTGTTCTCAAATATAATGGCACTAGACCTCAATGTGTTTGGTCCTCGATTATTGACAAGCTTTAACACACCCTAATTGACATATAAAAATACTAGTGGTTGATCTTCAAGAATGTCAAAAAAAATGTGATGTAACCAAATTTCTTCACACACAACTCCTTGTTTGGCATGGTATTCTACATTTGTGGATGAGAGAGTAAAAACATATTATTTATTACTAATCCATGAAATTGGTCTAGATCCAAGATGAAATATATATCAAGAATTTAATTTCATGTCATCAATAGATCCAACATAGTTCAAGTCTGTGTATCCCTACAAGAAGAAATTTGAGTTCTTCTTGTATTCCATACCATAATAAATTATACGTCAGCCATATCTCAAAACATGCTTAGATGCAACCCAATGACACTAATTTGGCTCAAGCATGAATCTAGAAAGATAGCTGACAACAAAGCATATGCCTGGTCTAGTATAAGTCAAATAAATGAGACTCCTAACAAGTTACCTATAGTGAGTTTCATTTACTTGAGGTGATCCTAAAATTAAGATAGAAATCTTTCTCCATTAGATTTGACATTGGTTTACAATCTGTCATCTTGTATTTATCAAGGAAAGTCTTAGCATATTTTTCTTATGAGATAAAAATATGATTCTACTTTTGCCATATCTCCAAGCCAAGACAATAATGAAGTATCCCCAAACTTATCATGTTAAGGGATTTATTCAAGTCATATTTAATTTTTATCAAGTTTATTTGAAATTCCTGTGATCACAAGATCATCCACATACAAAATCAAAATGACAATCTCTATGCCTACCTTATAGATATCCAAATTTGTATTTAAGGGGTTATAAATGAATCTATATTGTAATAGATGATCATCAATCTTAATGTAACATACCCTAAGTGCTTGATTAAGTCCATATAGTGACCTAATTAGATGGCATACCTTATGTGGATGTTGTTAATCAATGAAGACTTTTTCCTAGGTCATGTACACTTCTTATTTGAGATCACCATTCAATAATGCACTTTTCATGTCCACCTGATAAAGATTCCATCTCTTTTATGTTGCAAGTGTGCAAACAAATTTTATGGTCTTGATCTTAGTAGTGGGTTCAAAGGTCTCCTCATAGTCAATTCTTTCTTGCTAAGAATATCCATATGTAACAAGTCATGCTTTATATTTATCTATGGATCCATCTACCTTGTATTTTGTCTTGCAAATCCACTTGTAGCCAATGGATTTATTTTTTATAGGCAGATTGACAAGTTACCACATCCTATTTTTGATGAGGACATCATATTCTACATCCATGGCCTTCTTCCACTGAGGTTAACATAAAGCCTCTTGAAATGTCTCTGGTTTAGTACTTAAACTACTAAAATCATTAGTGTGAGATTAAATTCTTGTCTCACCTATTTTCTAGTCTAAACTCCTACTGACTATCTAGATTAGAGTTTAGGTGTGAGTCCTTGATGGTAATTTCTGCCCATTTTGGACGTCAATGTTACTACTAATTTGATGAAGAATTATCTTTCATATTTCTAAGATTAATGAACAATTCTCCTTAAAACTCACCTTCTTTATGACAAGATTCTTTATTATCATAATCTAACTATGGGAATAGACTATACGAGGTGGTATATTCTGAATCCTTCTATGGTAATGAGTCAAATTGTGATTCATCACAAACCACATCTTGATTTTCATATATCTTCTTTATCTCAGGATCCATGAGATGATAAGTTTTTAAGGTATTACTATACCCCAATAGAAGGCATTGGAGTGTGTTTGGTTCGATCTTCTTCCTCTTTTTAGTAGGGTAATGCATATAAGATGTACAACCAAATACTATAATATGAGAGATCAAAGGTTTATGACCAATACATACCTCTTTTGGGGTCTTTTCATGCAATAGATTTGTAGGTTACCTATTGAGAAGATATACCACTGTCTAAACTTATAATACCCAAAATAATGCATCCAACTTCATAGTGGAAAGAATGTAATGAGACATCTTCATGATTTAATGATTTTCTCACTCTACTATTACATTATGCTATGGTGTATAGGGGGAAATCAAGTGATATTTGATTCCTTATTACTTTAGGAATGCCAATAATTACTTTGATGTGAATTCTCCCTTGATCTGAGCAAGGGAGTTGAAGAGACTTCCCTGACTGGGTGAAAACAAAGTGATATAAGACCTTCAAATGTGTAAAGGCTTCACTCTTCTTCTTGATAAAGAACACCCATGTATTGAAAGAGAAATCATAAATGAACAACTAAAAATAATTAAATCCTTAAAAATAAGTAGGCAGGGGTTTGCATAGATTGGTATGTACCACATTGAGACATTCCTTGGCTTGTGCGGAACTTGGCTCGAATAAAACCCTATGTTGTTTGCAAGCAAGGAATCTAGGGACAATAGAAAAGGAATGAGACAACTGAGGAAGTCCATAAACCATAGACTTGGATCTAAGATGGTACAAAAACCCAACAAAAAGGTTCCCATATTGATAATGTCATAATGTTATAGATTCTACCATAGAGGCAGAGAGAGCAACAACATCAGATGAAACTACATCTAGGGAAAATAATCAATCCTTTTAAAAAATATCTAGCAATGACCCAATCATCCCATGAGAGGAGACATGATTTTGTGCCATTCTTAATCATGAAATCTACCTTAACCTTATGATTTAAGAGTTGATGTATATATAAGAGATTTATTGTCAAGTTAGGGATAAATAGTACCTTTGTGAGAGTGTAGGTTCATGTCCTAAGAGGAATGGTGATGGTGCTAATTAATTTTACAACATATTCTTTATTATCTTTAATTTGAACTTGATCTCTAGTGGGTTGAGTTGTAAATGAATCAAATAGTTCCTTGCATCCTATCATAAGTTTGCTAGCACTAGAGTCGATCAACCAAACTTTGCTCATGTATGATGAGGTTTGGGAGACAAGAATAATGTCCTTATATGTGCTACTATACTCTAATTTTTAGGTGCTTTCTCTTCAGATTCATCATCTTATTGATGTTGTGCCACTACATGTCTATGTTGATTCTATCATCAATAACATCTCTTGGATTTATGTGAATCATCTCTATTGGATGTGCCCTATTGATTGGATGAGCCTTGTATCAAGGCATTATACCAACAAATATCAATATCATGCATATTGGTGTAGCAAATATGACACCATATTTTTGCCTTTTTATATTTCTATTATTGTTATGTCTACTTTAGTGGTATTTTTGAGAATTTTGAACCATGTTGCTTAGAAATTAAGGATTTATCCTCAAACTCTTCTTACACAGACTGGATGACTTCTTCTTGTTGAAGAAAATTCACCTATTCTTTGAAAGACACTTCTTACTTTGTGATGTTTAATGCCATGATGAATGTGCAAAATTGAGAGGGAAGAGCTTTCAACATGATCATAACTAATAGCTTGTCCTTGATCATTTTTCCAAGTGTAATCAATTTTGCTCATAGTTCACATAATAATCACTCAACTTTATCACCATCTTTCATATCGAGAGTATGAAGCTTCAAATGGAGATAGAGTATCTTCATCTGCTTATTCACCTTGCATATGGTGGATAAAATGTCACAAGCCTCTTTTGATGTTGATGCATCCCAAATATGAGGTTGAACCTTGTCAGTGATACTGAGTATGATCAACATTAGGGATTTTGCATTTAAATTGTCATATTTGATTCACTCATCAAATTTGACAAGATGGGCAACTACACCAATGATGATGCCCCATAATTATTCTAATTGAATAATCATTCACATCTTCATCTTTGATGAGGCAAAATTTGGCCCTTTGAAGAGTTAGGCATAAAAAAAGAGGAGTTTGGGTGATTTTTTTTTTTTTACTTTATACAAAATTTTAAAAAGCTAATAAACAAATATTATTGATTATTGCTTCAAAATTTATATTAAAGATATGTACCTTGTAAGGTTTTGCTTCAGTCTTTTTTTTTCATCTGTCGATTAGACCACCATGTTATGGTTGCTTTGATCATCTTCTACTTCACTCAATCTGTTTCATGCTTCTGATAGCTTCCAACCAAATTTAAGGAGTGTAATACTTCTATTTATTGAACATAAGCAGATTAAAGGCTTCTTTCAGCTTTGTTAACTCTCAATGGACTATCACATTCTTCATCTCAAGTCACTGATCTACAACACTTGTTCAATACCCCAACAATATATATATGTGTGTGTGTGTGTGTGTGTGTGTGTGTGTGTGTGTGTGTGTGTGTGTGTGTGTGTGTGTGTGTGTGTGTGTGTGTGTGTGAAAAATCAAATAAAAATATATAAATATCAATTAGTGCATGTAATTATCTAATTAATCTTCTAGAACCTTATTATATATATAAGATTTTTAATTAAGGTGAACCCTATTTTACTAAAAATTACAAATAAGAAGATCTCAAGTTCAAAAATTATTAAAATATTCTTAATTTTTTTTGATCTTATTAATTGTATTGGTAAAATTAATTTCAAATTAAATTGATCTGACTTTTGGTTTTTGGTTTGTGTGCCAAGTTTTACGCATTCAAAAATCTAGTTAACCTGTTGACCTTGTTTTGACATTTGTCCTAGTCAAAACCTAGACAAACATAGTCATGTAACCAGTTGATCCTTATGTTTTGGCACCTTATGGAAGCATATACATGGTACATTTTATGTTTTGAAACCTTATATCATTAATTTTATAAAATTTTTATTAATAGTGTCTAGATGGTTATTTTGAGTGTGACTCTTTTTCCACTTATATTAGTAAAATTCTAATTCATTTTATTTATTTATTTATTTAGAATTTAAATTATTTAATTAAGTATATTTTAAAGTGTGATTCACTTTATTTTTTAAAATAATTCAAAAACTCATTAATTTTTTTTATTTAAAATAAATTTACTTATTAGTATAGTTTTAGGTCACTTGCGATACCTTGTTTTATCATAATATTTTAAAATTTTCTTGCTTTGTATAACATTAAATTGATAAATTATTATGTGTTTAAACTTTTAGTCTATTTGTTACTTTCAAATAAATTTAAAATTCATAGTAAAATGATTCACTTTTAGCATTTGGTTACTATCCTGTTTAAAGAGAAGCTATGGCTTTACCTCATTTTAATTTAGATAAATACCAAATGTTTAATGTAAGTAGTTATAATATTTTTAAAATCGATGTTAAATATTAATTAATGGCCTATAAGTTATTAAATATTATTTTTAGGACTAAAAAACCTCATATGGACAACATGTGACCCTTGAACTTACCAATGCATTTCAAAAGAAATTATAGGAAGTTATGTCCATTATCTTACGAAGTGTTAAGGATAAATTTATTATCCACATTGGTAATTAGGATTTTCCTAGAAACACTTGAAAAATCCTTAAAACCATGTATGAGGGTACTCATCTCTTAAAAACTATTAAGTTGATCTTTTAATTGATAACCACACCTATGAAAAGTGACTAAAAGGTTGTGAATTTTCTTTCTAAAATTAAAAATATTAAAGATGAGTTAGATGGTTGTAATTGTAATTTGATTTAGAATAAATTGATTTATTTTATCACTCAATTAAATATTCATTAAAATTTTATAAATTTCATTTCAATTTTAAATTCTAAATATTAAATTGAGTAAGACATCCGTAACCTTACCACCATGTCTGCTCTTATAATTCAAGAAGAGTAAGTTTGACTAATTTTGATTCTAAAGAAAATGCCACTTAGAAAATTCTCACCTTGTATAATGTTCTTGATAACAATAAAAACCAAAAATCTAACCCTAATCCTTCTGATGGCAAAAATTAGAACAAGGAATATGACAATAAGAACCATAAACCCATGTTTAATGGAAATTATAACCTTTATGGTAAGTTTGGTCATAGAAGGGAAACCTGTTATAAAAATAAATGCAAAAATTAAAAATAAATTTTATAAAAATAACAAAGGGAAGAAATTTAATCTAAATAAATATAATAATCAAAACCCTAATTAAAATATCAATTAGGATCAAAATGTTATTACTTTATAAGTTTCTTTATTTACTTTAAATGAAAATGAGTAGATTTTAGATAGTGGATCATTGCGCCATATGAATTGATTATATAATATTTTTTGTGATTATAGAGACATCTCTTAAAATATTTACTTAGGAGATAATTATTTCTTAGAACCAACTAAATAGGGAAAAGTTAATTTTTCAAATGTTATTATAAATGATGTTTTTTATGTATGTAAGCTTAAAAGAACTTGTTATCTTGTTCACAACTTACTAATGATAATTAAATTTTAACATTGCTTAAACATATATGGTATATTATAAATCAATCTAGTTCCTTGATTTTTTAAGGTATTCAAAATAATGGTTTATATATCTTCTCTCTATGTTCTACATGTTTTCTTTCATCGCATAGTAAGAATAAATCTCAATTATGGCATGAAATATTAAGATATATTAATTTTATAAATTTACAGGATATGTATGTAAATAATATTTTTGTTGTACTTCATTCTATCCCCTCTCATTATGAAACTTGTGAGGGTTTCTTACGTGATAAACAACATACTAACTCTTTCACAAGAATCATGATGCAAATTCCTCACATCCTTTATAATTGATTCATAGTGATGTTGTAGGATCTCTTGAAGTTGTATCTCATAATGATTATTTGTATTATATTAATTTTATTGATGATTACACTATAACGATCTAGTCATTTTTCGTTAAAAATAAATCTGCTATGTTGTCTAAATTCAAAAAATTTAAAGCTAATGTTGAAAATGCATCTGATTTTTCTATTAAGAAATTAAGAACTAATAATGGTAGTGAATATGTTAGTAAATAATTTTATTATTTTTGGTATTCAAAAGGAATTAAACACTCCCTATTATTCTCAATAAAATGGTATTATTGAAAGGAAAAATTGCACAATTATTGAGATGTCTAAAACAACGTTGAATTCTATAAATATTCCTCCTAGTTCTTATGGGCCAAAATTATAAATACTAATGTGCACATTATTAATAAAATACCTACTTAATCTTTGAATTTTATACATAAAAAAACATGTATGCTTATATCATTTTATTTTCTTTGATTAAACTATTTTGTTGTTACTTTAAAGATACTAAATATATTGATAGTGTCTCATCTACATTGTATTTGTTAGTAAAATGATTTAGTTTGAATATTGAAAAATGTTTATTACAATTATATTGTAATAGACATATTTTAATTAAATTATAAATCAAATAAAATATATAGATATTATGTTTATTTTCAATTCTTATCAATTAAATGATAAATCAAAGGAAATACATTATATGCATAACATCATGCTTAATTTGACAAAATGATCATGTTTAGTTATTATATTTGGTAAAAAGATCATGCTCAGTAAGTTTAGTTTTTTTGTATTTTAATGATTTCATTTGATTATGTAGGTAATTTCATGATAATATGCTTAGATACTCTCATTTGATTATTTATGTTAACATTTTTATACACTCCATTTGAGAATAAGATATGTTATGAAATGTGAAGCATAAATGGAGTTTGTATTACTAACTCTTCATCATTTAATTTAGTATACATTCTATTCATACATCTCTAAACTTATTTATTTTAGTCTCATATCTATTTTATTGAATGATGGAATTTCATGCTAAATTATCCATATTTAATGTATGAGAGGTTATCCCTCAATCTTTTGTTGAAGCATATTAAACTTGCAAAGTTTTGATAAAACTCAAATGATAAAATGACTTATTAATAATAAGACATCTAATGTTTAAAATTAGTATCATATTATTGGTAAATTATTATATGCACATTGAATGATAGTTGGGATGCTCATCTTGTCAATATTGGAGACATCCAATAATGAATTTCATATAATAATTTATGTTTTTTCGCTAACTTTGTAATAAAACTAGTGAATTTATTTGCCTAAAATATGACTTAATTATTTTAAATGTGTTTTATCATATAAAAATATGCCATATTTCTATGTATGTGGTTATTGTGATGTTGACCATATTATGTTATCATGAATCTATTTTTTGATGTGTGTTTAAGTTTTTTGTAGGTGCACAACACAAAAAATTTAAGCATATTGAATTTCATGTGCATTTTATCTGAGAGTTAGTCCTCAATGGTGATATACATATGCAATTCTAAACTATGGAGAAACTAGTGGTAGATATATTCATAAAGCCACTTGGTACTACCAAGTTTTGGAAGTTTTATGCAATACTAGGCCTATCAAATTTTCCATTGAGGGGGAGTGTGCATAATAATGTCTCTTCTTAATTATCATATGTTTTTTCTCCTTATCTACACTTCTCATCATAAATAATTACAAACTTAATTTATAAGTTATGTGATTTGAGTAAACTTCATGTGGAAGTTTTAATTTTGTACCCCACTACATTAAAAACATACCTTATAATGGAGGTCCTTATATTATAAAAGGCTCTAAATATGCTTGGTGATTATTCATGAGAAACTGTGAGATGTAATCTCACAATCATACTATCCTAAACTTAATTTTGAGTATTTTATGGATTATAATTTTTGTTTTTTTCAAAAAGTGGTGTTTAGCATGATGAAGGTTTTTAAATCCTTAAATTTTTACACATAGTATAATTCCTTTATGATGACTATAGCATTTATCCCCACTTAGCATTAAAGGGGAGTGTTAAAATATTTAATGTTTAAATGGTGTAATTATAAAACCCTTAGTACATTTTAGGTAATTAAATAATAATGATTTATTATTTATTAACATGGGTTAACAACCTTGTAAATAAATAATAAAACATAAATTATTTATTACTCATCAGTAAAAATAAAACATAATTATTTATTTTATTATCAATGATTTTATATGTTCTCAAGATGGTTGAACCCATTGGTTACAATGGTCACATCCCTTGAAATTTTACTATAACATAGGGTTTACCCCTATTATTCATATATCTTGAATACCCAATTTTTATTATTCTCATAAACTCTCCTGAAGAAATTTTGTATTTGCGTGTGACAAATATTGGTCTATGAAGAGATTTTGAAGAGTGAAATTGAAAATATTTTATGTATTGGGAGAATTGTTTCAACATAAAAATCACTATGTTTTTTTACCTCTATTGGAGGTTTTCCCACCTAATCTTTTTGTCACTATGTTCAATTGATTTGAGATTATTATGTTATGCTTTGTTATTCATTTATACTTCTAGATCACATGTGTGAATCATGCATATATGTATTTAGAATTTTTAAATAACATGCCTAATTCTATGGAGTTTTATTTAGATATGTCTTCAAATGAGATAAGATAACTTAATCCTTGTTAAATGATGAGATTGAAAATGTAACTAATGAATTTACATTGAATGATGAAAGACATGGAGAAACATGATATAATGAAACATCCATCCATAATGAAGTTTTTGAGCATGATGATAATCAACATCACATAATGACCCCAATTCATGTCTCTCCTAATGAAGAGGAATTCACTTTGCTTATAGTGTTGAATGTAGCTAACCACCACTCTAATATCCCATATATAGTTAAACTACTAACATTATCTAATTTAATAAAAAATATAGCTCCTAGACCCACACCTCCAAGGATAATATGATGAAACACCAAGGTATTTGATTAAAATAAATGATAAAATAATATAACCTATGGAAGGTACAATGTCAACAAGATTAACTCAACATCATGCTCAATGTGTAGGGAATATGCATTTGAGAAAAAATGCCATACAAAATAATGTCAAATTTTTATTAATTTAATGAAAATACAAATAATGTGCTCTATGATGAATAATTTAGGGTTAAGAACAAGAAATAAAAAGGGAATAAATAATGTAATAGTAAAAAATCTATTTAATGCATTTAATACAATAGGTAATAGAAATTGAAAAAAAGATAGTAATGTGGCAAGATGAGTAATAACTAAATCTATATACACATAATATTTTTAAACTTTATCAATTAATGATGTTTTCTCTATTATAATAACCCATCAAATCTAAATATTTTTAGGTGCATGATTTAAAGGGTGCACCAAGAAAAGGGTTAGTATACGTTTGGTGCTTTGCATGATTTTTGGACCCTATACCACCACTTAAAACCAATACAAGCTAATCCTATCCATTTCCCTAAAATTTGAAACCTTGATTATATATTTACCTAAGTAACTCACTACCAAAAATAGCCCCTAACTAAGAAAAAACCCATTTTAACCATGTTTCCTATTACGCTGACCCCATTCTAGGTTTTAGTGCACATTATAGAACTATGTCAGCTTAAGCCAACATAGTTTAAGGCCTAATAGCTCTATTTCCCACCTAATAAGGTCGACTATGCTGACTGTGTTGGCTAAAATCTTAGGAAGGTTTATGGTCAATCCACGGCTATATATACCCCCTTTATTTTAATTTTTAAGAGAGGATCATTCAATTACTCATCATTACTACTCACAAATCTACATATACAATCAATAGGAGATTTCATTGCTTAGGTTTTTGCCTTAAAGAAGTAACACTTATCTTGTGGAGGTCTTGGATGCATAGGAGAAGTATTGTATCCTAAAGATGATTTATCTTTGTGCTCTTTAAAATATCACAAAAACCTATTTCATATCATTGTTGGGCAAAGGAAATATTGAGGCATGACAGGCTCACTTCAATAAGGTAAGTATATTTCTAGCCCTTCATATTTTGGTAAGTAGATGTTGTAGAGTTAATATTTATTGAATTGTATCTCTCCTTACCTAGATCATTTATATGTTATAGATAGATTAATATTTGCATGTTTATTAGCCCCCTTATTTATGCCACAAACTTTGGTGAGCACTATATTAGCTTGTATAGTTGTTTAGAAGATTATCTTGTTTAATATTATTTGCAATCATAAGACTTAGCTAGGGTTATCACAAGATGGAATTTGACTAGATGTCTTGGAAACCTATCCTTTGCATAGTGTGATAAGTGATCCCTTAGTGTACGTTTACTATATCCACTATTGGTCATGAACCTAATTTAAATGTAGTTCCAAGCATACTTGTTAGTTGATTACCTTCTCCAAACTTGACACTATTATTGAGGAGGATAAGTTATAGAAATATCTAGTTTTGATTACACATATTCTAGTCAACCTGATATGAATCTAACCCTTGTATATTTCTAATTTTTATATATAGATAATTAGATTAATTTTGTCGACCTAGTTTAACACTCTGTGTGTATGTTTTTATACTCAGTTGACCTTGTGGATTTTGTTTAACTTAGTTTACACATTTTTACAACTTTATTGACCTAGTCAACTTAGTTAGGGTATATTTTTGTAGGTTTTCTAACTAAGGTGAGCCTTTCAATTTTGTTTAGCTTTCTCTATGTGTAATTTCTAGTTTTAGAAAACTAGATCAATCCAATCAATATAGTTTCTTTTCCCACTTTTTCATATATAATTGAATCAATGTACTCATTTTTTCTTAATTTTCTTAATTTTAATTTTAAATAACTAGGTTGATTCATTTAACATAGTTATATATATTTTATATTTTACTAGTTTTATTTATACTCAGTCGATTGGCTCAACTTTGTCTAAATATTATGCATTTACCTATACATGTTCAAAATTCTATCAAAACAACATAATTCAAAACAACAACTTAATAACTTCAGGAAAATTGCTACATCAACTTGGTCAACTCTATATAATTTACTAGGTTCACTATAACCAACTCAATAATTCATTTCTATCCAATTTTAAGCAAATTTATTTTCCCACTATTTTTCACAATTTAAATCTTAGTATTATTTTTACTAGATTTTCAATTCTACAAAACAATAACTTTATAGTCAACTAAGTTGACTAACTCAACTTAGTTTTGTATTTACTTTTTACCTAGAAAACTAAGTTGACTCACTTAATTATGTTCATTTTAGAACTATCTTTCAATAGACTAAGTCGATTAGATTGACTCTATTCTATTCTATTTGTATAACTAGGTTGACTAGGTCAACCTTATTCTATTTATTTTTCTTCCTAGTTATAGCCTGCTCTGTTTGCCTATTTTTCCAACTAGATTGGCAATTTTAATTTTGTATCACCTAGTTGACTTTGTTCATTACCAAACTATTATGATTTAGTGATAAACCAACTATATTGACTAGACCAATTCTCCATAACCTAGTCAAATTAGATTATTTTCACACTATTTTATCTTCCTTTTCAAAAATCAAATTAGTTGACCTAGTCGACTCTGTAGGTTTGGATCGATTTAGTTCAATATGTAGCCGATATAGTTTATTTTTCCTCTATTTTCTAACACAGTCTAGTAGGTGGCTGACCTAGTTTATTAAACTAATAAGTTCATAATTATGTCTTCTTTTCAAATTCCATTTAATCAAAAACACTATTTTTTCCTACTTTCCTTATTTTACTAAGACTACCTTCAAGTATCACATGTTAGAGCATCTTATGATGCCAATCCACATATCATTTTAGACTTTGGGGCATCTTATGATTCCCATCTCTACATCCAACTACCCATTGGGGCATCTTATGATGCTCACTCCTATTATAAATTGAATGATAAGAATAAAATTCAACTTTAAGAAACCTTCCAAGACACATGGCTTATATTTAACATGATAATCTTTGATATATACATTAGCATAGATTTTATTGGTTATTTTTATCTCAATTTTATTAATTTTTTTGTGTTTCATTTTCTTTTTTTTCACTTTATTAACACCATTATTTCCTTTGAGTTTACACATTACATTTGGCATTTGTTTCCATTTTGGTTCTTAGATATATCTTTCATTATTATCAATTATTATATTTTTATGTCATTCTTTGCCTTAGTAACTTAATGATTATTTTACCCCTTTCTTGGGATGATCATTTACCTTTCCCCTATTTTGAGATATTTATTAATTTCATTTGGTGATTGTGCTATATGCTTTGTAGTTTAGTATGGATTCCCTAGTGACATGACTCTCATAACATAATCCCATACCTTTTGGAGCACTACATTCCCTCCTTATGATCAGATATGATTATATTCATCATTTCATCACTTATTACATAGATGAATCACTCATGATCCCCATCATTCCCTTATTTCATTTTATTTGAAGTACACATCAATTAGTTTTGAGATTGCACACTTGTGGGCAAGTCTAGGAGTCTTTAGACACCATGGTATTTAGGTCCTTTTATCTAGTGACCAAGTGTAAGCTCTCTTATTTTCATCACCTATTTCATTTATACTTAGTTCTATGAATCCATATGGAGGAGGAATACAAAAATCCAAAAAAGTTAAAATCCAAATCATAAAATAAAAAAGGCAATGATTAAAAGACAAAAATAATCATAAAAGTTAGATCACACCAAAATATGTGATCTATATTTAGCACATCTTGGATCTGTATCAATGATAAAAAACCATAGTTGGCCTCATGTTATAGCCTAGGTCCATTGGGGTATGGTATAGTGTTAGATTGGGGTAAGAGGTCTCATTATATCATATAATTCTAGTTCCACCTATTTTTTCACATAAGTACCCAATATTTGTAATAGATCGATGGTTATGTAAAGGGTCCTAAGGAATGAAGTAGATGTTACATGGGAAGGTAGGTCCAGTTTACTTTTAATGAATATAACCTTCATGGAATGATTTATGTACTCCACTTGTTAGCCCATACTTTGTCTTCATTAGTCAAACTTTCCTAAGTCCTTATTGTTGATAGTTTCTATCCTTGATTACTTTCTTAGTGTGTCTCCTTCTTGATAAGGATGCTCACATCACCCATGCGGTGCATCACATTCCCTTATTTACATTATTTTTCCCACTTCCCCTTGATGGATATTGATTTTAGTTGATCACATCATTGATCACATATACCTACTTATGACTTTGGATTCTAGTATGTGAGTTGCATTGTAATACCTTGGATAGGACTAGGTTTTTCTTATAAACATCCATTCACATTTTTCTCACCACACCATCTCATTATCATACTAGTCATGTCATGTTAGGTGGCTATTTTATTACATCGTATCTTAGAACAAACACTAAGTGTGAGTTTTCATCATTTAGAGATTTTGATTTATATATCATGTTTTTGTTTAATTTTTTTAGACTTCACTTATCTTGTATATTATTTTTTACATTCTTAAATGTTTCTCTTTATGTATGATTTAACATAATTATCTTACTTTTTGATTTACATTCTCATTTTTTAGTCATTTATGCTTTATTATGTTTGTTTAAAAATGTTTATCTTACATGAGGTTACCTTTCACTTACATATCTTTATTAGAGTTTTATTTTATTGATATTTAATTTACCTACAAAAATTTTACATGATTCCAAACATGATTTAGTGTGTTTTACATTCAGTTCCTTATTTCCCTTTAAAAACCTCATAAAATTCTTTCTTTATATTTTTGTGTATGACTTGTTCCATTTCACTATTTCACTTTTTCCATTGTTACGTGAGTTTGGATTTTACTTATTACTCAAAATTGTTGTTTTAATTTATGTTCCTTTTCCATATTTGTTTAAAATATGGTTCATTACTTCTTTTACATAGATGTTTTATTTTATTAGTTTTATGTATCTTTGGTTTGATATAGTTTGTTACTTTTCTTATTGAAGGTGAATTTGTCTTTGTTTGTCTTATCTTGATTCTATTGAATTATTTATATTTATTATTTAGCCTTGTATCATTAGGGTTTATCCAATGTAGGGACTGTGCCATCTATGATCGAGATTATTTATCCTTGTATCATTAAGGTTTATTTAATACAAGTACTACACCCTCCACAATCGATATTATTTAGCCTTATTTCCTTAGGGTTTATCCAATGTAAGTACTGTGTCCTCCATGATCAAAATTACAAATACAATAGATAAACATTCAATGATAAAGGTAAGTCAAGGTACACATATGATACTTTTACATTACTTGAGTTACTTGACTGCTTTTAATTACTTTAATGTTTTGTATTATAATTTATTAGCTTAGTGTTTTAGGTTGCTATTTCTTTTCCCAAAGCACCATCCCATGCTATAAATATGTGACATGTTATGAGCTTTGAGTGGGGCATATGTATAAAACTAATATTTTTAAACTTTATCAATTAATGATAATTTTTTATCTTATAAGAAATCATTAAATATCAATCTCTCTGAGTACATACCTTAAAGGGTAAACATGGAAAGAGGTTGGTAGACCTTTGGTGCTTTTCAGCATTCTTGGTCCTTATACCACCACTTAAAACTAATATAAACTACTCCTATCTATTTCTCTAAGGTTTGAAACCATGTTTATACATTTACCTAAGTAGGTCATTGCCCAAAAAAACCCCTAACCAAGTAAAAACCCCTTTTTACCATGTTTCCTATTATGTCGACTAGGTCGACCCCACTTGGGTTTTAAAGCATGTTACAAAACTATGTCATCTTAAGTTGACATAGTTAAAGACCTTAAAAATCTATTTCATACCTAATAAGGTTGACCAGACCAACTAGATTGACTAAAATCATGGGAGGGTTTAGGGTCAATCCATGGCTATATATACCCCATTTCATTTTCATTTCATTTCATTTCTAATAGAGTATAATTCAATTATGCATCATTACTACTCATAAATCTTCTTATACAATAAAAAAGAGGTTTCCTTACTTAGGTTTTTGCCTTGGAGAAGTATCACTTGTAGAGTTCTTGGATGTATAGGAGAAGTATTGTATCCTAGAGCTGATTTATCCTTGTGATCCTTACAATCCCACAAAAACCTCTTGAAAAACACCATTGTCCAAGTTAGAGATTGAGGCAAACCATGTTCACTTACACAAATAAGTATATTCCTAGACCTTCATATTTTGATAAGTAGATGTTGTAGAGTTAGTATTTATTGAATTGTATCTATCATTACTTAGATAATCTCTATATTATAGATATATTTATCTTTTCATGTTTATTATCTTTCCCATTTTTGCCACAATCTTTGATCAGAACTAAATTAGCTTGCATATGTATTTACTAGATTAGCTTGCATAATTATTTAGTATATTAGCTTGTTTAGTATTATTTACAATCATAAGACCTAAATAGGGTCATCATAAAATGGTATTTGACTAGAAGCCTTAGAAACCTCTCCTTTTCCATAGTGTGATAAGTGATCTCTTAATGTAGGTTTAGTGGATCCATTGTTGGTCAAGACCCTAATTTAACTATATTTCCAAGCATAATTGTTAGTTGATTACCTTCTCTAAGGTTGAATATTATTGAGTAAGATAAGTTACAAAACTATCTAGTTTCACTTGCATACATAATATATAGTGATTAAGTCAACATACAGAGCTTAACTTCTTATTAAAACAAGTAAATCACTAAAATTGAATAATAAAACTTTAATAAATGCCATAAGTAGAAGATTATGAGTCGATGACCCTTTACTTATAGATTGTTAAGAATTTAATGGGTAGATTCCCATGAAAATACAAGGTATTAGTTTAAGGAACAATACATTTGATGTAAATTATTTGGGACAAAAACACAATGGTCTCATATATTGTAAAAAATGTTAAAATAAGAAAAGGTTAAAAAACTATGAGACATATGCAAAAGATTTATTGGACATTACACAAATAATTTTTTTATAAAAAGTTTATTGAAAAATATATAGAGCAATTAATAATTATCCAAATGTCATTTTAGATGTGCAAGACTTTATACATTAAAAGCAACTAAACAGACACTACATGTTTTTTTAGGATGCATGTTGAATTTTTTATGCATTTTGATGTTTTTGATTATGCAAGAATGTATAGTGGCTCCCCCACCTAAAATGTCAAGAGAGTTAATCCCAAGAATTTTCTATAAAATACCTAATGAACAATATTCATTTTCCAAATAATGTTTAGATGTAATATGTATCAATTGTGGTGGTTTATCACATTTGACCAGTTGTATACATGAATAAATTTCACACGAATTTTTAATGTAACTAGTTGATTTTAAGAAGTAAAAATACACAAAGTATGTATTAAAAGATGGAAAAGATTTATCAAGATGTGAGTTAGTTATGACCCAAGTATATGTATCTAATTTCATGTTTGAATGAAAAAAAAATATTATATACCAATATGTAACACACACACACAAGGCAAAATGGTTCAATAATCAATTCAATTTATGTAAGGACAACTTCCAAGTTGGGACCATTATTTTGGTTGCAGAATTTGTTGAAAACTACACACTAAAATCATAAAATTAGGTTAAATCCTATTACTATAATTCAACTCAAGTTGAAATTATTATGCATATTACATTTAGACATGCATTTAATAACACATAAGACTACATAAAGATTTTGAGGGAGTACAAATTTTATATGAGTGATGATAGATTAAATTATCTAGATTTTGTCCAAGGTTGTTTTGAGATATTTTATATAAATATGAATGCAAGAGAAACCATGTTCGGTACACACTATATTTGGTTAAATGATTATGTAGAATAGTTTAAGAATTCTAGAATGTTTTAATGGTTAAGAAGGATGCATAATAAGAATGATGTTCAACATTTTTTGATTTTATTTGATCTCTAATAATTTAAATGTGTAACACCATGGTACAGGTGCATGTGTAAACAACATTTTTTGATTTTAAAATATCCCTTAGAAAGAGTAGTGAAAACATAAGGATGTTACTGATTTGATTGACTTAGTGAAAATATTATGACTTAGTGAAATAATTATTTTTCTCATGGATTCGATAAATATTATCATGTGCAAAGATAATTTTAATTAATGGAGGAAGAAGATATGAAAATGTATGAATATTTTAGTACATTACTTGGATCGAGTATTTTCCACTCCATTTAAATCTCAAATTCTAGTTCATGGACTATTTATACTATGGATATAGTATGCTTTTGTTTAGGCTATATGGAATTTAATTGGAATGAATGTGAGTCAAAATAATGGGTTAATTAATGGTATTTTATACCCCTAACAACTATGGATACTAGAGATTCATTCTAATACTAGAAGATCATGAAATGGAGTCATTGGTTGAATTTGACCACATCTCAAATCTTGTACAACTAGGTATGCTTTATTTATAATTTAAATGTAGCCTTAACTACTAGTGATATCTTACTTTTTTCCAAGATATCATTAAAAATGATTATAATTTAAATGTAGGGAAAATGTTTTTAGCAATTTCACCTAAGAACAATGATGAGGGAATAAACTACTACTTATCTTAGTTTTTAGAGGCAAAAATAAAGTTAACTACAACTGTCACAAATGGAGAAGACCTAGTTTATCTCATTTGATCTATGGTGGTTACATGAACTTGGCTTCGTAGATACTTTAAAAAAATAAAATGATGGTTATTTGAGGACTTCAAAACACATAGGGTGGTGATTCATTATTAAAATTTGGTTATTGATACAAATATTCAAATGATTAAGTTTTGTGGAAATTTTCACAAAAAAATGTTTGTATAAGGTTCATGAATCTGAGCATGAACTAATTATTGAAACACTTAAAAGTAGAGCTGATCTTGAAGATATGTTGGATTGAATCCATAAGGTTAGTATTCAATGTGTCTGGGATTTTAAATTACTAAAGTTAACTTATTTGATTTAGTGTATTTTAATTTTAAATTATTTTATTAAGTGTTTAATTTTTTTTGAATTTTTTACTAATAAATTTAATGTAGGTTAATGGTACAAGATGAAATTCCACCTTCACATGGTTGGTGCTTTGAGTAGAGAAAATTATCTTCTTCAAATAAAGAAAAGCCTAAAAAATAGTACATTTTGAGTACATACTTTTTTTCCTCATCCTAAGTGGCAGAGAATCCACTTGGGGGTGGGGGATCAAAGGACTCACTCATAAAACTGTAGGATTTGGTGATTAATCTCTACCTATTTAGGCATGTCCATGAATTTAGTTCATCAATTGGGCTAGATAATCAAAAGATACTCCTCTCACTAATCAAAATTTGGTCCCTTAAGAGAGGCTTAATTAAAAAATAAAATGAAATACCATGTATATTTCATATTGATTAGGAAATAATCATATTAGGGGTGCTCAAAGGACTATCCCATGCAACTATAAGAGCTGATGGTTTGTCTATACCCCTCACAATTCTCCTATAATTCTTATTGGAATTTCACTTCATTTATACACTCATGGATAAGAATATTCTCTTTAGGGATACATCTAGATGCCTACAAATCTCAACATTGGGGCTTGATAGAGAGTAAAGGTGGGCCATTTCAATATCTATATTGCCATTTAGATATGTTTTCCAAGATGGTTTAGTGATTGGGCCAATGAGTCAAAATATACACCTCCCATTGACAAACTTTTGGTCCTTTAAAAGATATTTAGATATGAGATAAAATGTATTGATGTGTCTCCCTCATCCCAAGTGAGAGAGAATACATAGGTATGTGCTCATAGGACTCACCTATGAAAATGTAGGAGTTGATGGTTTATATCTAACCCTCATATTTCTCCTACAATGATTGCTATAAGTTCACTCTATTTTTACACCTAGGGATTAGAAGTTTCTCTTCAAGGATGCATCTAAAGACCTATAAATATTAAAACCATAGCCTAAAAAATATTATATGGGGGAAATTATAACATTTATACACCATTATGGATGTGTTCATGAATATAGTTTTTTGATTGGGATAAAAAGTAAAATGATTCACCTCTCATTGACCAAATTTTGGTCCCTTAAGAGAGATTTGGCTGTGAGAAAAAATGCATTATCATGTCTTACTAATCTTAAGTGGGAGAGAATAATCCAATGGGTGGTCATAATACTTAAATATGTAATAGTAAGAGCTGATGGTTTTTCTCTGCCCCTAATGGTTCTCCTGAAAGGATTGATGAAAGTTTGATCTATTTCTACACTCAGGGATGAGAATATTCTCTTCATAGATGCATCTAATCACCTATAACTCTCAAGACTAGGGCTTAAAAGAGAGTGGAGGGAAGGAATTCCAAAATTTATATGCCCATCCTAATGTGTCTATAAATACTTTTCATCGATTGGGCTATCAAGTGAAAAGATATGCCTCCCACTGACCAACTTTTGGTCCCTTAAAAGAGATTTGGTTATAAAAAAAAAGTGTTTCCATGTCTCACTCATATCAATTGAGAGAGAATCCTAAAAAGGGTGCTTAGAGGACTTGATTGTGTAAAATTAATTGTGATAGTTTATCTCTACCCATCATTTTTATCCTGTAATGCTCACTGAAAGTTAGCTCCATTTCTACACTCAGGGTCAAGAAGATTCACTTCAAGGATGCATTTGACCACTTGTAAATATTGACCCCAGGGCCTAAAAGAGAGTATAAGGGGGAATTATAACATTTATATTTCCATCTTGATGTGTCTATATATATGTTTCATCGATTGGGCTAGCGAGTCAAAAGATATGTCTTCCACTGACAAACTTTTGGTACCTTAAGAGAGATTTGGTTGTGAGATAAAACACACTACCATGTATCTCTCATCTTGATTGGGAGATAATAATATGGGAGGTAATTAGAGGATTCATTTATGTAGCTATAGGAGATGACAGTTCATCTCTACCCCTCATAGTTCTCATACAATGATTGTCAAAAGTTTGATCTATTTATACACTCAGGGATGAGAAGATCATATTCAAAGATGTGTCTGAATACACAATAATCTAAACCTTGGTGACCAATAAAGATTATAGGAGAGAATTATAGTGTTTATACACCCATTTGGACATGGCCATAAATATAGTTCATTGATTGGGCTCGCAAGTCAAAATATTCACCTCCCACCAATTAATTTTTAGTCTCTTAGGAGAGATTTGGATGAAAAAGAAGACATTCCAGTATGTTTCCCTCATCCCAATTGGGATATAATACTTTATAGGTGATCAAATGACTCAATTGTGTAATTATTGACTAAATTTGACTTTTAGGTCAAATTGGGACCCTATAAGTAAAAAATTGACTTTTATGTGTTTTAAAGGTCTAATGAATATGTCACAAGGTGTTTTATAGGTTAATTAAAGTCATTTAATGTTATAATAGCCTTGGTCCTTAGTCATTTTAAGGTCAGAAAGGGGAATTTAATGAGTTATATGGATTACTTGGGAGGTGTGAAGGTTATAAAAGGTTATTTAACATGACATGTGTCATCACATGTATTAATCAACTATTGGTAATTAAAAGTGGTAGGTGCTGCAAAAGAAAGAGCAGTTTTTTGGGAAAAAGGTGAGTTTGGCACTTGTACGACCCATGTGGAAGATGATCATATAATGTATCTTTAGATTCCTCAATATTAGTTACAAATTATAAATTATCTAGAAATACCATTTTAGGACCAAAACCATTCTACTCCTTTTTCACCCTTTTTGGCAAGCAAAAGTAGTCTTCAAGTTCATGCTTAATACAAATAGATAAAGAGGTTTCAAGTCAAATTATTTTAGGAGGTTATATTATACTCAAAGACATTAATTTACATAATATTATTTTTAATAATGGTTACCTGTGATTTATGATCCATCCTCATGAAGTTGATTATGTTTTTTTGCTTGCTAATCTATGTACCCTACAAGTTTTGCTCTTATTTGGATAGATACATACAATATAATTGATAATATTGGTTAAATATTAATTCAAATCATTTATATCATGTTATACATTATTTTTTTCACATTTATAAATGATTTGATAGCTCAAAATACTTATTTTGCAAAGAGGAGTCAAGGAGTGGAATTACAATCATTTCTTCCAATTATTGGTGTTTTATTCTATTTTATGGTTGCAAAATGAATTGAATTTATGTATGATTTATGATATATGTATTTTATTCATATTAAATTCCAAATAAAACTTCAAAATCCACTTCAAGAGCCAAGAGAGCAAGTAAATACAAAAAATGGTCATCTACAACAGTTGTATAGCCTGACATTTCTTGGAGGAAAATGAAAAATGTGTTTGAATTTTTTTTGATGTTTTAAAAGTTTAAAATTGATTTATAATAATTTTTAAAAATATTAAATTAGGTTGGAGAAACTAGATAAGAAAAAAATGTCTTGGAAAAAACTTGTGACATTTTGGGACAAATTCCAAAAACTATCAAAATAGAGGTCTATGCCCTTTTTGGGGTGTTCTTATATAGTGTTTCATTGATATATAGAGCCTAAAAGTTCATTTTATTTCAAGATCCAACATAGGCATATAATAT
The DNA here is from genome assembly GCA_037957365.1 of Torreya grandis. Lineage (NCBI taxonomy): Eukaryota > Viridiplantae > Streptophyta > Pinopsida > Cupressales > Taxaceae > Torreya > Torreya grandis. The sequence continues at coordinate 224,009 of JARHVA010009364.1, forward strand.
TGAAAAATAAATTAGGTTTTTGAGTTGGAGAGGTTGGTTTTCAAGAGGTCTCAAGTTGCTCTTCAAGACACTAAAATCACTCAGTACTGTCTACAACCATGTGATCCAATTTATATCTCCCATTAGTGAAATGAGTTTCAATGCATAATAGTAGGGTGGGATGGTATAATTGAAATAATAAACACATAATTTCCATGGAAATAATCAAGGAGGAACATTTAAGATGGTTTTCACTTACCAAGGGTGGACTAGTCCGTACAAATGGCTAAATCACAATCACCTACAACCATACTACCTCCTTCAAATCTTAATCCAAAGTTGAAATTTAGATTATTCCCCATATGTGAGTGTATATAAATGGTGAAGGTAACATTAATGATTTTAAACTTCAATCAAATAAGATGATATAATGTATGCTGCCCCATATGTCTACCTACAAGTTCCTTTTCCTCACAAAGTGGCCCAACAAGCTATTTGAAGATGATCATGAAGTAGACTAGATACTTTGTTGATGGAAATATATTCAAGAATGGAAATGAAAGGTATATATATTATAGGTGAATTTTAAGATTAAATTAGGGTTTTAAATAATCATAACCAAATATAAGGAGAAATCTACACCTACAGGTCACTATTGAAAAAAGAAACACAGTCAAGATTTTGTAAAAGCATTTTTGACTAGTAAAAAAAAAACACGACTTGAAGAGTTTAGAAAGGGTATAAATCATTATAGGAAATTAAATAAGTAATATGGATAATTTTAAATTAACCTTTACTAGGATAAAACACACATGATCACCTATAGGTGATGCCCCTCCAAGTAAAAAGTATTGTCAACTATAACAGACAAGCAGTGAGCTAGAGGGAGTTGTTCCTTGGTAATTGGTTTATTATAAATATGAGATAAGAGGATAAAATAATGTAAAATTATATTTGGATATTATAAATTGAACTCTAAACATTGTCTCAGGCTTAATTCACACACACACACACCCATAGGTGTTCCCTCTAAAAAATAAGAACATAGTCAAGGTAACACTCAGTTTGACAAGGCAGTAGTGTTTTGGTGTCAAATTATCATGAGCATGAATGCAATTAAAAAAAAGTGTGAGATGAAACTAATGGATTATATAAAGGTTTAAATAACTTATTCCAATCTTTATTCATGAAAGATATCCTAGAGGTGTTCCTTCAAAGGCAAAAACATTGTCAAAAATGGGATACAACCTTGACTAGTCTAGGTATGGGACAAAGTATCTAAGGAGTCTAGGTGTTTAATAGAAAAATAATGACTTCATGATGATCATAAAAATATGAATATTCTATTGGAAATGTATAAAAATCAATAAAGGGCCTAAGTGATGAAATACATAGTCTAAAGTGAAATTCCTGCACACAGTCCTTGCTTGCCTGGTCTATTTTGGATTTTAGAGTCTTTAAAGGGTCCAATGACCTTTTAGAGAGTTGAAAATTTGTGTATATAACCCATAATAGTTTTATAATCTCTTATAATTTTCAATTTTTTTGGGTAAATAGGGGAGTTCCCTCTATTTATCACAAATAAAGGGCACTCCCTTGTGAACAAAACTAGCAGGTTTTGGGGAAAAGCAGGTGAAGAGTGACCAAGGAGATGTTTGGACATGGAAAAAAGGTCTATAAATTTATAAAAAATATAATAAAATATTAAAATCCTTATTTATAAGGAAGGAAATAAATATAAGGGTCTAGACCTCCAAAAGTACAGAAAGGCTCATGAAACATGGTTATGCCTAGAGTCCAAACAAGAGGTCACTTTCACTTTTGGGTCTAAGTGAGATTTAAAATTGATTATATCATGTTTATATGATCATAAAGGATATTTATGGGATATATAAATTTAGTTAATCCATCAAAATGTCATTCTAGGCTTTAAGGTGCAGACATGCTTTTAAACAAGGACTAGGCCTAGTGTCCAAAGAGGAGGTCATTCAAAGTTGTAGCATTAGAAATGAATTTAAAACTATTATAAATTTTTTATTTTATGGAGACATATGTGTTAAAACTTTAAACTTTTAGATAAGGAAAAAAGGAAGCCATTTTTGGACTTTCAGACAACTCAGGCCTATTAAAATGAAGTAAAGAGCTCGATAGGAGAGTTTCAAATGTTCACACCTCTTTTGATGATATGAATGGGAATATAAGAAGTTTAGGTATGCTTATTAGGGTATTTAAATATGAATTTGTGGATTTTTTTGGCAGATTCAATGTCCCATCTTTATGAACAAACCTTTAGAGGGTAAAACAAGCATAAACCCTCCTAAACCCTTGCCAGTGACTAATTTGGAGAAATGGAGTGGGATAGATACTATAATGGACCATTTTTATCAGAATGATGATTGAAAATTTTATAATAATCTCTTAATATCCTCCACACCCTTTTGGGCTGTACAAGATTGTATAGACATGGTGCAAAATAGAGTATTTTTTACCATTTCATGTGTTTTACAAGTTCTAGAAGGAGTCTAAGGATGTAATCAAGTTTTGAAGGAATATATAGAATTTTTATAAATACCTATGTAAATTTAATGCTTTGAAGAGAATCATAAGTAAGCAAAGAAATAGATTCATCTCAACTAGTCAAAACTGGCATAGTAACCAAGCTAGTGAGAAGTGTGAAAACTTTAAGTGGAAGTGATTTTAAGGTGTCCCTAATGTTTATAAGGCCATGTAGGGTATTTAAAATTGTAATTTATTCCAAAAAAATTATTTCATGGAAAATTTGATCCAATTTTGAGGCCAAGTGTGTAGGGTGCATGAAAGAAGAGTTTCTTAGACTATAGATGATGATCACTCCTTTCCAGATGATTCTAGATGACTAGGCCTACAACCAATGCACAGAGAGTCATGTATAGAATCATTCCCATTCATTCCAATCATTATAATTTTACCTAATCAGTTTTGGGATGTTCAAACAAGTCCAAATGATGATGGTAGTTTTCTTAGCTAGAATGAGGAGTTTCATGCCACTTTTTCCTGAGTTTTAAAACTTGGATTGACACTTGTGTTTCTTGACCTTCACGGTTCATACCATATTATATTACCATGCATAAGTAACTGATTTTATAAAATTTAAAAGTGTCTTTGTGACCTTGTATGTCTCTCCTCTCCTCTCTCTCTCAAGTTCTATAAGAACCAACTATTTTGACCATTATAACTTATGCTCCACCTAAGTATGGTAAAGTGCTACTCATTTGTATACCATTTGATCAATAAGAATGATAAATTTTTACCTCTTTATGATTATTAATAGTGTGTTCTACTTGAATATTAGATCTTTCTTAGTGAATACTATAGATTACTTAGCATGTTGTCTCATTCTTTCATCCTATTTGTAGTTGGAAAACTTCTTCTTACAGGGCATGTGAAGTGTTCTAGGAAATGTCAATGATTGAATGAGTTAGTCATTTCAATAGTTCCATTAAAGGCCTCTTGTCTAGTCCTCATAAATTTTCACATTCATCCATAACCTCATAATGTAACATTGAATTGAGGAGATTTAGATTGAAGGATTGTATGTTTGGATAGTCCTTTGTTCTCATGTGCAATATGCTGCTTGTTGGAAGTCATCATATTATTTGATGTATCACCTCCCTTAGAATAGTTTTATTTTAGTTATATCTCTCCTTCCCCTCCCCCCTGACCTCCTCCCCACCCCAAATTTTATGTGTAGTTGTGATCCAAAGTGGTAAAATAATGGAGCTAACCCTATCTAAAGATTCACCTCATCCTTAGGCTACCCACAAGCCTAGAGGTGTTTCCATTGTGGCACATGGATGAGGAGAGCTTAGGCATATATTCAAAGGGTGAAAATCCAAGTGATAATAATATTTATCATGATCTATGGGACTCTTATTCCAAGAGGTTGAAATATTTTTGGTGTTGTCTTTCAACAATTAGCCTTTGGAGGTAATTTTCTAAGAATCAATGGTGAATCTAAAGTTACATTAGTTGGTCAAAAAGCCCAGGTTTCTTTTTGAATATTGTTGGTAATATATTTCCTTGTGTTCTTTCTTTCAATAAGGTTTCATGGCTAATCTTGGTATTGAGCATTGTTTTACGCAAGTTGGTTAGACATTTTAAGTTTATGAAATTCTCTATCAACAAGAATAAGTTCTTAATCAGCCTTGGTGTGATTCTTAAAAACTCATTCATAAAGTGTATCAGTCTTATATCTAGCCTCCTCAATATCTTATTTTTCCTAATCAACCTAACTACTTGTCAAGTCAATCCATTTCCACCTTCAAATAAACACTTTTGGGATATGAGAGGTACATGTTAGATCTTGATACTATAAGGGGATGTGGTTAAGAGGTTCATAGTAATCTTATTCATAAGGTGAGAGATGCATTAGATTTATTCAAAAGAGAGTGGGTACCTATTGAGAAAGCCAATTGGTAAAGGCTCACAAATGAGATGCTTGATTTGAGTGGCCTAGTTTTTTATTTAGAGGATAGGCTAAGAGTTCATGAAGGGAAACCTCACCAAACCTATCATAATTAATATCCACTTCCCCAAGATTATCATCATCCATATTTTATCCCTAATCATGAGCCCAATCAAGGATATCAAAGTCATTCTTTTCCCAATCAGTTGGAAGAGAGAGTTGAAAAGAGAAACCTTATGTTTTAAGCTAATCTTTATAGGTAGATTGAGTTGGATAATATGCATATGAAGTCCATGTTATCAAAAAAGGAAGTGGAATTAAATCCCTCATTTTCCTCTCACATTGCATTCCCATCTTAAGGAGATACCTCTATATATGAGATTCCAAGTTAGAGACAAGGTAGAGAATCCAAGCCTAAGGAGATCCCAAGTTTATTAAATACTTCATCCACTCCTCAAGTTAAATCACCACATCAAGAAAAGACTTTTAATAATAACATCCTAATCTAGAGTAAGATAGTGGAATCATGGGGAAAGGAGGAGAAAAGACTAGATAAAGAGTGTGAAGTTGAGAAAAAACTTGATCTTATGCAAGTCCTTCCCACCCTTATTCAAGAGACCTATTATTCTCCATGTCACTCCTCTTGTATTACTCATCCTCATGATGATGCATATGTACTTTAAGAGAGAATTTTCCAAGAGAATCTAGCTAATCAGATTGAAGATTTAGAGGCAAAGATGAAATGGCTAAGTCAAGGTGTGATGGAAGGTTTAGACCCAAAATAAGATCCTATGACTAAACACACCCCATATAACCTTCCTCAAGAAAGTCCTCAAGATAAATCAGATCTGAATGAAGTGATTTACAAGTGGAAGGAATAAAATCAAGATATTTTATCTCAAATTCTGCCTTCCCTTTCCTCAAGAGCTTCCAAAAAAATCCCTTACATTTCACTCTCAATCTGATTTTGAGTTCTATGTGCCACCTCCACCAACTAGTTCATCTTGTCCTCACCCCATCACCATTTTAATTGATGGACCTATGGTATGTGAAACTAAAGAGGATTATTTTTTTGATAAAATCTTAAAACTCTTGCTTGAAAAAATCCTAGCTCCTTGGTAGCCTCATTGGACTAAGTCACATAATTTCAAGATGCATGGTCTTGGTATCACCAAGAAGGAGAAGGAGATGGAAGATATTTCAGCCATTGAGACCCAAAGTCATGTTGTGGTAGTTGATATGCAATTTGAGAACCCTAAAAAGGTCATAAATGATGAATAAGAGGGGGTCTCTTGTGTTGAAATTTATGATTCAGTTGATGAGGAAGAATGTTCTCCTTTTTCCAAAGAGGAAGAAATAGTCCATGGTTCTTCTATCACTATGAAAGATATGAATAATGGGAAATAAAAATTTATTAATAATATTTTGGATGAATTATTTGAAATCATTGGATCAGGTTATAATAATTGTCAAGGAGGCTATGATCTAGTCAAAGATGGAGAAGGCAAACTTGGTACTCAAGTGAGTATGCAAAGGAAAAACAACCTTTCAAATCTGTCCTTCTAAGAGACATATGCATCTCATGATGAAATGTTTGAAATCATAAAAAAGGGATATAATCCTCTCTATTATTTTGGAGAAACACATTAGATCTTGAAATATGGAACAAGCTCCTATTGGCCTCAATATTTTAAGGAATAAGAAACCAATCCTCTTGAAGTCATGCCTACAAAGAAGATGCAAGTTGACCATAAGATGAAGAGTGGGAATACGTATGAGGTATGTGTATAAGTAAAGAGGAATATATGTACACTGGAGACATATTTTAAGATGATAAACTTGATAGCAGTCAAGTGAAGTGCTAAGAAATAGGTCTGATCTACAAAGCATCCATTTTAAGGAGAAACATGCTTGGCACTATGATTCTTCTCATGAAGAAGGTGATTCAAGAAATTTTCCTTTTGATCCTAGAAATGGGTTATGATTAATTTTTAGTTGTGAATAATAGTTTGTTTCCTTTTTTCCCTAAGTGCCTTGAGAACATGTGTGTGTGTCTTGTTAGTTTGTTTGCTTTGTTTTTGTGTGTCCTTGATTTTTATGGTTGAGGTAATCAAGTGGTATTATATTGATCAAAGCCTATGGTAAAATTAATATTTTTGTGTCTTAGACTTCAAATGACTCCATAATCCCAATGGACTAATAAGGATACTGGGATAGTTACTATAGTAGTAATACTACCCCTATGAGTCACTAATTTGTTGACCAAATTGACTTTTAGGTCAAATTGGGACCCCTATAAGTAAAAACTTCACTTTTGGTTGTTTTATAGATCTAATAAATATGTCACAAGGTGTTTTATAGGTTAATTAATGTCATTTAATGTTATACTAGCCTTGGTCCTTAGTCATTTTAGTCTTTTTAGTCATTTTGAGTTAAAAAGGGGCATTTAATGAGTTTTAAGGATTACTTGGGAAGTGTGAGGGTTAAAAAAGGTTATGTCACATTAAATGTTTCTTCACATGTATTAATAAATCATTGGTATCTGAAAGTGGTAGGTGCTTCAGAAAAAAGAGTAGCTTTCTTGGGAAAAAATGTGAGTTTGACACTTGTATGGCTCATAGGGAAGTGTGCCACATGGGATATGATAATATAGTGTATTTTAAGCTTCATAAATATTATTTACATGTTTTAAATTCTTTTTAAGTGAAATTTTAGGCTAAAAACCATTTTGCTCCTTTTTCACCCTTCTTGGCAAGCAAAAGCAGTATTTAGGTTCATGCTTAATATGGATAGCTGAAGAGGTTTAAGGTCAAATGATTTTATGAGGTTGTATTAAAATAATATGTGTTAATTTAAATAACATGATTTTTAATAATGGTAACCTATGCTTTATGAACCATTCTCATGAAGTTGACTATGTTTTTCTACTTGCTAATCTATGCACCCTGTAGGTTTTGCTCTTATTTGGGTAGGTACGTATAATTCAATTGATAATATTGGTTAAAAATATTTTTCAATCATTTATATAATGTTTTAAATTATTTTTTTCACATTTTTAAAGGATTTGATATCTCAAACAACTCAGTTTGCAATGAAGAGTGAAGGAGTGGAGTTGCAGTCATTTCTTCTAATTGTTGGTTTTTTATTTTGTGTTATGGTTCCAAAATGAATTTAATTGATGTATGATTGATAATATATTAATTTTATTCATCTTAAATTTCAAATATATCTTCAAAATCCACTTCAAGAGCCAAGAGAGCAAGTAAATACACAAAATGGTCATTTATAATAGTTGTATGACTTGCCATTTCTTGGAGGAAGATGAAAAATGTGTTTGAAAATTTTATGATGTTTAGAAAGTATAAACATGATTTATAATAATTTTTAAGAATTTTTAATTAGGTTGGAGCAACTAGATAAGGAAAAATGGTCTTGGAACAAAGTTGTGACACTTTGGGACAAATTCTCTATACTATCAAAACAAAGGTCAAGGCTCTTTTTTGGGTGTTCTTATATAGTTTTGCATTGATCTATAGAGATTCCAAGTTCATTTATTTTCAATATACCACATAGGAATATAATTTTTAAAAATAAGGGAGGTTATTGAGTTGGATAGGTTGGTTTTTAAGAGGTCTCAAGTTGCTCTTTTAGACACTAAAATCACTCCATACTATCTACGACCATGGGAGCCAATTTGATCTCCCAAATCAACAAAATGAGTTTCAATGCATAATAATATGGTGGGATTGTATAATTTACACTAATAGACACATAATTTCCTTGGAAATCATCAAGGAGGAACATTGAAGATGGTTTGCACTTACCAAGGGTGGACTAGTCCATACAAATGGCTAAAACACAGTCACCTACAGTCATACTGCCTCCTTCAAGGCTTAATCCAAAGTTGAAATTTAGATTATTACAAATATGTGAGTGTATATAAATTTTGAAGGTAATTTTAATGATTTTAAAGTTCTCTCAAAAGAGAGGATATACTATGTCTACCTACAAGTTCCTTTTCCTCATAATGTGGCCCTACAGGCTATTTGAAAATGATCATAAAGCATACTTGATACCTTGTTAATGGACCTCATTTAAAGCATGGAAATGAAAATTATATATATTCTAGGTTAATTTCAAGATTAAATGAGTGTTTTAAAATATAAACCAAGTCTAAGGAGAAATCTACACCTACAAGTCACTGTTGAAAAAGTAAACACAATCAAGATTTTGTACAAGTAGTCATGACTAGTCAGACAAAAGACATGACTTGAAGAGTTTAGAAAGGGCAAAAATAATAATATGAACTTAAAAATTTAATGATTATAATTTTATAGGAACATTTCCCAAGATAAAACACACATGATCACTGACAGGTGACCCCCTCAAAGTAAAAAGTACAGTCAACTATAACAAATAGGCAATAAGCTAGAGAGAGTTATTCCTTAGTAATTGGTATATTATAAAGATGAGATAAGAGGTTAAAATAATGTAAAATTAAAATTTTAAATTATAAATTGACCTATATACATTGTCTCAGGCTTAATTCACACACACACACCCACAGGTGTTCCCTCCAAAAAATAAGAACACAGTCAAGGTAATACTCAGTTTGACAAGGTAGTAGTGTTTTGGTGTAGAATTATCATGAGCATAAATGAAATTCCAAAAAAGTGTGAGATGAACCTAATGGATTATATAAAGGTTTAAAACATTTATTATAATCTTTATTCATGAAAGATATCCTCTAGGTGTTCCTTCAAAGGCAAAAACATAGTTAGAAATGGGATACAGTCGTGATTGGTCAGGGTATGGGACATAGTATCTAAGGAGTTGAGGTGTTTAAAAGACATATAATTCATTAATTATGATCATGAAAATATTCATAGTCTATTGGTAGTGGAAAAAAAATCAAGAAAGGGCCTAAATGATGAAATACATAGTCTAAAGTGAAATTCCTACACAGTCCTTGCCTAACTAGTCTATTTTTGTTTTTAGAGCCTTTGGAGGGTCAAATGACCCATTAGAGAGTTGAAAATTTGTGTAGAGGAAATTTATTACTTGGATAAGATCTTATAATGTTAAAATTTGTCTTTGGAAATAGGGGAGTGCCCTCTATTTTATCTTAGACAGAGGGTACCAAACTGGTAGGTTTTGGGGAAAAGGGGATGAAGAATGACCAAGGAGATGTTTAGAAATGGAAAAAAGGTGTAGAAATTTATAACACATAATATAATATTAAATTTTTTTTTAGAAGGATGGAAATAAATATAAGGGTCTAGACCTCCAAAAGTGTAGACAGACTCATGAAACATGGTTATGCCTAGAATCCAAACAAGAGGACACTTTTACTTTTGGATCTAAGTGAGATTTCCAATTGATTGGATAATGTTTTTAGGATCATAATATATATGTAGGGGATATTTAAATGTAGGGAATCCATAAAAATTTCATTCTAGGCTTTAAGATTCATATAGGCTTTTAAACAAGGATTAGGCCTAGTGTTGAAAGAGGAGGTCATTCACAGTTTTAGCCTTAGACATGCACTTCAACCTATTACAACATGTTTATAGAATGGATATAGATTTTTTAGAACCTCAAACTTGTGGAGAAGGTAAAAAGGAATCCATTTTTAGACTTTAAGATAACTCAGGCCTATTAAAATGAAGGAAATAGATCGATAGGAGAATTTCAAATGCTCACACCTCTTTTGATGCTATGCATGGGAATCTAAGAAGTTTAGGGATGTTGATGAGGGTCTTGACCTATGAATTTGTGGAATTTATTATCAAATTTAACATCCCATCTTTATGAATAAACCTTATGATCTAGAGGTTAATTTGGAAAAAGGTCCTAAAGTAGACCATAACCCCAAAACCATTATGTAAGGTCAGTTGAGACCTTTCCAATAGTATGTAAAACATAAGAAATGAAGATCGTATGCTCCTTATGTAGCCTATTAAAGTTTTACTTAAATTAAGTCAATAGGTGGTCAAATCTGGTCAAAATGAAAAAAATGACCCTCATGTAATGTTGAAAATCTAGTTCCATGATGTAGAGATCATCGTAAAGTTTTTGGTACATTTTACGGTTAAAAAAATAGAGTTCGTATGTTGAAGTTATGACCAGTAAAAGTTGTGGTCAAACTTGGTAAAAATAATGACATGGATGACATGGATAACATGGAATTAAAGTGACATGGCATGGAAAGCACAAATTTATAGGTGGCATAATTTAAGCGCATCAAGTGGACTAGTGATGTAATAACATGTGGCAACCAGTACAAACACAAATTTGGGTTTGTTTAGTTTCTCATTTTCATCTTTGACAAACATGTATATAGTGACACAAAAGGCCAGATATAGGGACCAAAGCTAGTGGAGTCTAATTTTTTTTATGGAGGGGGACCCTATCATTGATATAGCCATGGAGCATCCAATTGAATGCCAATAAGTGTCATATTAGGAATGGTCCATGTGGTGGGTCCTCAAGCCACCATGTGGTCTGCCACCACTTAATAATTTTGGACATTATTTCCATGGTCAAATTTTGGAATATTACCTTTAGTAAAAATTGACTATATTCCTATGTATTTATTCACCATGTGAATGGGACATTACCAAGCCCGAGTTCTAACTCAACTACCAACACAAATGCCACAACATTCCCATGACTGAGACATTTGCTACAGGCCAAGTTTCAACATGTCAAGTCTCAAAATATTACATGCCAAGTTTGGCATGATGGACCAAGCCATCATAATTATCACAAATTTTGAGTTATGCTAAGCATGAAGCCTATGTACCATGGTTTCCAACATCACCAAATGCCATGAAGACCAAATGATGTGCTAATGCCAATGCCTTGGCATCATCCGAAGTTCATGGAGATTTATGTGGCCCTAGCCACATACCCATTGGAGATGAAAATCCTATTAAAGGATTAAATAATATTTCATTCCCACAAATTTTATATTAATCCTAAAATCTTAGCTAACCCATATTTTAATATAATGTGGGATAAGGATGAAAGCTAAGCCGTGGGTTTGGATAAAAACCAAAATAAATACTACGGGCCATTTTTGGCAAATAGATAATGCCTCCACCATTATTTTCAAAGCCCAAATCACAATATAAAGTACTCAAGGGTGGTGTTTTGAATCATAAGTTTTTTGAAAACAAAGCAAAGTTTTAGAATCAAAGCCAAAAGTAACTATTGCTAAGAGGCTTGGGAGACTTGCAGAAGGAGATAGAGGCAGAATCATGGAAAAGTCCATGAAGAGACTTATAGTACTTTTCCTTGAGGTTCAACTTTGTAGTTGGTGAAATATTATTTTTAAAATTTCTTGTAATTATTTTCAATCCTTTTTAATAGATCGACCTATAAAATACCCAGAGATGTAGGCCATTGTGCCAAATTCTATAATCAATTATATGTGTTGATTATATTGATGTCTCTTGAAAAATTGTTGTTTAAAATAAATTGGAAACTTAAATTTTAATTAATTATATAAATTATTATTCATCAAAAATCAATATATGTAAGCATATTTTGCTAAAGTTTAGAGATCAGGTTGGTATCAGAGCTAAGTTTATGGGTGAATTTGTGGTTTTATTTTTTTAGCTAAATTTAGCTATTGTAATACATTGGACCCAATGCTAGTAAAAATTTAGTTATTAATAAATACCATCATCACTGTAGTAATGAAATACCTATAATCCCAAGAGAATTTTGACAAGTGATGGAGCGAAGATAGAAACAACAAATTGAAAAACTCCAACAAAACATCAATACACTATGAGAGTAGCTATAACAAGAACGTCGACAGAAGAAAAGGATGTGAGAAGATTTAGAGACTTGTGAACATTGTGCCTGATGAGGTCATATTGCTGAGTAATATTGCATCCCATTCAAGCTCTATAATGGTTCAATAATTAGAATGAGGAGAAAGGTGAGGCACCAACCATGTTCAACAACCATCAATCAACTCGACTAGTAGTATGTTGTGAAACAACTCTAGAATCTCTAATGTAATATCTAATGCTAATCAAAGTGCCAGATATTATAATACACTCTAAGAAAACTCAAAGGTAGAACCATACTACTATTACTAAGGGGAAGTTCATGTAGATCTATTTTAATTAGAGTTCTAGAGCCAATTTTATTACTGAAGGTCTCACACAATGTCTAAATATAAAATCTCTTCTATTACCTCACACTAAGACATTCAAAAAAGTTGATGGCATAGTATGTGGACATGTGACCCATTATGACATCCTATAATTAGGCATTAGAGGGCTATTCTTTGATAACATTTCTCTTGACATAGTTCTAAAAGCTGAGGAGATCACTTTCGGTCATTAGTATCTCACATCTTGGCATGCCAGAGACACGACATTAGGAGAAGGAATCCAATTGATGACCAATCATGCCTATGGGGTTCAATTCAAAACAAGCTAGGAAATTAAGGTATATTCTAGTTATAACAATGATTCCTCTAATTCATATACTCCTACTAGTCTTATCAATGAAAATGATATTGTAAGTTTGGCAACAAATATTGCTCCAATTATTAATGTATCTTCTAATGTACATTTTGAGGATGAAAATAATGAAATCAACTCTTCTAGCTATGTTAAATTTTTTAAGGATACTGAATGTGCTAACCATAAAAATTTATCAAGTCCATGTGTTGATACATTTAAAAAGCACATAAAGGGAATAGGTTCTAAGCTGTTAGCTAAGATGGGATTTGAAGGAAAAGGTCTTAAAATTAATGGTCAAGGAATTGTCTAGCCTATCCAAGTGGTAAAGAGACCAATTCTTGTAGAATTAGGATATAGAGATGAAGGACAAATTTCCCAAGAAGTTGAGCAGAATGATTACTCAAGCAATAATCTAGAAGACTCAAAGAGATGGAAAAAGCACTCTTTAAAGATGCAATAGCTACATTACATAAATAATCTTTAAATGACTCATCAAGGTATGAAACTATGAAATACTTGAATGTATTTTTTGATTATGCCCCAGAAAGTCCTAAAAATATGATTAAGAAAACTACCGAAATGAGGTTGTCTAAAGAAGACAAGAAAAATCAGCAACATCCTAAGATAAAGGTTGTAATTACAACTTCAATCAGGCAACAGATAAAGTATTGTCAATCAGAACCATAGACAACATCGATGAGGGAAATGATAGTCAATGAGAAGCTAACGGTTCAAAGTTTGCCACCCTATAAAGGTAAACAACACTTATTTAAAATAATAATAGTTAAGCATTCTAAGGTAGATGCTATCTTTGACAAAAACTATCAAAAAAAATCTGATTTATGAAGTTGTTGTAGAAACCCTTTGTTTGCAAACTAAGCCACATCTCAAACCCTATTCATTGGATAAGATAGATGTTGGTAGTAACATACATGTAAGTAAAACATGTAATCTAGGGTTTTTAATTACCTCTAACTTTTTAGATGAAGTTGAATTAGATATGGTTTCATTCCATTTTAGTGGTATTGTCATAGGAGAACCATATTTGTCTCTAAGGAAGGCAAATTTTTCCAAGAGGGAAAATACATATAACATTATAAAAGAAAGGATAAAATATATCGTATGAGCTCATTGGTAATAACTTGAACCATTATAGGAGAATGGTGCCTTAAGTGTTATTTTACTAATGTATAGATAGGAACACTGCAGGGAAACATAAAGATGCCATCATGAGAAGCATCAGGAATAGCTTGGAAGATAGGATGTATCTTTTAGTATGTGAAAATATGTATGCATTTTTTTAAGACCCAAATATAGGCACTATTTTTAAATGCATAAGACCCAATTATGGGCAATGTTTGTAATCATTACAGTTATATTTTGTACATACCCAAAAAGGGTAATGTTTGTAAAATTATGTTGTTATTGTAAAATGGTGATTGTCTAGATGCCATGCAACATTTTGTTTCATAATATTAGAATCTGAACACCCATTAGAGTATCTTTATAATTGATTAGCATTCAAGGGATCATTAGAGTTAGATCCAGTTGCCAAGAGATAGAGCCATGAAAAGATCATCACATGTAGTACCAGGTCTAGTACCATAATTTTGAGGATAAAAAGCCTTCTTAGTTGGGAGGTATGATCTGAAGTTTAATTTAGAAAATGTCATGAAGTAGATGAAAATCTACGCCATTATGTAATGCCAATTGAGACCTTTCCAATAGTATGCAAAATGCAAAAATGAAGCTCGTATGCTCCTTGTGTAGCTGGTCAAAATTCCAATCAAAGTAAGTCAATATGTGGTCAAATATAGTCAAACTTAAAAAATTTACCATCATGAAAATTTTTAAATCTAGTTCCATGATGTAGATCTTATTGTAATCTTTTTGACACATTTTACAGTTTGAAAAATGGAATCCGTATGGATAAGTTATGACTATTCAAAGTCATGGTTAAACTTGGTAAAAATAATGATGTGGAAATAAAGTGATGTGACTGACATGCAAGTAAAGTGACATGGCATGGAAAGTAAAAATTTATAGGTGGCATAATTTAAGCACGTCAAGTGGACTAGTGATGCAATAATATATGGCACCCAGTGTAAGAAAATTTTTGGGTCTGTTTGGTTTCTCGTCTTCATCTTTGACAAGTGTGTACGTAGCAATGTAAAAGGTTGGTTATGGGGACCATAACTAGTGGAGTCCACTTTTATCATGGAGCGTTACTCTACTTCTGATAGATCCATGGATCATCCAATTAAATTTCTAAAAGTGTTAGATTGGGAATGGTCCACATGGTGGGTCCTCAGGCCACCACATGGCTTGTCACCACTTAATTATTTTAGATGTTATTTCTATGGTCAAATTTTAGAATATTAACTTTAGTCAAATATTGACTATATTAATATGTATTTATTAACCATGTTAATGGGACATTACCAAGCTCGAGTTCCAACTCAATTGCCAACACATATATCATGACATTCCCATGACCGAGACATTTGCTATAGGTCAAGTTTCAACACATCAAGTCCAAGAAAATTGCATCCCAAGTTTGGCATGATAGACCAAGCCATCACAATTACCACAAATTTTTAGTCATTCTATGATTGAATCCCATGTACCACAATTTCCAACATCACCAAATACCACAAAGACTGAATGATATGCTAATGCTAATGCCTTGGCATCATCCAAAGTTCATGGAGATTTATGTGGCCAAGCCACATACCTATTGGAGATGAAAATACTATTAAAGGTTTAAATAATATTTCATTCCCACAAATTTGGGATTAATCTTAAAATCTTAGCCAACCCATATTTTAATATAATGTGGGATAAGGATGGAAGCTAAGTTGTGGGTTTAAATAAAAACCAAAACAAATGCTACAGGTCATTTTTGGTAAATGGATAATGCCTCCACCATTATTTTTGAAGCCTAAATCACTATGTAAAGTGATAAGGGGTGGTGTTTCAAATCATTAGTTTTTGAAAACAAAACAAAGTTTTGAAATCAAAACCAAAAATAACTATTGCTAAGAGGCTTAAGAAACTTACAAAAGGAGATAGAGGTAGAATCATGGAAAAGTAAGAGAAGAGAATTATAGTATTTTTTCCTAAGGATCAACTTTTTAGTTTGTGAAATCATATTTCAAAATGTCTTTTAAGTATTTTCAAGTGTTCTTAATAGATTAGCCTATAAAGGACCCAGAGACATAGGCTATTATGTTAAACTCTATAATCAATTGTGTGTGTTGATTTTATTGATGTATCCTAAAAAATTATTGTTTAAAATAATTTTTTAATTTAAATGTTAATTAATTCCATAAATTATTATTAATAATAAAAAATTAAAATATGTAAGTGTATTTTGCTAAAGTTTACGGATCACCTTAAGAGGGTAAAATAGGGCTAAACCCTTGCTAGTGACCAATTTGGATAAATTGAGTTTGATAGCTACTATAAGGGACCAGTTTTATTATAATGATGATTTAAACTTGCAGAGGAATCTCTTAGGATCCTCCCCACCCTTTTGAGCTATACAAAATTGTATAGATAGGGTGCAAAATAGGGTATTTTTGACCATTTTGTGTGTTTTAAAAGTTTTATAATGATTATGAGGATGAAATAAAGTTTGGGAGGAATATATATACTTTTTATAACTCCCTATTCCTTTTAATTCTTTGAAAATACTCCTAAGTATGCAAATAAATAGCTTCATCTCAGCTAGTCAAAACTGGCATAGTGACCAAGCTAGTCGAAAGTGTGAAAACTTCAAGTGGAAGTGATTTTAAGGTGTCCCTAATGCTTATAAGGCCATAAAAGGTATTTAAAATTATTATACACTCCCTCCCACATATTTACATGGAAAATTGAATCCAATTTTGAGGCTAAGTGTGTAGGGTACATAAAAGAAGAGTTTCTTAGACTATAGATGATGATAACTCCTTTCTAGATGATTACAAATGACCAGACCTACAAATAATGCATGAAAAGGCATGAATTAAACCCTTAACATTAATTATAATCATCATACTAGTCCCTAATCAGTTTTTGGATGTTCAAATAGGTTTAAATCATGAAGGCAAATTTGAGTCAGAATGAGGAGTTTCATGCCACTTTTCATGAGTTTTATGACTTGGATGGACACTTGTGCTTCCTTAACCTACATGGTTCATCCCATATTATATTATCATGTAAAATTAAATTATTTTATCATATTTACATGTTTCCTTGTGACCCTTATACTTCTCTCTTCTCCTCTCTCTCTCAAGTTCTATAAGAGCTAGTCATTTTGGCCATTGTAATTTATGCTCTACCTGAGCATGGAAAAGCCCTACTCATTTGAATACCATTTGATAGATAATACTACTTATTTTTTACCTATTCATGATTATTAATAATATTTTATAATTTAATGCTGGATCTTTCTTGGTGAAGAATATGAATTCTTTAACATGTTGTCTCATTCTTTCATCCTATTTACAACTAAAAAGCTTCTTCTTACAAGGCATGTGGAGTGTTGTAAGAAATGTAAAGGATTGAGTGAGTTAGCATATTAAATATTTCCATTCAAGTAATATTTTCTAGTCCTCATAAATTTACACATTCATCCATAACTTCATATTGTAACATTGATGTGAGTAGATGTAGATTGAAGGAGTGTATGTTTGGTTAGTCCTTTGTTATCATGTGTAACATACTACTGGTTGGAATTCATCATATTATTTGGTGTATCACCTCCCTTAGAATAGTTTTATTTTATTTATTTCTCTCCATTTCCCCCCCAAATTTTATGTTTAGTTGTGCTCCAAAGTGGTACATCAAGGGAGCTAGCCCTATCTAGAGATTTACGTCATCCTTAGGCTACCCACAAGTCTAGAGGTGTTTCCATTGTGACACTTGGATGAGGAGAGATTATTCATATACTAAAATGGTGAAAATAAAATTAAAAATAGTAAATATATGATCTAGGGGTTCATCTCTACCTATCATAGTTTTGCTACAATGCTTGCTAGAATTTCACTCTATTTCTACACTTAGGGATGAGAAGATTATCTTCAGGGATGCATCTATGCACCTACAAATCTTTACCCTTTGGTTTCATGGAAATATATTGAAATTATAGTGTTTATACACCCATATATATGTGTCCATAAATACATTTTGTTTATTAGTCTAGTGAGTCCACATACACACCTCTCACTAGCCAACTTTTGGTCCATTAAGAGAGACTTGAATATGGGATAAAATGCACCACCATGTCTCCATAATCATAAGTGAAAGATAATAATTAATTGGGTTCTTGGAGGATTTTAATGTTCAACTTTAGGAAATGATGGTTCATCTCTAACCCTCATTATTATCCTATAATGCTCATCAAAAGTTTGCTTTGTTTCTACACTTAGGGATAAGAAGATTCTCTTTAGGGATACATCCAACCACTTGTAAATCTTTAACTTGGGGACTGATAGAGATTAGAATGGGACATTATAATTTTTATACACCCATCTAGATGTATTTTCAAAGATGGTTTGTTTATTAGAATATTGAGTCTAAAGATATGCCTCTCACTAACCAATTTTTATTCCCTTAATAGAGATTTAGCTATGAGGGACAACACACTACCATGTTTCACTCATCCATATTTGGAGATAATCATCTAGGGGGTTCTTAGAGTACTCCCATATGTAACTATAGGTGCTGATTGTTTAATTCTACCCCTCATAATTTTCTTGCAATGATCACGAGAAGTTCACTTTATTTTTACACTTGGGGATGAGAAGATTCTCTTTAAGGATGCATCTAACTACTAAAAATATCAACATAAAATAATTAAAAATACTTTAAGGGGAAATTATAGTGTTTATACACCCATTCATACATGTTCAGTTCATTGATTTAGTTAGCCAGTTAAAAGATACACCTCTCACTAACTAAAATTTAGTCCCTTAAGATAGATTTGGATACAATATAAAATGATCTAATGTGTCTTTCTAATCATTAGTGGGAGATAATACTATAAGGGGTCTTATATGACTTTAAATTTAAACTTTAAGGTCTGATAGTTTGTTTCTATCCATCGTGATTATTCTGTAATAGTTGCCTAAAGTTCACTCCATTTCTACACTCAGTGATGAGAATATTCTCTTTACAAATGCATCTGAAAACTTAAAAATCTTAATCCCAAGGATTTAAAGATAATATATGGGTGTAAATAAAGTTTTTATATATCCATCCAAACATGTCTTCAAATATGTTTCATCGATTGGGATAATGAGTCAAAAGATATGCCTCCTGTTACCTAATTTTTTGTCCCTTTAGAGAGATTTGGTTGTGAGAGAAAACATGTTGTCATGTCTCTCTCATAATGAGTTTGAGATAACCATATGGGGGTGATAATGTAACTTGATCATGAAACTATAGGAGCTTAAGGTTTGTCTTTGCTTTTCATGGTTTTCTTATAATGCTCCCCTGAAGTTTGATTTTATTTCTATAGTCATGGATGAGATGATTATATTCAAGGATGCATATAAATGTCTAAAAATATTTAACTATAGGATAAATAAATAGATAAAGGGGTATATTCCAAAGTTTATATTCCCATATAGACATGTCCATGAAAATGGTTCATTGATTGGGCTAGTGATTCAAAAGATATGCCTCCCACTAGATAAATTTTTGTCCCTAAAGAGAGATTTAGATTTGAGAGAAAATATACCACCATGTATCCCTCATCTTGATTGGGAGATAATTATATATTTGTGCTTATATTAATCATGCATACAACTATAGGAGTTGACATTTTATCTTTACCCCTCAAAATTTTTCCTACAACGCTCACCATAAGTTCACTCCTTTTTTATACTCAGGGATGAGAAGATTATCTTTAGGGATGCATATGGATTATTGATAATGTTGTCCTTATGTATTTATGGATATTAGAGGGGGTAATTATATTTTTTATACACCTATTTTTATGCGTCTACAAAGATAGTTTGTTGATTGGGCTAGCGAGTCAAAATATACACCTCTCACTGACCAACTTTTGGTCCCTTAAGAAAGATTTAGATGTGAGATAAAAATAATTGCTATGTCACTCTCATCTCAAGTGGGAGATAATAGAATATGAATCAATTATAGGATTCACCCATGAAATTTAAGGGGCTGATGGTTCATCTCTACCCCTCATGGTTTTCTTGTAATGCTCACCCAAAGTTCACTCCATTTTTACACATAGGGATGAAAAGTTTATCTTTAGGGATGCATCTATCTATCTAAAAATATAAATCCTAAGGTTAAAAATAAAACATAAGGGTCCATTATAGTGTTTATATTCCCATAAATTTTTTTATATGAAGACAATTCATCGATAGGGTTAATGATTCAAAAGATATGCCTCCCACTGGCCAACTTTTGGTCCCTTAAGAGAGATTTATCTACGAGAGAAAAAATGCCATTATGTCCACATAATATTGAGTGGGAAATAATAATATATTTAATTCTTATAATAATTATTCATGAAACTTTAGGATCTAAAAATTTATATTTAACCCTCATAAATCTCCCGCAATGCTCACCAGATGTTTGCTCTATTTCTACACTCAAGGACAAGAAACTTCACTTCTAGGATGCATATGGTTGATTATAACTATTGACCCAAATTCAAAAATGGAGAGTGGAGGGGGAATTATATAATTCATATGCCCATTTTTATACATCCATGTATATGGTTCATCAATTGGGCTAGCAAGTCAAAATAGACACCATCACTGACCAAATTTTAGTCCCTTAAAAGACATTTGGTTATGAGAGAAAATGCATCATCATGTCTCTCTCATCCCAAGTGGGAGAGAATAATATGGGGGGGGGGTAATAGGATGAATTAAACATGAAACTTTATGAGTGTATGGTTCATCCCCATCCATCATGGTTCTCTTTCAATGTGACTAGAAGTTCACTCCATTTATACACTCAATGACAAGAGGATTCTCTTCAGAGATTCATCTAAACACCTATAATTTTCAACCCTGAGGCCTAATTATGAGTGGGTGGAGGATAATACAATGCTTATATGCCTATATATATTTATAAAAATATATGTTTTATTTATTTGGATAATGATTAAAATATACTCTAACCATTGACTAAAATTTTGGTCGCTTAAGAGACATTTGGCTATGAGAGAAAATGCAACGCTATGTTTCCCTCATCTTGAGTGGTAAAAAATTATATATGGGTGATTATAATACTATCCCATAGTATTTAGGAGTTTATGAATAATACATACCAAAAATGGTTCTCCTTAAATGCATGCTTAAAGTTTACTCCATTTCTACACTTAGGGACAAGAATATTATCTTCAAGGATTCATATGGCCACCTAAATTTTTTGATCCAAAGGCATAATGGATATTAGATGGAGGCCATTACAAAATTTATACTCTAATAATATTTCATACATGTATATGGTTCATTGATTGGGATAGTGAGTCAAAATATTTGTTACCCACTGACCAATTTTTGGTCTTATAAGAGACATTTGTCTATGAGAGAAAACATAATGTCATGTCTCCCTCATCCTAAATGTCACAAAATTATCTAGGGGTGATCAAAGGACTAGCCCATGAATTTTTATGATCTAATAGATCATCTATACTCCTCACAATTATCTTAGTATATGTGATTAAAGTTTTATCCATTTCTACACTCAAGGATTATAATATTCTCTCAAGGGATATGCCTGATTGCTTGTAACTTTAAACCTAGGAGCCTAATGAAGAGAGGATGAGGGAAATTATAGTATTTATACACCCATGTGGACATTAATAAACATATGGTTTGTCTATTGGGATAGTGAATAAAATGATACACCACCTAATGACCAACTTTTGGTCCCTTAAGAGACATTTTATTATGAGATAAAACATGTTGCCATGTCTCCCTTGTTCTAAGTGGCTCATAATCCTCTAAGGGATACTTAGATAACTTTAAAATGAAAATGTAAGAGTTGAAAAAATATCTCTAGTCCTCATGGGTCTCTTATAATAATCACCTAAAGTTCACTCTATTTATACACTAAGAGATAAGAAGATTCTCTTTAGGGATTCATTTGGCCACCTATAACTTTCAACCTTAGGGCCTGGCAAAGAGTGGGAAGAGGCTATTCTAATATTTATATGCTAATATAGATGTGTCTACATAGACAATTTATGGATTAGGATAGTGACTCAATATATATGCTACCCAATGACCAACTTTTTGTCTCTTAAGAGACATTTGGATTAGAGAAAAAATGCACCATTGTATCTCCCTCATCTTGAGTTACATGAAATCCTATACAGGGTGATTAGAAGACTCACCTGTACAACTATAGGAATTATAAATATGTATATATACATCATGACTCTCTTACAATGTGTGTATATGTCATTTAGATAAACAAACAAGTTGGTATGGGAGAGATTTACAACTATAGGAAAACACACTAACAATAATTTCAATTTAGCTTAAAAAGAGAGGGTAAGAGAGTGAATCAAAAGATATGCATACACAAAGTGAATCAAAATATATGCATACACAAAGTGAATCAAAAGATATTATTTATCCAATTCAAGCATAAATAGAGACATTTGATGATATTTACCTCCAATATTAATTGACACATGCTCTTAGGGATTTTTTTTACCCCTGATTGCTATTTGGATTAATTTATTTATTTCACATTGCCAATAAATATGAATTTAAATATAAAGAAATTAGGGATCCTTTAGTTTTTAATAAAAAATGCTTAAAAAATGAAAAGTAATATAATCACATAATTTGAGTGGTGGATTAATTTTTATAAATAGATTCAATAATGTCATATACTTTTTGACTACACATGAAAGCAAAATAATTGAGAATATATCTATCCTAATCCTATTTTATGACAAATAAAAATGTAGTATAGTGGATTGCTAACCCCAAAGTTGTGTAAACTAATATACAATCCTTGGTTTTTGACTATGTATGGTACCATGTAGAAGGAACCCACACATAACATAAGGTACTTACACTAAATAAGTTTCGTCACTCATTTTGACTCATGAACAAGTCACTGACAAAGAGAAGTTCCATGGAAGATTGGAAAGTAAATTTCATAATATAAAATTGATTATTAGTAGAGATCCTCTTTGAATTGCATATTAATATAGTAAGGAAATATTATAAAATATTTTATAACGTATCCAAATATAAACATGATACAAGACAAGGGAAGTGGATAGATATTTATATAAACCCAACATCCACCTTTGCCTCCCTCCCTTCCAAAGGGAGATTTTCATAGTTGAGAATTATAGATAGATGGTTATATATGTTGTTAAGTGACATTTATGAGAAAAATCTATTGAGAAAGGAAGATTATGGTTATTATTTATTAATGAAGGTTCTTATAATACAAATTTTAATATTTATATACACATTTTATGAATACATAAGATCTCTACAATTGTGATGAATATAAGCTTATGTTATGATTTGATATGCCTTATTGTTAATTATGTGTGTTAGGGTTTAAATCTTGTTGAATTCCACATTTTGTTTATAGAGTTAATACTTAAAAATTAACTTCATTTTCATTTCATATAATAAGGGACAAGGTGATCTCTCTTGCACCTCAAGTGAATGCTTAAGCTTCATGTTTAAGTGATATTTCATCATGGAAAGTATTATATTTATTAAACTTACTATGATTAGTAGATGATATGTTGATTGAATGAATAGTAAATTACATAATTGAAAGTTATTTCAATGATATAAAACATAAAAATGTATTTGTACTTTATTTATTTGGTTATCTCTTCCTAGAACTTTCTGTTTCTAATGGTTGTTTCCTTCAGTCCCATTGACCTACTTTTGGTAATTTACAGACATTTATATAACTTATTTATTTATTTATTTCTTTATTTAATGAAATCTAAGATAATGGTAAAAAACCATCACATAGATCAACACTCATAACATATATGTGCACAAAAAAATAACTTCATTGTATTCATTATAACATCAGTACATCAATTTCATGCAAGCTAAACATTTGAAATATTCATTCATTGATATAAAAAAGCTTAGAAAATTCTTAATTTATGAATAATTTCAAGAAGGATACCATGTATGTAATAATTAAAAAAAATATAAATGGCATATAATAAGTAAATATGTATACAAAAATTATAACAGTTTATGATTCACATAGATATGTCAAATGGTATGTATGTATATCTAAATTATGTCATAATGACATAAAAAATAGACCATATATAGATACAATCTAGACCATAATATACATATACAACATGTGCTATATAGGCATACAATGTGGGCCATAATATAATACAAAATATATTATGCCTACAACTACCCTTAGCATAATAACTATCTCTTCTACTACTTATTTCCTCCAAATAAATTCTCTCTCATCACCATAAGCGTAGAATTGAGGGTGATGCATAAATCATTATAGGGAAAAAATCTCCTCTTAGCATGTGAAGGACAAAATGTATTTGTTTCAATTTTAGAACACTATGGTACATTTACAACATATAAAATAAAAAAATTAATGCATTAAAATGATATATGGAAAATGATAGAGTTGCCGAGAATAATTTTTTTCAACAAGGTGATTCTAGACTCACCACATGCCACCTAAATGATCGTCTTAGGCTCTGTGATTATAAATATATCTACGATGGAGAATCCCATGGAGAATACATATAGGGTTAGATCTATATATGCATAAACATATAAATATGATGTAGATCATCATTACTTGAAGTTAAAAAAATTACTATTTATTCTAATTAGTCTCTGTCTATGAATCAAGTGCTACTGGGTAGATATTGGATCTCGAGATGAAACCACAACTTCACTCAAACATTTTTTTAATCCATTTGGAGTACCCATAAAATATCTCATATTATATAAAAATAAAAAATGAAAAAGGTTAATTATGAATCAAATGAAACTAAACCTATTTTAAGATATATCTAAATTGTTCCTTTTGTACATAAAGAGAGAGTGAGAGAGGGATAGAAAGAGATAAAAAATATTCCTTCTGTACTAAAACTAGGGTGTATAAAAAGCATTTAAAAAATATATAACAATTTTATATAATTTTAACTTTCCCAACTTGAGTGTAGGTACTATAGTGATAATTTCAGCCTCAACAATATAATCTAAGTCAACTGGGGTACCTAATATATTGTTGATCATCTATACAAGCAAAATATTAAAGAATTCAAATATTATTCAATTAGTTAAACATATACTAAAATATAAACTTAATATTAATCTACATACACAAACAAACTATAATTAATTAAATCTATGTGACAAATACAAATAGTGAAGCAACTAAGAGCTGCATAATAGGTTGTGTGCTGATAAGAGGTGGTGAAACAAATATATATGGCATATACTCTAGCATGCTAGTGTCTTGAGGTGTTGAAGAAACTATAAATGACATATGTTATGGCATGCTAGTGTCTTGAGGTCCTAAAGTAACTACTAATGGCATGTACTATGACATGTTATTATCTCAAGGTGCTAAAGAAACTAAAAATATAATATATTGTTTTGTACTAGTGTCTAGAGATGTTGAAGAAAATGTAAATGACATATACTACTATGCACTAGTGTGGTTTATAAATGTATGTATAGTTTCCATATGTGTGCATATTTTATTTACAGATGTAATCTACATATGTCTAACCTAAACAAGCCATTTAGTAAAATTCCTCCCACATGATGTGAAATGATTCACAATAACTATATGATGACTAATAACTATACCACTACTAGTAGGAGGGACACTAGGACCAATAGTAGGAGGGAGACTATCACCAATATTAAGAAGGACACTAATAGATGTGCTACCACCTATATCCTATGTGTAACTCCTTAGTGTACCCATGGTCAATCATAAACTATGTGAGACTAGTAACTACCTTAAGGGCATCCATCTATGTACTATGATGTAATAGTTTGGGGATATAAGTCTGTGTTATTATTTTATTATTTATATGAACTCAATTTTGGTGGTTTTGGTCTCACTTGGCATTAGGTCTATCAATTGAGGACCCACCTACCTTGGGAGGCCTTCATGTCAAATTAATTTATGATTCATTGTTGAATAAACACACAATAAAATTTTCTCAAAAAATATAATGGAACCTAATTATTATTACATGGAAGCTCATAAAACACCATCTACCAATTATCCCAAAAGTTGTTTTTAATCTCCACATGAACACACTAATAAATGTTAATGTGTTTTCAACTCATTGGTGGTGGTTCATTGGTTCCAGGCTTAAGAAACAAAATACACACTTCTTGTTTTGTTATTTTTAAATGTCCTCATAGGATAATTTATCAGAATAATATTATTTCAACACCTCTCTTTGATGCAACATTGCATCAAGTTGGGATGTGACATTTTCCAATTCATTGAAAATGACCTCCAATGTAGTGGCAAGTGAATTATGTGCAAAATGACTTGAAGAGTCACACAAACTATTGATAATAATTTACAATTATTATCATTTTGAATTACATTATTCATACAATTGATCTTCTTCTTCTACTAAGACAAAATGTTGGGGTTTTGATCATGGTTTTTTTAATATTTTCTTCACATAATGGGTCCATCAAATTTTGTATGTAAGAGAAATGCAAAGTTAATTTGAATACCCTAAACTTATAAATATATACAAACCATGAAATCAAAATTTAATTAAAAACTTACTTGAAATAATGATTGAAATGTAAAATAAATTTGATGGGATGTAAGGCAAGCTAAAGCATGTACAACCTTTTCTTTGCCCTCCAAAATTTGAGAAACTCCAAGAAAGAGAGAATACAATAAATCATGGTTTATCAATTTGTGGATACAAATAGAGTTTTACAAAGGTTTTACACCCTTTTTTATCAAAGGGTGCATTCCATTTTTAATCCATAAAGGGTGTTTGCCATTTTAAAAAAAGGGGATATTCCCTTTTTCCTTGGCATCATGTTAGGGAAATAAAGGCTCAATTTTTTTTTCAAAAAGGGAATACATCATTTTCAATTTTTATTTCCATTTTGTCATGTGTTTTCATCTCCCAACATTTTGCATCTAATCCTAACCCTAATTATTATGATTAATTTAGATCACTGTAACCACAAAATGACTAAAAGTTAATATACATTCATCATAGTTAGTTACATAACCTCAACAACTTTCCTTCATCTTGGACATTTATGTTTAGGGTAGGAAAATAATTTCAATGCTGCTGTCCCTACTATAATGCATGTGCCCTTACCCTAAAAACATGAGAAAGTGAAAATGTTTTGATGTGTAAGGGTTGATATAAGAATTTTATTAACTCTTTCATCAGGATTATTTCAAAATAGCTAGTATAAATACAAGTCAAAACCCATTTATTTGGACATCTAGTAATTACCAAGAAAAAAAATATAAAATCTCAATTAATCAAATCCACAACCAAGCCATTCTACTGTATTCATTTGTATTTCCATATCAAACATAGAAGAAGTCATATTTCAGGTCTAAAACATTCAAAAGATAACCCATGAGCCATATTTATATAGTTACAAGATAGATCACTACATGCATTATCATAAAGTATATTTCACCCTTGTGCACACACATTCCAACACATAATGGAAAAATACATAAGTCTAAGGCCCTATTTGGAGTATTGAACATGTAGGCAATGCTCATTGACAAAGGGGTATTTGGGGTCAATTCGACACTATGATCCCACTAACCCATATTTAGTAAGGTAACCTAACCTAATTAGGAGTGGTTTGAGCTACATAAAATCATAAATAAAATTTGATTGAGATCCAAATATATTTGATAAAAGGTGACAAAAAACATAGAAAGATCAAAGAAATCTCATCTTGATACAATGAATATTCCATACATGATAGTTGCATCAGGATTTAAATAATATCATTAATTCAAGTGTCCATAGGGTTACACAAGTATCTAGGTAGTCTTAAATAATGTTACCAAAAATTTGACAATTATTTCCTAAACATCAAATAACCTATTTACACACCTATACATCACAGATCTATTAACACATCATTGCATAAGCTAAATATTATTTCTTCTTTATGATCATGCAATCAACATTCTATTTAGCATTGTACATTCTATATTTATTAGTTTTTTGTAATTCAACATTGAAATTGAATATCTTAAACATTATTTAATTAGCCCACTTTTAGGAAATGGGTATATCACTCTTAAATAGCCTATTCCTCCAACTCTTGAATTTCTAAAAAGGGTCAAACAAAAATATAATATTTCAAAAAAAATTAATTTTAACATCATGGTCTCAATAAATTTTTTGATCTCAAAATATGTTGTCAATAATTTCACAAACCTTACCTAAAAATTTAGAAGTGAGAAAAATTAGATGCTAGAAGTGATACCAAATATGGGGTCAAGAACACCACCACTTCTAGTGTTAGATGTGTTGTAACTTCTAGTTAATGAACATATAACCATAAAATAAATTGGTCACTAAGTTACCATAGTTTCAATATCATGTTTCATCATTTTGATTTCATGTTTTGTGTCATGATCAAATTTTCACATGATGAAATCGACACAACATAGGTATTTTTTTATTTTTGAGAATGTATGATGCACATTATATGTATCCAAAATGCCAATAAGATATCTATATTTATGGTTTGAGACACACAACATGTTGAAAAAAACAAACATTATTAAACAACATATATTGAATTGCATAAGTCACTACATAATTTTTAGGTAACCATGTCTATCCCAATTGCTCAAATCAGCCTACACGCCCTCCATTAGCCTGTAACTTTATATGTAGACCTAGTGAGCCTCAGAACCTAATATGAACACTTGAATAAAATGATGTGGATTCAACTAACCAACGTTTTGAATGATTTTTACAAAATATTAAAATATTTCAAATGGGTATTCAGGTGATTACACCCAATCAGAAGGCTCAGTTTGCACCTTAAGGCACATATTAATTCTATTTACAAGTTGACATGACTTTATATAAATTTATTAACAAAAATATATTATAGTGTTCATACAACCTTAAAATACATCTAAAATATATTTTTTTAACTCCTTGAGGATGGAACACTCCATCTCAACTATTAAATCTCTTCTATCTCGACTGCTAAATCAAGACAAGTTGATAAAACTTTATGAATCTTTATGGTCATCAAATCTGGGTATTAAGAGAGTTCTACTTAGACAACATGCCAAGTAAATAAAAATGTTAAAAATATGAAATAAATGAGACAAACTGATTTAAAACTTTCTAAATATAGAAATATGTTAAAATGAAAAAATATCAAAGAATAACTTAGCTATAAATTAGGCATGTAGGACTGTAATTACAACTGTGAAACTGACTATATGATTGTATAATGACACTATGAATTAAGAATAGGGATTCAATTAAATCTAGGATAAAGTAAATAGAATCAAACATATATGTCCTAAACTTATGTCCTTATAGCATTCCAACATATGGTAGGGGTTTTTCTCTCTATGAAATTTTAGACTTGTGCACTTTCACATGTTGACTCTATGTGTGTGATTGGATATGTGTGACTCACTATGTAAGCATATGAGTACCTTTTTTGTCATTTGAAACCCTATATTAATAGGTCATAAGGGGAAAAAATAAATGGTAAAAATGGGTTATTGGTTGATTGTGCTCGACCTCAACACCCTTATGTTGAACACTGTCTACAAAGAAATACTCCAAAGAGAGATCAAACTCTATGTAGTTCTCCCATGCTATGATGGTAGGTGTGACATGATAGTATAATTATATATACTGGTGAAATACTAGTATGATTAAGTTATTAAATAATGGATTGTGACCTTATAGGTGTATTAAAACATAACTAAGGGCTTCTAAGGTTGTATGGACTTAGAATTGGGAAGAATATATGCTTTCCTCATAATGTGCAATTAGATGTTATAGTACTTTTCCTTGATATGAGCCTCTAGTGAAAAAATGGCTTGAAAATGTTGATTTATAATGATCATTTTGGAATTATTTTAGAAGGGACTTGAAAAATGTGTGGAATGACCAATTAGATGAATTTGAATTTGAGTAGAGAGCCATTATTTGGTGTTAGGACATGATATACAAAAGTAGACACTATCAATGATCGAGATTATCCTGAAGGAGTGGCCTTGTCTAAGGAGTAAAGACATCTAAATTAGATGTGTGTAAAATCTAGAGGGTAATATTGAACTATTTGGAATGAGAAATAAGGAACTTTTATGATAATTAGTTTCTTGGAGGAATAGGTCATCTACATATAAGTGAAAGAATTAAAGTTAATGACCATGGAATTAGGCATGATCTAAGTATGTATAAGGAGTGGTCATAAGTGAATTTTTTTAATAATAAATGTTAATTTATGTGTCTAAATTCTCCCCCATTTTATTTTAGTAATTAAATAAATTAAAATTACTAGAGTAAAATGGAAATAATTATACTTTAACTTACCTAAGAAGAACACTTTTGAATTTAGGCCACACATTAAACTATGCTTCATAAAAAATCATAATGAAACATGTATAAATTAGTCATTAATTTGGATGAAAATATAGAAGTAATGATAATAAAGTTATAGATAAAATAAAAAGGAATAAATACACTTGATTGGGTATGTGAACCATTATGTTTTCTAGTGTAAAAATGGTGACTGTAGAGGGTAAGACCCTTGGAGATTTCTTCTTAATTGAAACACTTAGATTTTATTATGCATGCTCCAATCCTAATTGATATGAGAGTGTGATTAAGAAGTAAATGTGTGTTTGAACTCATCATTATATACATAAATTAGTAGAGTATCTTGGAATCCTTATATGAAATCTAATAGATCATTCTGGTGCAAGACTAGTGCAAAAATGACATAATATGAATTTGGTGTATACAACATAGATAATGCAATGAGTTATCATTAATTCTATGAAGTTAGTGTAAAACTAGGCAAGGAGGTTGTCATGTGCCATGCACATACACCAAATCTGATATTTAGGTGTAGATGGATTTAAAAACTAAGTAATTTCATGTGATTTTTATACCAAAATGTACATGTAAATTCTGTAACACATGCTATAGATGATGCCCTAAATTTAAGATAAACTTGAGTATTCATCTAAAATAATTATGTACTCTTATTGAAAACTATCTTATAATTGACTCTAATTCTAATAATTTATATAAATCCCTTTTTTTGACTTATAGGACAATAACACACTATTTTAGACATGGCCAGTATGTGCCCTTGTTTAAATAGAACATTATTGTCTGAAACTACTTTCTAGGTATGCATTGTGATCAACTGATCAAAATTTATCTTTCTCCTTCTATATAGTTGATCAAAAATAAACCCTCCACAATCTATGTTTGTGCTGCTTTTAGAGACATCAATAAAACCTATGCAAAGGATGATTTTACATTGCCTAATATTGATATGATTATTCAATCCATAAAAATTAATGTGACGATATTATTTATGGATGAATTTTATAGATATAATCAAATCAATATAACACCTAAATACCAACATAAGACTATGTTCAACACCCTATGGGGAACATTTTGTTATTAGGTTATGCCTTTTGTCCTGAAGAAAATTGGTGCTACTACTTAGATATCCATGATATTCCATGACATTATACATGCTATTTTGGAAGATTATGTGGAAAAAATATTTATAAAGTCAAAAATAAGAGTAGAACATCCAATAATTTTGTGTAAAAGCTTTGAATGATTTCAAGAATAAAAGGCCAAAATGAATCCCAAAAAAATTGTCTTTGGAATTACATCAGGAAAGTTATTGGGTTTCATTATTTATAGGAAGGTATTGAATTGGACCCATATAAGGTCAAGGACATAACATAAATTATTTTATCATCTAATCTAAAACAACTACATATTTTAAAAGGACAAAATCAAGTGATTCACGGATTCATTTCATAACTTGCAAACTATTTTCATCCATTCATGAATGTATTAAAAATGGATACTTCATTCCAATGGGACAAGGATCATTAGGAGGCATTTTATCAAATAAAATAATATTTGGTTAATCCACTAGTGTTGGCCCTCCAACGCTAAGCACACCATTGTTACTTTATATATAGGTTACTCAACATGCCTTGGGGATGATTTTGGCTCAACATGATGAAAATGGTAAATAAAGAGTAGTTTATTACTTGGGTAAGACATTGGTCACCTAATAACATAATTATTCATCACTTGAAAATGCATTTTTAGTATTAGTTTTCACCTCCTAAAAGTTGTGACACTACATGCTCAATAGTCAGACCATCATCATTGCAAAAGTTGATCCACTCAAGTATATTATCTCTAAATTAGTATTGACAAGTCATATGGCCAAATGGATTATGATATTAAATAAATTTGAAATTAAATACACTAATCAACAAGTTATTGAAGGGTAGGTCCATTCTAATCAATTAGTAGAAACTCCACTAGTAGATACATAGCCATTAACATTTGGGTTTCCAGATGAGTCCATTTTTTCCATAAAAGAATGAAAATAATGGAATATCTATTTTTATGGGTCATTCACATCTTGTAGATTGAATACATGTATTTTATTTTTCATACTACAAGGACCCATTATCCCCAAGGATTTTCACTTCAACTTTCTATGTACAAATAACATTGAAAAATATGAGGCCCTTCTTATAGGACTTTGCATTTCCATCTAATGGGACATTCAACACTTATTAAACTTTGATGATTATTAGTTATTCATCAATTAATCAAACAATAAAAAACATGATAATATCATACCATATATATGTATGGTAGGTAGCATTCAACAATATTTTGAGCACATGCAGTTTGAGCAAGTAATAAGGGCCAATAATAGGTTACCAAATGGCATAGAAACTATTGGTTCAATTCTTTAAATGTCTTCAGATATCCATCAATATCAGTTCCTCATTTAAAATCTCATGATCCCTACATATGATCATATATAATCTAAAATGTATGTTGGATTTTTGATCCCAATTTACTTTAGTATAATAGTATTTAAACCTACCTTCATGATCACATCATTCTAAAGTAATTATCACATAACTAACATAAATCCTTCATCCATAACACATCCTATATATCTTACTTGGTTTCACACTTTATTTTAGAGGCTATGATGGAACCCTACTTTGTTTTTTAAATTTGGGAGAGGTTGATTTGGCCATCAAGTACATTCATAATAAGATTTGTGGAGGACATACTAGTTGGATGTTCATTGATAATAAAATCCTTTGCACATGATAATATTGGCTAACTATAGAAACTGATGCATGTGCATATGTAAAAAATTGTGTTACTTTTTAGAAGCATGGTGACCTAATTAACACTTCATCATAAGTATTTAAATTAATTACACATCCTTGGTAATTTAAAAATTGCTTACTATATCTCATAGGAAAGATAAATCCCACTTCATCTGATGGTCATAAACACATCCTAACTGATATTGAGTATTTTATAAATTAGTTTGAGGCAATCCCTCTCACTTATGTAATTGAATAAGTATCAAAATTTATTTTTAATCATATCATTTTATGGTATGGCATACCATCCAACATCATTTCTGATAATGGAAAGTCCTTCAAGAAAAAGGATGTTAAATCCATCTATTCCTAATTCCATATTTGACATAGATGGTCCCCTCCTTATTATCCACAAAGAAACAACCAAGATGAGGCATCTAAAAAAATGTATCCTTAAAGTCATCAAATTTATTATTAATGATGTTGGCTATGATTGACATTTAAAATCATTTCCTAACTTATGGGATTACTAAACCAACATTCACACTCTCACAAGTGCTACACCATATTACCTAGTCTTCAGATCAAAATAAATCCTGCCTATTAAGTTTGAGTTACACTCCCTAGGTATTTAATTACAAGACATAGTTGATGATGAAGATTATAAGGTTGCATAGCTACAAGAGTTAGAAATCCTTGATGAAAAAATATTGACAACACTAAATCATTTCAATACTTATCAAAATAGGATACATCGTAATCATAACAAGAAAATCAAATTATGAGAGTTTAAATTTGGTGATATTTTGATTAATGAAAATCAAAGGAATAAAAATGTAGAATGGGATAACTACATTAGACTAAGGTCCATTTGGACTATATAGACAATGCTCAGTAACATGGGATTTATGAGGTAAACTTGAGCCTTGGCTAGTCTTATTATCATTCTTACCATTCATTTCAATTATCATTCTTAATAATTTCACCCTTTCCTCCATAATAAAATATTCACTCCATCACTACCTATATACCAATCACCTCATATTTTTCAATCTATCAATTTATTTTAATCACCCATCTAGCCTATCAATATATTTTAACAAGATGATTGATAGCCATCCTCATGCCATGCTTCCATTTCCACCAATAATCCACATCATCCCATTTTTTTGAACCCCTTTGACATTTTAAATTCCATTTTCATCTCCAAATACACTATTTGATCTTACATTTAGCTCATCTCCTACATCACCATCACTTTTGGTATAATTTCATAGTTGATCATGATACAACCCATTTATTCACTCTCTTATCATCATTTTTTTTCCTTATTCCAATATTTTTCTCACCTATATCCTTTTCTTCCATATGTTTATTTATCCTTAATTTTCATCACCACTCCATTTTATCCTTAATATACTTTATAAATCTTTTTAGTACTTTTATTTCCTACCACATCTCTCATCATACCATTCCCCTATATGATAACAAACATTCTCTTGCATCCACTTTCAATTCCACAATATACCTATTTATCACTACCATCCTTCCACCCTCATCTTATACATTTTATTCTTCATATCATTTATCCATTTTATTTCATTTTTATTATATTACATAATTTAATCTATTTACTTTCTAAGTTGTATATCAATTCTTTCCAACAACTCCTTTAAAGGTATTATCCTTTGAGAATCCTTCCATAATTCCCTTGTATTATTATCTAAGTAAGCACTCATAATTAACACTACCTAGTTCTTCATCCTCTCCATCATTAATTTATCTAAGACATAATTATCTTCTTCATCCTATTTCATCCATTTTATCATAAAAAATAAGGGTACAATCACTGGATTGTACTTCTTTTACATTTGTGATTACCCATGCTCTCCACTTCTTGTTTAAATGCATGAAATCTAATTAGGTTCTCTACTTGATACATTTATATCTTTCACATTAATATTTCCACATGTTATGTATATTAATCTATTTTTCTTCTTCCTATTACTCACTTATCATCAATGTTGATTTCCCTTCATGTCATTTCATGGGGTGTGTTCTTATTAGTGACATTGGTCATTTTTAATACTGAGATCTATGCCCCCTATAATGAAGTAAGCCCATACTTTTTTTTGTGAAATTTATTTATTAAATAACTCATATGTTAAGGTGGAGAGATAAGTCCATATCAAATCCATATTCATAATCATATTTATCCCTCAACACATCATCAAAACATCATTTCATCACTTTGGGCCATCTTCATGTGCTTGGTATTTTATAGCTTCTTCATTATTTGAAAAGTCATTATACCCTCCACACATACATTTGCATACAATTATCACACCTTTTAAATATTCATTAATATGATCATTCATTATTACTTAAAATCACATTACTCCTAAAACAATGCTTATAATTCAAATTTGAAACTTTCACCTTGCCAGGGGCATATTAAAGTCTACAACTTATCTTGAATCTACCCTGCTTGGGGAAAATCAATTCACCATCATTAGAATATAAAAGGAAATAACCATTATCTCAAGTGAGTTAATTTAATCACTAGGTTAACATAATCCATTCATAACCATACCTCCCTAAAAGGAGAACCACATTTGGATAAGGTCTGTTTGGAATATGTAGGCAACACTTAGTTACATGGGGTTTTTGAGGTAATATCAGACATTCATAATTCACATTCCCATTCTCCTCATCTTATTATTAATATGTGAAATAGGTTAAATGTTAGGTTGTGGAGCTAAAAGCTTCACTAGGATACAAAAAGGAGGAGTTACGGAGGTTGCGAAGAGTTGCAGGGCAACTGACGTCAGTATAATCAATCAACATCGGTCAGATAGCAGTGAGGAAGCAACCTACGTTAGTTACCGGTTGGCTGACATCAGTCATGGAGGAGCCGATGTCGGCAGCCTGTGCATGAACATGTAGTTTACATGTTGATTCTAGAGAGTCTATTTTTGGACTATTAGTTTGCATGTTAAAGGCTAATTATAGTCTTGAGTTGCATGTCTAATTATTGTAATTAAGATAGTCTAATTATTGTAAGCATGAGATCTATATATAGACTCATGGGCTGTATTGTAAACTAGTGCTAGAGAGTAAGAGAGCAAATAAGCTCCTTCAGAGAGAGGAGATCAATGGTGTGTTCCTCCTAGTGCCACAATACCATGTGTGGGTGTTGGTTTGGAGAATCAGAAAGGTTCTTCATATATGTATGATCTTGGTCAGCAGGTGTGCATGGCTTCTTTTGGAGATCTATAATGGTGAGTAAGGTCTAGTGATTTGCAGGTAGCAGTAGAGAGCAGGAGATCTACTTGGAGTACGGTTGTGTACTTGGTGTACTGGCAATGTTGTTTTTGACTGGTGGAGGTGAACAACAATTCTATATTTGAGTTGTGTGTTGGGACCGAGAGAGAGAGGGAAGAAGGTCTTGAGGTGTGGCAAGCCTTTGAGGTGGAAGAAGAAGTGGCATCTTCTTTATTGTATTTTCTTCTGAGTGATTATTAATACAATTGTGTATTGTCTCTCATATTCCTGTGTTGTTTCATATTTCTAGTTACTTATTATTGGTTAAATTCCGTGTTTAGTTGCAAATACAAGAGTTAATCATATGTGCTCTTATTGGGGAGCAAGATCTTGATAGTTGGTATCAGAGTAGGTTGTGCAGGTTGACCAGGGTGGTACCAACTTGACAATTGGTATCAGAGCTTTTGGTTGGGTCACTAACAGGTGGTTTCAGATCTGGTTAGTGTTTGTTGATTACAAGTCACTCACAGGGGTTTCAGATTGAGTGGGAGTATAGCAATGGAAAAAGAAAGTAAGCTACGAATCAAGAAACTGAATAGCACAAATGGTCTGATTGATGGAAAGAAAGAGCAGGTAAAGGGAGATTGTTGGTCAGTAGAATATTAGCATGTAGAAGTAGATGTTGCAGGTGATGTTGCACAGGTTTCTCTGGATAAAGTAGAATCTTGGTTTACAGATTCTTTTGCCTCTTTCCATGCAGCCCAAAATAGAGCATCTTTTCATGGGTATGTCTTTGGAGATTTTGGAGAGATTTATTTAGGGGTTGATGAGCTTTGTCAGATTATTGATGAAGGGGAAGTGAAGCTGAAATTACAGATGGATAACACACAAGTGTTGAAGGAGGTCATGCAGGTACCAGTCTTGGAGATGGGTCTAATTTCTTCAAGAAAGTTGGGTGATGGGAGATGCACAGTAACTCTCATAGTGGATGCACTTGAATTAGATGGTGGTAAGAAAGTAGGTATCCTTTATCTATCTACTTATATTACTGATTCACCTTCTGTTGCAGAGATGTGGCTTTGTAGGCTTGGTCACATATGTAGGATGGGAATGCATGTTCTTAAGTGGAAGATAGATGTTTTTGAAAAAATTAAGAATTGGAAAGCCTTGGTGTTCATGGAGGAGATGGCGGATAGAGATCAGTGGAGGAGATTGAATTATTCTAAGCAGGGCTATGTTGATTTGAACAGGGTTTTGATCCAAAAGGAGCTCGCGGGTAAAAAATCATCACTCACAGGTGAACACAGGTACCGGTGTCGGTCATACAGTAACTAACATTGGCAATAGGAAGACCAATGTCGGTCATACAAGAACCAACATCGGTAGAAGGGATACCGGTGTTAGCTAGGGAAATGATGTTGACAGTCAGGGTTAATACAGGGAACTGACATCGGTTAGATGCAGACTGGGAGATGGCCGAGATCGGTCACTGGAATGGATGGTGGGTGGACATCAAGCTGTCAAGAAATATCAAACACCCATATGGAGGTCAGAAAGGGTAAGTGAACCTCATATTCATTGTTCACCTTCTTTATATTGCTTATTGATGGTCAAGAACTAGGAAGATGTGAAGAGGCAATGCAGGTAGAATCTAGATACAGTGGGAGCTTGGCATGGATGAGGAGTGTGAGTCCTTGGAGAAGAACCAAACAGGTATTTGTTGGTGGAGTTGTCAGCTATAAGTAAGCACTGAAAGATGGATGGATTCCCAAGTTAAAGAAGAGAGTGGATGGATACGTGAGACGGAAGGCCAAGGTATATGGTCTTATGGAAGCTGCAACACAGTGGTACAGGTTTTGATAGGTGGATGACAAAGCAGGGCTTCAGTCAATGTCAGTGTAACCAGTGTGTTTGACTTACCAGGTGGATAATGATTGCAACATTATTCTATTACTGTATGTGGGTGATTTGCTAGCAGGTTTGTACATACAGGGATTTGCTGAGCTAAAGGTAAGGTTAGTTTAGAGGTATGTCATGGAGAATTTTGGAGCAGTGAAATTCTTTAGCATAAGAAACATGGAGATTTTGTCTCCAGTGGGAGCTGATGTGAAGACGGTGTTGGCGAGGTTCAAGAAGCAAGATGCAAAATTGGTAAGCACACTAAGGGCTGGATAGTTCAAGCTGAGCTTAGAACAGGGTTTGAAATCACATGAGGTCTAGTGTAGACCTAAGTTTTCCCAAGTAGTGGGGGTTGTCAGAAAGTATGGAGCCAATTTAGGGAAGGAGTACTAGTAGGTAGTTCAATGGATTCTCAAGTATCTGAGAGGGACTAGCAGCAGGTTAACATGTTATGCAGGGTCAAGGTCTTCACTACATGGAGTTGTAGGTTTGGATGTGGCAGGTTACTTGGATGACAGGTGTAACATCACAGGATGTGTGGTGGTTAGTCTTCAGGGTTGAGCTTGAAGAGGGATACAAGCCAGGGAATAATTTAGATGGTGTATAGGTACAAGTGTAACTGTTTATCTCCAAGTGGGAGATTGTTAGGTTGTGAAGCTAAAAGCTTCACCAAGATGCAAATAAGAGGAGTTATGGAGGTTGTGGAGGTTGTAGAGAGTTGTAGAATGAGTTGTAGGGCAACTGACATTAGTCTGATCAACCGACATTGGTCAGATAGAAGTGAGGAAGCAACCGATGTCGGTTACTAGTCAGTCGACATCAGTCATGGAGGAGCCGACGTCAGCAGCCTGTACGTGAACATGCAGTTTGCATGTTGATTCCAGAGAGTCTATTTTTGGACTGTTAGTTTGCATGTTAAAGGCTAATTATAGTCTTGAGTTGCATGTCTAATTATTGTAATTAAGATAGTCTAATTATTGTAAGCATGAGATCTATATATAGACTCATGGGATGTATTGTAAACTAGTGCTAGAGAGTAAGAGAGAAAATAAGCTCCTTCAAAGAGAGGAGAGCAATGGTGTGTTCCTCCTAGTGTCACAGTACCATGTGTGGGTGCTGGTTTGGAGAATCAAAAGGGTTCTTCGTATATGTATGATCTTGGTCATCAGGTGTGCATGGCTTCTTTTGGAGATCTATAATGGTGAGTAAGGTCTAGTGATTTACAGGTAGCAGTAGAGAGCAGGAGATCTACTTGGAGTATGGTTGTGTACTTGGTGTACTGGCAGCATTGTTTCTGACTGGTGGAGGTGAACAATAATTTTGTAGTTGAGTTGTGTGTTGGGACAGAGAGAGAGAGAGAGGGAAGAAGGTCTTGAGGTGTGGTGAGCCTTTGAGGTGGAAGAAGAAGTGGCATCTTCTTTATTGTATTTTCTTTTGAGTGATTATTAATACAATTGTGTATTGTCTCTCATATTCCCGTGTTGTTTCATATTTCTAGTTACTTGTTACTTCTAGTTAAATTTCGTGTTTAGTTGCTAATACAAGAGGTAATCATATGTGCTCTTATTGGGGAGCAAGATCCTGACATTAAAACCTTTATCTATGATTAAAAATTAATCAATCAATTATTTATCCATCAAATCTTGTAGCTTTCACCCTAGTTAGGGAAAATAAAGCTTTCAATTCCATCATTACGATATTTTCCCATATTTGCCCTGCTTGGAGAAAATCAAAGTGTGCAACTTATCTCAGGATATATATTTCCCAAATCATCCCTAATTAGCGAAACTTAGCCCATCATCATTGAAAATAAAAAAAAGTAAACATTAGATCAAGTGGGTTAAGTATATCTAGATATTAGTATCATCATCACATCCTACATCCCAACCCCTCTTTCTTCATCACCCATGAATTTATTCTTCCATTCCATATTTATTATCTCTTTTTCAATATCCCATCCATGTCCTTCATCTCTACTTATACTTTCAAGGGGGCATCATCTATCACATTATTTTATCATCATCATCATCTAATTTTGTATCCCGCTTTTTTGGATTCATCTTTCTTTGAAAAATAATTAGTCCATTTATCATGTCTTGTAATGCCTTATCAAAGAGGGAAAAAATATAAAAACCTACAATCAAACATTTTATGTTAAATTTAACTAATTAATCTTATATTTGTACTAACATGCCTAGCCTTCACTATTCATCACCTTTGAGTCAATTAATATTTTATTCCATAACCATATCTAATCCCATAAAATTTACATCCTATTCTAATAGTTGATTAATTAAAATTAATTAACTAATCATTCCATAATTTAATGGATTTTGAATAACCATAATTATCAAAATATAAAAATAAAATAATCCTCACATCATTACATCATCTTCCACCCCTTTACACTTTCCAAATTTTACTGATTCCATAGGCTCCACCTATATCCCATCATATTAATTTTATAATATAAATATTCCTCTTTCCAAATTTAAATGATGTCATAGGCTTCACTTATCTCCCATCATTTGAATTTTATAATTCATAGATGGAACATTCCTAACTTAAATAATCGCATAGGATATACCTATCCCCCATAATTGGATTTTATAATCCAAATATTCTTGTTTGTAATTTAATAATCCCCCAAAAATCTCACTAACCTCCACTATCAAAAAATAATAATCCATTCAATCCTCTATGGGTCTAATGTCCTCACCTGTTTCCCACTCTTAATATTCCCAATACAAAATTTAATAATTTATCTAATTCAATCATCCTATACCATTGATCTCCAACCAATATCAATGGATATCATTAATCAAACCAAATATATAAATGGATCCATTCACATCTATTTCTAGTATGCTTAAATTACATAATGAAGTGTTGTCCCAAGCCATCTATCAGAGCTTCAAGAATCATAAAACATCAAAAACAAACTTAAATATAGTAAGGAGAGGTGATATTGAATCAATAACATGATTTAACAATCCATTTTCACCTACAATCACATCTAAGCACAATTAATTTCATCACAAGAGTAAGTTGAAGGTATATTTCTCTTTCTATTAGTATAGGCATTTTCCCACTATGCGGTTTTACCTGCATGATCTAATTAGCTTGCTTAGGTTAATAATAAGTCATTAATAAAAATATACTATAAGTAATTTTATAATTAGAAGTTGAATTAATTACCTTTTTGGGTGACCTAATTCCTCACTATATAATTTACCTTCCTATGTACCTTTTGGCTAATGTTCATTAATGCAACTTTTTATTGTGAAGACAAACTTCTTCCTCTTGTGAATTTTTATTCATATTTCACTACTCCATACAAATTATCCTCATGTATTTGACCCTATCTAGTTGATCCTAAATTGTGTCCCACTCTAACATGGTACCAAAGCTATAATGGTAGATGAATCCATTGATTCCATTGTGAGATCTTACATTCTTGCTTGTTCCAAATTTTCATTGATTTTGATTTTATATGGTTTTGTGGGGTTTCTAGTAAATCCATGTAAATATGCATACTCAGAGTCCTTAATGAAAAATACAATTCCATTGGATTTATAATGTATAAAAACCCTAAGAATGACTATAAATATGACCTAGTTTTGTGACACTCTATTTTCGGCCATTTTTGGAGGGTTTTAAGGTGTTTTTTTAATTCTAAAAAATCTATACTTTTAGGTGACTTTAAATAAAAGCCATTTGTTAGGTTTTATAGTTTTTTTTAATAAACCAAGTGTGCCTCATTCATATTTTTAAGAAGCTTTATAGAATATACATTTTTAGAGGTTTCTTCAAATCGATAGGATTTTAACTCCTCACAGGTAATTTTAGTAGTTGGTAGACTTTTAGGTCTTTATGTACACACTCATTAGATATTGAAGACCCTAACTAAAACATAATAATATCCCATGACATATAATACAAAATCCTAT
This sequence comes from Torreya grandis, assembly GCA_037957365.1. Classification (NCBI taxonomy): domain Eukaryota; kingdom Viridiplantae; phylum Streptophyta; class Pinopsida; order Cupressales; family Taxaceae; genus Torreya; species Torreya grandis. Next base: position 266,425 of record JARHVA010009364.1, read on the forward strand.
GGACCCATATATATTGGCATGCAACTCTATCAAAGTTTGACTACCTTGTTCGCAACCTTGTCAGAACTCGATAGCCTTGCATACAATGCTACCAAAATATGATGGCCTTAGTCACACACACAAAAAATTATCATGATCATAATATCAAAACATAAATACTCTAAATTTTTTTCATTAAACCTTATTATAATTTGACACCTCTACATACAAACTAGGTAGATTTTGACCCTTATCTATGCATAATCAAATATCTATTATGCAACTTACAACTTGTGACATGCGAGAGACTTCCAAATTTAAGTCTGTGAAGGGTGAAACTATTCATTTGAAAATGAGGGTAATTTTTTGAATGATGTATCTCCCTCATCAATTACATCAATTAAAGTGAGAAGGGGAGCACCCAAAATAAGTCTTAACCCTTGGTCACTTGGGAGTTAATCCCCTAATCACTTCCAACCTAGAATCACTTAAATTTTAATCCAAAAGGGCTTAGTTTTTTTGGTGGGAATTTTATTCCAAAAATTTTCAACAACTTTTTCATATCAAAAATTTTCAAAATTTCTAAAGTGGAGATTTACCTTGCCATCCATAACTTTATATGTGCATAACTTTCAACCTATTGCTCCTTTTGAGGTGCTATTTTTGGAAGTGAAAGATTTTTAAAACTCTATGCATTGGTAATATTATTGTGCCTTATAAATTTGTAACTCTAAATATTTATGGGGTTTTATATTCCTAATCTTTTAGAACATGAAGTTTATCACATAATTCCTTTCTACACCATGGATCTAAGTTGTGTTCTGATCCTTACACCATTCAACTATCATGAGTGGAAATTCAAAGTGTAAATCTTCTTGAGGAGCAAAGGCTTACAATAAATCATGATGGGTAAAAAAAATAAGTGACACTTAAGGATAAGAAGGTGAAGTGGTAAAATAAAAGTGATGATTCCTATGGTCTTCTATGCATTTCTATTTCTCCTAACCTACTCTTTCATATTGAATATTCTATTGCTCCTAAGAAGTCTAGTCCATGTTGGAAAAAACTATTTAAGAAGCAAGACATAATGAGAGGTCATGAGCTGTAGAATGAGATCATTAGTTTGATCCCAAGTGATTTTGATGCAGTACAAGGCTCCTTTATAGAGTTTAATTCACTCAAATTATAGTTGAAACTATGTGACATTGACAAAAAGGATGATCAATTGATTCTTTTCATCTTTACCAAATTGGGATCTAGATATTTTATCTTCATTTCTACCTTCCATGTAATTGAGTGTGACCTTAGAAATATATGGAATATTCCATCCTTATATGACTTTACTATTGAATTGACCAAGGAGTAAGACAAGATAATTCAAATGGGTACACTGAAGTCATTTAAATCACATGCTTTAATTGTGAGTCATGACAAATAAAAGGATATTGGTAGCAAGGAGAAGAAGTAGAACAAGAAGGACCCAAAGCAAATAAAAGGTAAAAAATATGATGTTGAGTCCAAATCATCAAAAGAGTCCTCATATTAAAATGGAAAACCCATGCAAGAGTGACTCACATGTGGCTATTAAAATATATATCAGCGTGATGAATCCAAATGCATGAAAAAGATGATTGACCAACTTAATAAGATGATTGAGAAAAATAACATTAGAGTCCTTGATTCTTCCAATTAGAGTTCATCAACAGAAGAGTCTTAAAAGGCCAAAGATAATAAGAAGGTAAAATATAAGTTCACAACACTTATTGTAATTGTATCCCAACCTTCCACATGGGTTATTGATTTTGGTAAATTGCACCACATGGCTTCATCATAAGATATGTTCTTGTCTTTAGAGCCTTGTTTTATGCCTTCCATCTTATTGGGTGATGATACTTGTTTATAATTTATTGGGAGTGGATATGTTGAAGTGAATTATGGGACATTTCATGATGTTTTATGTGTTCCTTCTTCATCCATCAATCTCCTATCTATTTATCATATCAATCACATCAGTCCAGACAAGGCAATTGAGTTCACACCCAATTCCATTATCACTAGGGAAGAAAATAATGACTCGATTATTTCATTTGGGAAAAAATATCTAATCATGATTATATAATTTATCACATTTTTCTCTTGATCAACCCTTTAATTAACTAATCACTCATTCAAATGGGGTGAGTAAATCATGGCATGAGTGATTCAGCCATCTCAACTATCACTACTTGGAGAAACGAAGTCATTAAGACATAGTTTAGGGTTTCCATGAGTCAAGTTTTATGATGGAGTTCTCTAGGTTTGCATACTTGGTAAGTATATTAAGGAGAAGTATGATAAGGGAAAATCACAAAGAGATGAAAAAATATAAGAGATTGTCCATAGTGACATTACTAGTCCATTTCTAAAACCTTCATTCAATAGGAAAAAGTACATGATTAATTTCATAAATGAATTTTTGAGGCACACTTGGGTTTATTTTCTTAAGCATAAATTAGATGGGTTTGATAATTTTTAAGACTTCAAGGTTATAGTAAAAAAATGGTCAGGTAAAGCCTTCAAGATTTTATGCACCATCAATGGTGGTGAGTATGTCAGTAACCATTTTAAACAATTCTGTACATCGAAGGGGATTGAATAAAAACATATATTTCCATATAGTCCTTATTAGAATGGTTTTTTAGAGTGAAATATTGGGTCCTTGAAGGAAATGGCCAAATGTATGCTACATTTCAATGTTGAGGTATGTTCACACTATTAGTTTTAAATAATGTAATTATTGATATTACATTAATATATTTGTATAGTTTGTTAGTTACTTGAATATATTGTTAGTAAAAATATATTCATACATAGTGTTTTAGTTAGTCAGTCATATATTGTTATATGTTATAACAATATTACACATATAGGTTTGAGGAGATTTTGGTGGACATATGATCTCCCCAATTATAGGAAATAGTTTTCCTATATAAATGTATTGTTTTATATGAAATATATAGACAATGAGTGTGAGTATTATTATTTATATATTCATTATCTGAGAATGGATTTTGAGTGCTTTGATATTTAGTATATAAATTATTTTTAAATCAAAACCAAAATTAATATCTTGTATTAGAGTAGTTATGGCTATGGGATTGTGAGAGTATATGATGTACAATCACCATTGTTTTCTACTTCCTATTATGAGGAAGAATTGGATATATATAGAGTTTAAATGTTCTTCAATAGTTTACATTTTGGTTCAATGTTTAGATTGAAGCATTGGTCTCTATGCATGATACTCACTAAGATTCATTACATCAAAGCACAATCTATATTTTTAATCTTGGCTCAGCGTTGAGTAAAATATCTTTATCAAACTAAAGGTATTGATGGCTCAATCTTATCATAGCTAGATCTACATTATTTTTATTGGCTCCCTCATTCACTGCATCAACAAGCATTTACATTTTATGCAAATGATCTTACATTGAATGCTATGCTGTTTTGAAATGGTTTTTAGAATGGTGGTTGCATTGTAGCAAGAAGATTTGATCCCTATAATGTAGAAAATGTATTCCAAAGCACCTTACCTCTATACATACGTACATCTATTTGGGTCTTTGAATACACACAATGATCTTTTTCCATGTTCAAGCCTTGTTCATCAAGCAATTTAACTGTAAGAAATATTGTATGTCTTCATCTACACCACCATATATGATAGACCCAAGATTTGAATCTAGAAATAGTGGACCTGTCATTTTTCTCTAGTGGATGTGTCATTCTTATCCAAGTACATTGCTATCAATATTTTTATGTATATAAATACCTATAAAGTTGTTGGTAAAGCACACTAAGCATCCAAACTTGACACCACCAATAGAGATACATCAAGTTTTAGATTGCATTAGAAATAATTGGTTCTAGTTTGCATTATATTCACCTCATCCTACCATGTTGTAATGGTTCTCTCCACCTTGCCTTCCAAACTTCTGAGTCAACTCAATAGTCTTCCCTAGTTATCCCATTCTTTGAGATCCTTAGTGCATGGGTTCCAAATATCATTATTAGTTTATAATTTATTTGGTTTATTTCTAGGTTATTAAATGTAATTATCATCTCAAAAGTTAGTATTTAAGTGGTCAATTCTTATTTAAGAAGCATATAGTTATTAGGTCATGTAATAAGTTATATTATTTTATTATGATTAGTTTAATTTTTAGTCTTTTAGTAAATTTTTTATCATTAGTATTTTTTTGATTCATTTTATTCATTAAATCCAATATTTGTCAAATCTTCATGTGTTAGTATTATCAAATAAATTGAGTCAAGATTAAAGTCATCTATATTTTTTATGTGTGTTGTCATGAGAAGGGTCACTAAATAGTTATAGTAATTCAAGCTTAGAGACATTGTCATTTAATCATATTGTCAAAATAAAAAATGAGTAAAGAGTCAAAATATTGTGTCATAATTATAATGTTGCACTTTTGGTGGAAATTGACATCCAAAATATGCAAAATTAAGACTTCAAAATTTGAAAGAATTTTGAAGCTAGATATGAGGTAGACACTGAATGGGAGGATGTCTAACTATGAAAATTTCAATGCTTGACTGCATAAGAATACATCAAGCACTTAAAAATAAAGTAAGTAGCTCCCCATAATAAAGGAAGGAGGAAATAGAGGATAGAGGTTTCATAGCCTCTCATTAGCCATTAGTGATGGGGCCACTTTTTGCTTTAGTGTCATATTTGCGTTTTAGTTATGTGGTGTGTTTTTTTCATTTTTTCAACATGGTGTGGTCTGAAATAAGAACATATATTGTATGCCTATTCATGTTTTTCATAATTAAATATTCATATTTAACTTCTCTAAAATGTGATAATGATGAGATCTAGTAACTATAATGCACATTGTGATGTTGTTTATGGTAAGCCACTTATACAACCATTATTTTGTGGTTTTTGGTAAGCCACTTATAAAACCATTGTTTTTAGTTGTTGGTCAGCCATTTATAAAACCATCATGTAAGGTTTGTGATTATCATCTAAAAATAACTGAATTATGAGTATAGGTGTAGATATGGGAGAGTTGTTTCCCCCATGTTCACATTAAGGGGGTGTAGATAGGATTAATAATGTTCACAAGGGGGTGAATGTTGAGGTATGCTCACATTATTAATTATAAAAAACATAACTAGTGATATTATGTTAATAGATTTTTATAGTTTGTTAGTTACTCAAATATATGGATAGTAATAATATATTCATATATAGTGTTTTGGTTAGCCGATATTATATTGTTATATGTTATAAAAATATTACACATATAAGTTTGAGTAGATATTGGTGGAGATATGATCTCCCAAATTATAAGAAATATTTTTCTTATATAAATGTATTGTTTTGTATGAAATATATAAATAGTGAGTATGAATATTATTATTTGTATATTCATTGTCTGAGAATGGCTTCTGGGTGCTTTGATATTTAGTATATAATTTTTTTAAAATCAAAACTAGAATCAATATCCAAGGTTATTGTGTCTTAGTATTGGACTAAGGCCATCAACTATGATTGTTATATCTAGAACTAAGTTCCCCATAAAGTATTAAATGGACTCACTCCTTTTCAAGATTGTAATGGTTATAAACCCATAATGAAACACTTACAAGTGATCAGATATCCTACTATAGACCACATTTCAAGGAAGAAATGTAAGTCAATGGAACCATAGAGTAAACCTTGCATTTTTATTGGATATCCTGAGGCTATAAGGGATACATGATTATCCATCCCACCACTCACAAGATTTTAGTTGAGAGGATTTTTGATTTCATGAGGGCCCTCAAGACTCTACACATGAAAACCCTCATCCTTCCTTGAATGCAATAGGATTTGATGATAATTTTGATGATTTAGATATGCCCAAGCAAATTCCTAATGATCTAGATTTTTATTAATTTTGATGATGAGTATTCTCCTCCTCCTCCTATAATATATTTAAAGGATGAGGAATATCCTCTTAACTCTCTTATCATTGGTATTCTCTAGACCAGACATACACTACATAGTGTTAGAAAATGGGTTGGAGATCCATCAAATACCATGTGAATGCATTCACAATGATATAATGCCTTACATGTTTTCATTACATCTAATTTTGATCTATAATCATTTCATAAGGCATTAGACACTATTGAGTGGGATAATACTATATAAGAGGAATATGGTTCCTTGTTAAGGAAAAACACTTGGGATTTAGTCCCTCTTCCTAAGGGTAAAAAACTTGTTTGATGTAGGTGGGTCCACTAAATAAAATTTATGGCAGATGGGTTTGTAGACAAGTTTAAAGCACATTTGGTAGAAAAGGGTTTTTATCAGGCACCTAAAATTAAATATACCAAAACATTTACCCTAGTTGATAAAATGAACTCAATCTGACTCACTCTTGCTATTACCACAACACATTGCTAGGATGTTCATTAGATGGATGTGAAGAGTGTCTTTTTTCAAAATGACCTCAAAGAGGAAATATAAATGGATAAACCACAAGGATTTTTGGAATATTATTCCTTAGTTTTCAAACTTCATAAATATATCCATGGACTCAAACAAACTCCTCAATATTAGTATGCCAAGATGGTCTCCTTCCTTATTTTGGTTAGGTTCACTAGATGCCATTATGATCTAAATGTATATATTTTATGGTATGATGATTCACTATTGATCTAGTTCTCTACTTGGATGAACTATTGATCATAGGGATTCTTCATCCACCATCACAATAGTTAAAACTAATTTGTCTGATAGGTTATCAATGATTGACTTGCGCTTATTACACTACTTCTTCAAGATTTAAATTTCTCAGTCTGACTCCAAGATTACTATTGCATAATCCAAGTATGATATTGGTTTTATTACAGGTTCAACATGGCTAATTATAAGCTAGCTCTAACTACTTTTCTATCTGGTGTAAATCTTGAGGTTGATTATCCATCTCCTTTAGTTGATGCAACTTTGTATCAAAAAATTGTTGGCAATCTCATCTACCTTACACAAATTAGGCCCAACATTTCATATGAAATGGGCATGGTATTTAGATTTATACATGAACCACATAAGTTACACTAGGAATTAGTTAAGTAGATTCTCCACTACATTTAGTGTAATCATAATTTTTGTATTTTCTATGGAGAAAGAATTAACATTGACTTGATTGGTTTTACAAATCTAGATTGGGCTGATGATATTTATAATCATAAGTCTACTTTAAGATATAATGTTTCCCTTGGTTTAATTTTGATTAGTTGGTTAAGAAAGAAGTATAATGCTATTGGTTTATCTTATACAGAGGCAAAATACAAAAGAGATATTAATGATACCACTAAGGCTATTTGGATTCAAGGTATTCTCATTAAGTTTGGCATTTAGTTTTGATGACCAATAGTCATCTTATATGATAACTAAAACACAATCTAGATATACAAGATTATGATCCCCTATTAATAGAATAATCATATCAATATTCACATGTATTTCATTTGAGAGTTCATCCATGATCAGGTCATTGATCTGCATTATATTCAAAAAATGAAATTATTGATAAATTGGCCAAAACCTTCACTAAGAATGAGTATCTTCATTTGTAGGGTATTCTCAGGGTTTGGGACCCTCCATATTCTTCTTCCTTTATGGGAACATATCTATGTACTTGGGTACCTCATCAAGTCTTTATGATGGGACCCAATTCTTCTACGCACCTGAACTAAGATTAAGGGGGGTGTTAATGTAGGCTTTTTCCCACTATGTGGTTTTATCTACATGGTATAATTATATTTATTAGGTTAATAAAAGGTCATTAAGGGAAATTTAATTTAATTTATTTTCTAATTGTGAGTTGAGTTAATTACCTTTTTGGATGAACTAATACCTCACTATATAATGTACCTTCCTATGTACTTTTTGGCTAATGCTAATTAATGCAAATTTTGTTGTGAAGACAAGCTTATTCCACTTATGATTGTTATTCAGATTTTACTACTGCATATAGATTTAGTCTCATGCAATCAACCCTATCTAGTTAATCCTTGATTGTGGCCCACTCTGACACTTTCATCTTTATTTTATTGCTTAATTTAAAGTACACTATAATATATTTAGTTAGTTTCCATTTTATTTGTATATATAACAATATACTAATCTTTATTCTTATGTTACAAGTGGCTTTATTATATTATTTACATGATAAGTGGAAACTAGATTGGTTGCATAATTAATATTGTTCATTGCCAAAAAATTGACCTCTCTTTCCTTAACTACGTGTCATAAATATGTGAATGACAAAAACTTCCTAAACATAATAAATTCATGTAGAGGTGGAAGAAAGCTCTATTTGAAGATAAATTACAATTACTTATCTACCATATGATTTGCCATTTTAGATAACATGGTCTTATACCTTAATATATATTATGCGATAGGTTCATTAAATGGTTGTTTGAGCTGAGAAATCTGATCATATAATATTTTCACTGATATTGATTAATAAATGTGTAAGGAACATATCTAACAAAGGATTAAATGCATAAATTAGCTGATGTGGTAAATCATAGAACCATATGAATGCATATTATTTTAAGCTTCTGGGAAATAATTTGGTCATCAACTTATCATTGAATGCATAGTCCAACAATGTTATGGGAAATTCTCTCAAATGTTGCTCAGGGTCACCTTTTCCATCACACAATGTAAGATTATGTGCCAATGTTAGCTTATGTGCCACAAAAAAAATTGGTAAAGGATATAATTCAATATGATGAGCTAATAAAATATGAAATAAAGTCTATGAATCAAGTGCCTGATTAGGTTTCAAAGCACCTTGTAACAGAAGTAACACCTTAGTTTTCAAATCTTGACCCTCTTTCATAAGGGTTTTTACATTAGTATTATAATGTATTCTAACCAAATTTAGTTTCATAAATTATTTAGTAGGAATGGGTACATTTATTTGTGGAAAGCTTGGGGTTTCCCCCTTGGTATATGGCAATAGAAAGGTTGCATCAAATAAAGTAGAGAAAGGTAAGGAACCCATAATGGATGAATTTTCCTTAGATTTTTTTTAAATAGATTTAGTCTATAAAAATATTAATAAAAACATATTACATATCTAATTTTTGGAAATAAACCCATTTAACCTATGGTTTAACTATGTCATAAAATCAATTATGGGATTATACCATTATATTATTATGAACTAAAATATGAAATTTCTCAACTTGATGTTCTCTTGGTATAAAATTTGTTCTAAGATAGGTAGAAATAATTTTATAAAATTGTTCAAAATGTGATATTGAAACTTCGAATATTATTTCTATCAAAAAATTTCCCAAATCTAAAAAACCTTAATACAACAATTATAAATAATATAAATAATTAAAGAAACCATAGAAAGATATATGGTTAGAATATGAAATATTCAATCAATAGATGGGTTCACGAATATGTTTTATGAAAATTGGGGATTAAGAGAGTTTTAATCCTAATTATATAAACTATTGACTAAAATCAAAATGCAATTGATACATAATAAATTACATGAATTGATTTCGAAATTTCTAAATATATAAATATGCTAAAATATTAAATAACAAAGAAGAAAAACTTAACTATAAATAAGGCATGCATGACTATAATTACAACTATGTGACTGACTGTATGATAATGCTTTAAATCAAGAACATGATTTTACTTAAATATATGACAAGGTTGTTAGAATTAGATAGTGACAACCTAAGTTAGTGTCCTTAGGACACACTAGTATTTGATAGGGATTTTATTATCTTTGAAATTTTGGAGTTGTGTAACTTTTAATGTTGACTCTATGTGTTTGATCAGATCTATATGATTCATTACATAAGCAACTGTGTACCTTATTCTTCACTTGAAACCCTAGCTTAATAGATCATGAGGGAAAATAAAATAAATGGGTAAAAGGGGATAGTGGTTAAAGTTTCGCTTTACCTCAACACCCACTATGTTGGGCGTTACATGCATACCAATACTTTGAAGAGGGATCAAACTCCAGGGAGTTTTCCCATGATACAGTGGTATGTGTGAAAGACTTGTGTAATGTTATATGATGGTGTAATACAAATGTGACTAATTGCTTCAAAAATGATTTATGACCTTGGAGGTGTATTAAGATTTATATAAGTGATACTAGGGTTGTGTAGACTTATAATTGATAAGAATAGATGCTTTCATCTCATTGAAAAACTATATTTTTTAGTGATTCTATTTGATAGGAGCCTCTAATGAATAAATGGATGAAAAATGTGGCCTTATAATGATCATTTTGAAATTCTTTTTGATGGGACTTACAAAACATGCAAAATGACTTTTAGGTGAATTTAAATTTGATCAACTATCTATTATTTAGTGGGAGGACATGGTCAAAATAATTAGACACTAATGACAAGTGGGATTGTCTTGAAAGAGTAACCTTATCTAAAGAGTAAAGACCACTGAGCTAGAAGTGTGGAACTATTAGAGGGTAAGATTAAGATGTTTAGAATGATAAATAGGGACATTTTGTGATCATTAGTTTCTTGGAGTAATAGGTATTTTTTATACAAGTGAAATAATATCAGTCAAGAACCATGGAATTAGGTATGAGCTAAGTGTTTATAAGAAGTGATCACAAGTGCATTATTTTATTAATAAATGTTAATTTATGTGTCTATAGGGAGTTAATAAATGGTTCTATTTCCATTTTTCAAGTTAAAAACTTTAGATTAGGTAAAGATAAAGGAAGTTTTGGTTAATGACTTTTCCATAATCATTCCTATCCACCTTCCTAATCCTTAGAAGACTGCCATTAATGGTGACTCCGAACATTTGTCAAAATCTATTTTATTTACTTTCAATTTTATGACTCAATACAAAATTGGTTAAGTATATTTTTTGAGTACCCATATTATCATAATTTTATCCAAGAGGTATCAGGCTATCATGGTTTAAACAATAGTATTTGTGAGCCTCAATTTCCTCCACAATCATTAATGGTCATCAATGTCTAGTCTTATTTAAAAATATATTTTAGTTTTAGTTTTAGGTAGGAAAATTGGTTTCATATGGTATAGGGTGGAAAATTAAGGGGGTCCCTTTTGATTCACCCCTTCTTCTAGGATTATAATAGCCTATTAAATCTATTCAAAATAATGTATAGGTGTCTTGAAAAATTATGGTTTGAAAAATAAACACATAAAAACATTATGAAATCGAAATGACTAAAATATAAATAATAAATAATATTTAATATTATAATATTTATTATAAAAACCAATTTATGAATTAAATTAAAGGATAAATTTGGTGGTTAATAGAGAGTGGCAATCAACAATATTGAGTACCCCACAACTAAAATGGAGTCACATGGCCTAAAATACATGCCACCCCTTGAACTCTGTCTTGGATAGACCATAAGTTGTGATCACATTGAAAAGTAAAATTCATGACTGTAACAATCCATTATTTAATTTTTTTGGTTGAACCACTAGGGGATTAACCCAGAAGTTACATAGTCATATGGTAGATTATCATCTTAGGCCTAGGAGCTACCCTAAAAAATGGTATTGCCCTATAATTCTAAGGTCATATGATAAAATATGCCCTATAATTTATTTTAAAAAAAATCACTATAGCCACCACACAAACCCAAAAATTATAAAATGATTTTTGTTGAAATCATAAAAGTGAAATATTAATTTTAAAATTATTTTGAGTCATAATATTCCTTGATGAGTTTTTATAAAATTTTCTTTAACTTAAACTATTTTTTTAAAGGATTAGGGGCACAATATTAATTTAAACTTCAAAAATATATAACTTTATTTTCATATCTCTAAAAATTGATCCATAAAATTCTATGAATTTGTTGCATAGTCTAATTTATGAATAAATTATTTTAGGAAGTTTTATTTTAATCACACAAATTATAAAACTGAAACAACCTCCTTAAGGCCTTAAGCTGTACAAGCTAATTTATCCATTTTCAAAACAAACCTAAAACTAGTTATTTATTCTAGTTGATAATGAATTTCAAATTCAATAAATGGAAATTATAATTAATTTATTTAAGGTGTATGAACATTATTATTTTCATTGAACAACTCTTTAAAATCATACATTTTAAAAAGGTTACAAGGAAAATAAATTCATAATTTTATTTCCAAACTCAATCTAATTTTACTTCAAGTTTATTCCATTAATTTAATACAAATTTAAGGAATGAAATATTGAAATAATGATCTTAATATATGTTAACACATTTTTTATTGAGCTTTCAATATGTTAACTACGACCAATTGAATCCAAAACACAAAACAATAAAAGTTTTGTCTCCCATCCATTTTCTATCATTAGACAACTACCATAAATGCTCTAGATAATAATTTAATCTCCTTAAAATAAATTAATCTCCTTAAAATAAGATTTTTTAAAGTGTCCATGCATTAATGAACCTCAAAAAATATCCTAAAATTCATCTAAGAACTTGTTGACCAATATTGACCCCTATGATCAAAATGTCAACCCATATAAGTAAAAACTTAAGTGTCATATATTGATAACCTAGTGAAAAGTCTTGTCATGCCTTATATGGTAGCTAAAAAGGTATTTATAAAACCTTATTAGCATTGTTAAAGGTTTATTTGCAGAAATTAATGTAATACTTTGTCTTTGTTTGTACTAGCTTAGTCATGTCATGGTGTGATGAAACTTGGTCAATTTGTGTCATAGATACCTAGGTGTCCTTCAAAGTCATATTTTACCCCTCATAATCTTGTTTAAACATTTCATGATGGTTTGAAGAGATTAAAGTTCTTTTGTGGACTTTAATGTAATGTTTTATGAGGAAAAATGTGATTTTTGCTAACTTTCATATATGTAAAAGATTGAAAAAGTGAATAGTATATAAAATACTATTTAAAATGTCCTTGGATTAGTATTATGACTTCCATTTATGTCAATAAGTTAGAAATGGTTAGAATCTTGATTTTCAATGCCAAAGAAGGAGTTCCACTCACTTGTATGGCCCTAGGAGATGAATTTGTAGGTGAAAAGATTACATATACATCCTTTGAGATTCCAAAGGTAATTTTAAATATTTGGATCAAGTTTATGGTCTAATAGGTGGAAATAACTCTCTCTCCTCCATCACTTCCTTCACAAGTTCATAAAAGCAAAAATAAAATGCATGGTATAACTAAGAGAGAGAAAGTTAGAGGCTAAAATTTTGGGCATCACTAGGGGTAATAATGAGTTTAAATTTAGTGTAATTGGTTTTTATATTCATGTCCCATACTTTATCAGCACTTTTTAAGAGTGATAATAGGTCACTATGCCTTGTCCATTCAAGTAGGGTCTTATTTTGCTACTATTTATTCATACAAAAATTTGATGGAGGAGAATGGTTATGTGGAATGTTTTAATAGGTTATTTGGTTCCTTTAAATTATGGTTTGATAAACCAATTAAAAAACATTAGGTTTATTCATCAAAGGAATAAATTCCTCAAACATGGGAAACATATCATCCCTGTTAGAGGTATTTTGATCGTTTTGATGTGTTTGTCACTTTTAAAGGTTTGAAGTACTTCATTATTCATAGAAAACCCAATCATTATATGATGATTAATGTCAGATATCTCTTTAAAAATGTCTCTTTAAAAATAGCCTTTCAAAGGATATCATGTTTTACACTCTTTGAAAGCATGGTCTATTCATCAATGGCTCTCTACAGGCTTAATTATAAAATTTGATTTAATTGGAAATGAAAATAAATGATAAATAATGATGGAGCATTTTAGAACATGTAATCTCAATATAGTGATCCTGAAGCTCAAATATAGTCTCTATAAGGACTTGGATATGTTTCATCCACCCACAGGGCTGTATACTTGTAGGTGGATATACATAGACCTAGGTTTCATATTCAAAGTGTTAAAGTAATGGATACATGTGACATAGAATCCTAAGAAATTTTATGACCTTGAAATACTTCATGGAATCATAAAAATAATGAATTACCATAGACTCTAATTCTATGCATAAGGCTTACATAAGAAAATGACTTTATAAGCACAGATCGACATATACCATGATTCAACTTTGAGATGACACAATTTTTATTCAGAGGTGTATGAAATATTAAGGCATAGGAAATATAATTGAAAATGAGTTGATTTCAGATTATATTAGTAGAGGACCCTAGAATATTTCTCAATAGTTACTTAGGAAAAAGATAGACCTATAGGTCTTAAACTTGTAGGTCCTCATTCTTAATAAAAGAGATAATTGCCATAAAAAGAAGGGTAAGTGTTTGAAGAATGAATAATTAAAAAAAATAATGATATAATTCATAAATAAATAGACATATAAGTGATTTTATAGTAAAATGTAGATCAATAAGACTAAATCTATAACCTTAATGCCTATACATAGGTCTGTGTATGGAGATAAGAAGGAAATGTTTGTAGAGTATCATAAAAAGGTCAATAGAATAGATAATGAGAAAGGAGATTTAAATGGAGTATAATACTTTCAAGTGTCCAAATACCCAGTTTAATAAGGACAAGTTTAGGACTTAACACTTCAACCTTATAAAATAGTCATCTATAACTAGTCTAGATAAGTTCAAGAAAGAGATCGTAGGTTTGTGGAGTGTGATGCCTTAAAAGAGATAAGAGGGTTCAAATGAAGTTGAATAGGTTATTAAAATTATGCAAAAGGTTCTATTTTTCTCACTAGTTTACATTGAAGACCTTGAAGCTCAAAATTCATTCAAACACCTAAATGAACATTTATAGGTTGATAAGCTTGACATGCTATTTTTAAAGCTTGAGAAGAAAAAGTCATACATTATTAGTGAGAAGGGGTTTAAAATGATATAATTACCAAGTAATGAAATATATGAGTTAAAATAACTTAATGCACCTAAATAGAGGTCAGGGAGAATATTAACTATCTATATGACTCACTTCAACTCTCCATACATAGTCAGTGAAAGCCACAGGCTTGCCTACCTTGTTAGGTGAAAATTTCTTGTCTAGAATAAAAAGAGGAGGTATGAGGAAAGGAAAAACATTTGAATATGGTTTTATAGTGACATTAGGATCTCATTTATATCCTTAGACCCAAAATAAAGGTGATAATGATGATAAGCCCTATCTAGGCTTGATAAGACTAAAAGCTAAACTCATACATAGGCATACCTATATGCAATCATGAGAAAGGAGATAGGTTGAAGCACAAAATAAATTTGAGGATTTTTTTAGAGGAATGAAGGATTTTACTAAGGTATTCATCTATAGAGGAGGCCTTAAATTAACCATTTTGGCCTAAAACCATCACTAAGGGTCATAGAACACATACTTGAGCCTAAGGGACCATCAAATCACACTTAGAACTCTCATGAGTTTATGCATGGGATTGAGTAATATTTGGAGGTGTTGAATGGGTCTATAAAATTAAATCTTGTGGCATTATGAGAGAGAAATAGGATATGTTCTTTATGAACAAAACATGTCTTACTCCTAAAACCCTCTTGAAAACTTGATTTGAGTAACATTCCTTCCACTGAACTATAATTGATATATTTGACCCCCAAATTATTTTGGTGACCTTCTCAGGTCTCATGATCACCTAGTTATGGTAGTGGTTGGCACATGCAGGTACAAGGGTGTACAAAATAGGGTAGAATACACAACTAAAGGCTTGTTTATGAAAGTGCAAAATAGAAAGTGGTTTATAAATAAAGGGATGAGATGTAAAAATAATTAAAAGAGGTTATAAAACACTACAAAAACCTATTTAGGTCTTATAATAAGGTTTATGATCTCTAAAAGTTGCCAACTAAGCTAAGAAGGAAGATAAACACTATTTTGCTAATCAAATGACCCATATGCAGACCTAAAAAACACCTTAATAAACCTATATTAAGCATGTTTATTTATAATATGATGTTTAATAACTCAAAAAAATATTTCAAAGAATTTAAACTTTAAAATTTCTTGGAAAAACACTCAAACTACCTCTCATGCCTGTTAAATGCCTAGACTAGGGCTTTTGACCATTTAATGGTTGACCCATCCATATAGAGTATAAGGAGATAAAAATTGGAATGGGGGATTCAATTATCATGGTTAAATTTAATCACATGGTTTTATTGAGTTTCAAATGTTTGGGAGTGTTTTTGGGCCAAAAGTTAGTTTTTAGGCAAGGAGGCCTAATTGAGGCCTATTTTAAGAGAGAGAAGAGCAGAAAAAGACACTTTCACTCATATTTAGGACATGGAATTTGGAATGGAACTATAAATCCATATTTATTCCTCAAATATGTTCTTAATTTACCAATAACCTCTAAACATTATTCTACACAAGGAGGTTTACACATTTTCAAGGTTATAAAGAATGAGGCCAAATGAGACCTTTTGGTTGAAAACAAGTTATTGGGGGTATTTTTATGACTCCAAGTGAGTTATTTAAAGTATTATATGATGTTAATAGGCAATCCATGGATAAATAATTCATTAGATAAGATAATTTCAATCTATTTAGACAAGTCTAGGTGTGGGAGATGAAGGGGTTCCAAGACACGTAAGGAGATAAATGATGATTGCCACTGAGATATTATTTGGAGAGATTATAAAACTAATGAAAGGTGTCAAGAGTAGAGATGGAATCCATCTAAACATGTTATTATTTTGAAGAGTGTCACTTGTCCATTCACAAGCAAAAAAAGAGGTAGTTTTGAAGAGTAAATGCAGGGTGTAAAGCCAAATTTCAAACTTCCACACCACTTTTAGGAGGAAAACATATTCATGAGAGTAAAATTATCTTTTAAGACCTATTAATATAGTTTAATAACTTATATTTTTATTGTAACTTTTTTTGACACTTGTATCTCTATCTCTTATGTCATTATCTCCTCTTCTCTCTCATTTATCTATATATTCAACCTTGATAGGCTATGTTTGTATCCTCCACCTAGGTATGGTGAATCCCTACCCATTTTAAAGCCTTCAAGTAATTGGTGTTGTTATTATACATATTAGCCTTTGTAGGAATTCAAACTATCAATGGAAACTCTATTCTCAATCAGATGGCTTTATCAACCTAGTCACTTGTTCAATGTAAGTTCTATCTTCATTTCATTCTCTTGATGAGGTTATTATGGCTGAGCTTGAAGTAGAGTTTAATTTTATAAAATTTGGTGAAGCTCCTCAAGCTTATAGTATTCCCTATTAGTCTTATGATGATCCTTATCAACCTCATTATGATATATATTAGTCCTATGATCCTTATCAACCTTGTCATGAATCATATCAATATTATGATCAACCTTATCAAACTCAAGATGTCCATAAATAACATAGTCACTTCTCAAATTAGTCCATTTCAAGTTTTAATCAAACTTTATTAGGCTATGAGATTTAAATGATAGGGATTAACACACAAAGGGAATATTGTCAAGATGTCCCTAGTCATCTCATTCATGATATGAGAGACTCATTACAACTAATGAAAGAATAATGAACACCTATTTATAGAGAAAATTAGAAAAAACTCAAATGAAATGCTGGATGTAAGTGGTATCATTTAAAAAATAGAAGATATGATAAGAGTTCATGAAGGATAATAGGTTTAAACCTATTAGCCTCATCTATCTTCATAGATACCACCTTAAACTTCATATGTACCACCCATTCTTCCCTAAGAGATCATTTCAAGAGATCGTTAAAGTTTTATAAGTCCTTCATATGTTTCTCAAACTTTCCCTTCTTGGAATTCAATCTAAGAGAGATTTCAAAATAATGAGGATATAATTGTTGAGTAGCCTATTTTTAAAAACCATGATTCTACTTATCTTTCTCAAGAATCCCCCAAGAAGTCTTTCAAGACTCCAAGATGGAACCAAGTATTACAATCATGGAGTAATCAAGGTGAGAAAAGTATAGATTGGGGCATTGAAGTCACAAAATAATTTAAACTTATGCAAGTCTCTCACATCCCTCTTCAAGAGTCCTCTTGTATCTCATATCAACCTTCTTGTGTGCCTTATCCTCATGAGGTCACTAACCACCTTCAAGAAAAGCTATTCCAAGAGATAATAGGCAAACAAATTGAATAGTTGGAATTGAAAATTAATGGACCTAAATAAAACCAAGATCAAAAGATTAAAGTAAAAAAAAACCTTGAGCCTATTCAAACCCCATTTCCCTCTCCCAAAGAACCTATATATTTTCTGTATTGGAGGTGTATCGAGGAAGGTTTTAAAAACAAGAAGGAGGATCTAGTTGATAAGATTGAAAATCAATTTGTAGTTGAGAATGAACCTCAAAAAGTCTATGAGATTGATGAGGTGCTTGTTGAATAGAATGAAGTGTCCATTTCCCAACTCAACTTAATTTCCCTTTGAGAATTCCTTCAAGAATCCACCATATCTAAGACCCCAAGTTTCAAGATTTTTCCATCCATTGCCAAGCCCATCAATGAACTATCCACTATAACTCATACCCCCTCTCAAAGTCATGAGCATACCCATCACCCTCCCACCATATCCCTTCATAAAGAGGATACTACCCTATGGGAAATAAATGAAGAATAGATTATAGCTGAAAGTGTGGTTCAAAGAGAATGTGAAGAAGACAATTCAAGTGTATATGATGAATAATTCATCATTGGTACTCCACTTGGTGAAGATAGACACAAATTAGTCTTCATAAATGAATAATTTTTTAGAGGTAAAATCATTGAGAGTGGGAGGGGTGAATCAGTGAGACCAAATATTTCAAATTTAATTTCAATCCTTTCAAATTCTTAATCAGTCAATACATACATTCACAAGACATACACATCATTCATAGCAATGAACAAGAAAGACAATGCAAGATCAAGCACATGAAACATGACATACGTGGGAGACCCTCTTGGGGAATAAAACCCACTAGAAATTATAATTGGACTACTATCCTACAATAGCAAGAACAAATTTAGACTAGATACAACTGATCAAGGAACTATAATCCCACAAAGTGCTACAACACATGTCTAGCTGAATTACAACAACAACCAAAATTTTAGCAAGTTTCACCTTGAAAGCAGGCTAAAACCACTATAGATGCTGAGCTACCACAACAATAGCTATGAACACATCAACCTTTGAACTAATGTCTTCAACACCTGATGATGGACCTCCAAGTAACACTCTTCACCTTCACTCATACTCAAACAATAAGAACTCTATTTTGCCCATATAATTATGACCTATAGATCATACAAATAGTCCTTAATTTAATATAATCTTCAAATCATCCTCATGACACTCTACCCCTCCTTCACTCCTTAATTCACACACACAAACCTCTATCAAATCTCTCTTAATTCTCTCACTCACAAGTCTAGAAAGCATCATCTTTGGTTTCACTATTTATACAACATAATTGATTAAAAAACCTTGGTTGGCCATTAAGAATGCCTTAGCCCTTACGGCATATCTCATATGAAGACATAGCTCAATAAAATATTCATAGGTTGGCCATATCATCTATGGGTCACCCTTAAGGAACTACACCTTTTAATAAGGCCCTTGTAGCCCTTATAGGTCTCATGTGAACCCATTCACTCCTTTAGAACTTAATGGAAAAAAAATAACACATAACTACTTTAAAATACATGGGTCAAATCTTTATGTCCCTTTTGACATCTTTAAATGATACTAGTCATCTTAGCTCATCTTTGCATATGCTCAAACAACTCAAACACTAACCTAGTGCATAGAAACATCATGAATGAATACAAAACCAAATTCTTAAGCATTATTCATACTCAATATAGATTGATCATAACTCTAGAATCCACATAGAGCATCCTCATGGAGTCTACAACACTACCCAATAGCCAATTCATCAAGATACTTCAAAATAGTATCTATATAAGCTAAATTACTCTTCTTGGGTCACTTGCAAAATAAACACGAATAAATAGTCAACTTTAAACATTAATATCTTTGACTTTACACACTTTTAGATCCTCAAATTAGGCTCATTAGATGTACCATGGAGTCCTCTTCATCTTTAATTTTTACAACATGAGAAAATTATATCTATATATAAATATATGTCTCAAAGACCAAACAATAGTTTTCCCTTGTTAAATATGAATATTTAAATGACAATAGTCACAATTAAGCTTTGACCACTTTGTTCACATCTCGTGTCCATGCTACTTAGATAAATTACACACTATTGATATTATCCAAAATTTAATGCTTATGCACTAATTATAAAATGTTAAACATATGATATTTGACCTCATCTCATGCAATCTATAAAATTTGACTCAATGTGTTCCATTGATCTCTGTAGATCAACCAAGTCTTTAACTATTAACACTCATCATTTGATCAATCTATACGGACACCCACTCACTGTTAGATCCTTATCCTTTAACTTTGATTATTAATTAAAAATAATTAACCTATCTTAATCTCACTACTTCCTAACTTCTTGGAGAAATGTGCACCATCAATCTTTTTCTAACTTTAACTTATGTGGAAATTACTATGGGAACCTTGCTTATATGCCTAAGTAGCCATTTTTGAACCTTGATAACTTATTCTATGGTTTGATGCATGATCTAAAATTTGGACCATATGATATCCCCACATAGAATAATCCATACATATAATAATCTACTCTTGGAACTCACACACATGAAATATATGCCATTATCAACATGCTCACTCAGAATTCTCTTTCACAGAGCCAATTATGCTTGGAACTACATCGAAGGCCAACTTTGCTCATGTATATATTTTGACATGATTCATCACATGATCTAAAATTAAAAAAAAGAAATCCTAAACAAACCCATATGATCACCTTATCTTGAAATATACACATGTGAAATATATGCCATCATCAAAATACTATCAAAATCCCTGGGAGCCCAACATTGTACTTGCAAATCTTTTGATGCACTTTGGTGCATGACTTGGGATTTAGTGCATAAGAACTAGAATAAATAATAAACAAACCCATATGAAAATTTCATCCTAAAATCTCCATGCATGTGAATGTTGACACCAGAAACATGCTTACTCAACTTTACTTGAGCCCTTTTGCAAATTTGGCTAAGTGTGAGAACAAAGTGAATTCTGTTTGAGTAGCCAACTTTGTATCCTCATATATTTGACCAAAATTTATCTCATGAGTTGATATATGGTGCATAAAAATTAGGGACTAATGTGATCATAACCATATGACCAAATCTCCCTGAATCATTCCCATGTGGCAAAGGTGATGT
Organism: Torreya grandis; assembly: GCA_037957365.1. Classification (NCBI taxonomy): domain Eukaryota; kingdom Viridiplantae; phylum Streptophyta; class Pinopsida; order Cupressales; family Taxaceae; genus Torreya; species Torreya grandis. The sequence goes on from JARHVA010009364.1 coordinate 287,756, forward strand.
CAGCAAACTGCCTACTTAGATTTTCAACCACTAGATGCAAAGTGTCTAGATGAGAACTATAGACGACCAGATGAACTCAAATTATGTATATAATCACTAAAATATTATAAAAACATATTAGGGACCCATTTCATGTCCTCAATACTCCATACTCATCCTTGAACATCTCTAACCATGCCAAATTAGAAGATCAACCAAACATACTTCAAGCATACTAAGAGAAGCACATTGCACACTTTGTCATTGTTACTTAGGATATCAAAACACTTCATCTACTCACCAAGACACGTCCATGACATCACCATGATATCATAAATAGTAATCCAACAATATCCCCTTTGCTATTGATGTCAACAACCATCATATATATTAATATACAACTCACGTTCTCTCTTCAAGCACTCCCACAATAGGAACTTTCTCCCCCTTGATATAATGACAAAGTGGGAACTAAATTATATTAAGGAATGGAAAAGGCAATAAATATGAAAGGAACATCTTAAAAAGATGGTACAAACTCCCTCTTACCTTGATCTTACCTTTTCTTTGCCTTGTCAACTTCCTCTTGCTCTATGCAAACACTCTCTTCAACCAAGCACTGCAACCAATGAAGAAATAACACACAAAACCATATAAATATGATGGAACACATAAAGAAACATATGAGAGGGAATAATCATAATAAATATGATAAATTTCACCTTTTGAGCATCTTTATATCTCCACACATCATGAAGAACAAACACACATTCTCACTAGCCTTCGCTCTTAAGCCACCACAAGGACCATCAACAAAAATTCATGCCACTCATAAAAAAAGAAAAATTCTCTCAAAAAACTTGAGAAATCACATTTAAATAAACATACCTTTATATTTTGGAGAAACTGATTAAAAAACACTCTTCTTTAAACTAGGCCTGTCTAGCCTCCATGTAGCCCTACCTAGAACTTGCATAGCCTGCATCTTTCAATAGGAACATCTTCAGGACCTATATATATATATATATATATACATTATAATATTACCCCTCAAGTACACAATTTTTCATCACCAATATCATCCTTTTCAACATACTTTATTCACAAATTTGCTAGCCAATTAGCCCTCCATATTAACAAAAACTTGAATAATTCAAGAACCAAAAAGCTTAAATTCTCTATGAATATTTATTTAACAACCCATTTTTCCCATTAAATATATTAAGAAGCCTCAAAATTCAATTCAGAAGGCATACCCCTTTTCTAGCATAGCCCAAAATCCTAAAATCTCAAAACAAACAAAGTCTATAAACCTCCTAGTCAATGCACACCTCTAAAACTTCTTGCACATCTAGAATCACCTATCACACACTTTTAGACCAATGTTTTAGATTACACACCATTGGGAATAAAGACTTCCTATAACCCATTTTAGGTCTACTTACCCTTAAGCTAAAATCTTAGAAACCTAAGAGCACTAAAAAAACTTCAATTTGACTCAAACATACCTTTAGACCATAAAATCACTTGGATCACATAAAAAAGAAATGCACATAACATTTTGAGCACCAAACACTTATTAAAATTGCATCAAACATCATTATGCCATCTAGATATACCCATTTTGACCCTAGACTATAGCTTCTTCATAAACTAATGGAGCAAACTCATGAATTTGTTGCCCCCCTTAACCAATAGCCTTCTAAGATCAAAAACAGTCTCTATACATATTGGAATTATGATATTGAGCCCAAAAAATTTCTTATCCACTAAAATGAGTCTCTTAAGAAGCATAGATAGAGACCTCCTCTACACCATAATGCTCTACCATGGAGTGAAACCAAGAGTTTCCCATAAATTCTCATATTCCTTCTCCTCCTTAGTCATCGGATACTTTTAGTTCTTCTTCTTATTATTATTTGGCTTAGGTAAAACAAATTCCTCATCCACTACACCATTTTCCTTTTCTTCTATGATTGGATTGACAATACAAGGAGACAACATAGATTCATGACATACCTTTTCATCTGAATAATCTTTCTTGTAGTTTGGAACCTCATCATTGGGAACAAAAAATTGATGTTATTTTCGTGATACAAGATAAGTAATAATAGGATGTTCACTTGGATCTATACATACCTCATGACTAGCTTCAATGAATACTTTGATATTTTCTTTGAGCTTGGTCTCTTCATTCTCAAAATGAACAGACAATGAGACCTCTCAGTACTCTTCAGATTTTAAAGAATTATCCACCATAGAAAATAAATTACTTGGACCTGAAATCTTATCATGAATCACACTTGTCACCTTTTGCTTCTATGTGTAAACTTTCCTTCTTCTTTGCACTTTAGGATCCTGATAAAATATATTTGATCTTGTAGACCTTTACTTGTAGAACCTATAAATGTGACCTCTCTATTCACAATTATAACATACTATACCTTTTGTAAGAAGCATATCTTGCCATACCTTATTTGGATAATTTTTTTCAGCATGTCATATGTCATGACAATTAAAGAACTTAACTCTATTCACACCTTTTGATTGATGAACCCTATCATAATCTCATGTAAACTCATTTCTAATAGGTCTCTTTCATTCTCTAGCCTTATGACCAAATTGATTACATGTGTAACAATAACCATTGAATCTTGCATACCTCATGTAATTTGGATATTTGATCTGATTTATCTTTACTCTACCAACACCTTCATTCCTTTTTTGATGATTTATCTTTAAATTATGAATGACCTAGTTCACATCAGTCTTCATATTGTCTCGAGTTACATTATTTTGTTCTTATTCATATCCAAGACCAGTTCTATCAATATCATCCTTTTCACCACTCAAAATATTCTTTAGATCACATGATCTCTTTTCAAATCTCAAAAATGTCTTCACCTTACTAGATGCCTTTTCTAGCTCATATTTCAAAGACTCATTTTCAAAAACATATATTAAACATTCATCTTCTTTAGCTTTTAGCTTGTAGATAGGATTTCAAATTGACAACTAATATGCTTGATCATATCTTCATGTTCCTTGGTATCTTAATTCAATATGCCCTCATACACATTGAATTTCTCCTCATATTCATTGAGTTTAGATTTCATATTCTTATTGATCTTTTTTATCAATCTCTATTTATTCAAGAGCATTCATCAATACAGTCTCATAGTCCACCTCATCTTCATCATCTTCTTAATCACTCCATGTAAACTCCTTATGATGTGATCAACTTCCTTCCTTAGCCATGAATAGGGATTCATCTTTATTAGGACCATTATTTTCATGATCATATTCTATATCACTATCTTCACTCTCATATGATGAGTTGTAATCTTCTTTGGTGTAGAGACTCTTCTTGTTTTTGAAGGACTTCTTATTATTAATTTTTTTGAATTCTTTCTTCCTATATGTCTTATTGTCTTCACCTTGATAGTCACCATGCTATTCATCACAATTCTTCTCATGCCTTTTAGGACACTTACTATAAAAATGTCCTATCTCTCCAAAATTGAAACATTTGAAGGGTAGTTTACCCTTATATTTCCTTGAGCCTGTGATCAATTTCCTAGTAATCAAATCAATTAGTTCATCCTCATCAATGTTAGATATGGCATCCTTTTTTTATTTTTTACCTTGGAACTTATTCTTAGGCTTCATCTCTATCTTGAATTTAGCTTCCTTCTTTGGTGGTATATCATCATTTACTCCCATCTCATATGTAGTAAGGGTGCCATGCAATTGATCCATCTTTAACTGAGTAAGATCATGACTTTATTCTATATAAGATAATTTTGGATAAAATTTGAGGGATATATACCTTAATACCTTTGAAATATATTATCTTATTCAAGGTTCTCTCAAAGACATCTGATGGTGTTTGGAATCTCATCAAATCTCTATAAAAAGGATTCCACAAAATCTTCTTCTTTCATCTTGAGGATCTCAAATTATTTTCGGCGAGTCTACAACTTTGCCAGCTTAACCTTTGAATCTCTTTCAAAAATAGTCCACAATTTATCCTATATTTCTTGGCAGATGTGCAATAGATTACTTTGGTGAACTCAATCTCTATAAGACCATAAGTGATGTCATTCATTGCCTTAAAATTTTCCTTAAACAAATTTTTATTTAAACACTAGATGGGGGAATAATAAGAACAAAATAACCATCTAAAATATATTTCCATACATCAAACCCTAGGGACATAATATATGTCCTCATCCTAACATTATAAAATGCATAATTGGATCCATTGAATATCAGTGCTTGATTAGTAGCAAAACCACCTTAATGACTACCCATATTGTACCTTGGATCAAGTTTAAGATATTAAGCCTTTACCAAAAGGACCTAATATGATACCAATTTTTAGAGGTATAATCATTGAGAGGGGGGTGAATTAGTGAGCCCAGATATTTCAACTTCAGTTTCAATCCTTTAAAACTCTTAATCAGTCAATACATACATTCATGAACAAGAAAGATAATGCAAGGTCAAACAAATAACACATGACATACATGGAAAACCCTCTTGAGGAATAAAACCCACTAGAAACTATAATTAGACTACTATATTATAATAAAAAGAACCAATTTAGACTATATATAATTGATTCAGGAACTACAATCCCATAAGGTCTTATAATAGTCATCTAGTTGAGCTACAACAACAACCAAACTTTTAACAAGTTTCACCTTACAAGGAAGATGAAAGCACCTTAGATTATGATCTACCATAAAAACACCTATGAACACATCCACCTTTGAACTGATGTCATTAACACCTGATGATGGACCTCTGAGTAACACTCTTCACCTTCATTCATACTCATACAATAAGATATCTATTCTACCAATGTAATTATGACCTAAAGATCATAAAAATTGTCCTCAATCTATTAAAATCTTCAAATAATCCTTAAATTACTCTATCCCTCCTTCTCTCCCCAATTCACATACACAAGCCTCTCAAATCTCTCCTAAGTCTCGCTCACAAGTCTAAAAACCATCTTCTTTGGTTCCACTATTTCTAGAGAATACTTGATAAATAAAACCCTAGTGGGACATTAGGAATTCCTTATCCATTAAGGCATATCTCACATGAATACAAAGCTTAATACAATCTTCATAGGTTGGCCATAGCATCTATGGGTCACCCTTAAGGAACTAAACATTTTAATAAGGCCCTTGTAACTGTTATAAGTTTCATGTGAACCCATTCACTCTTTTAGCACTTCATTGAACAAAAAAATAAAAAAATAGCAATTTAAAATACATGGGTCCACTCCTTATATCTTTTATGATATCCTCAAATGATCACAATCATCTTACCTCACCTATGCATATGCTCAAACAACTTAACCATTGACTTGGTTCATAGGAACATCATGAAGGAATACATAATAAAACTTCTTAAGCATTGATTATACTCAATATATATTGATCAAACCTCCAAAATCCACACAGATCATCTTAATTTAGTCTACAATACTCCTTAATAGATAATTCATCAAGATACATCAAAATAATATCTATATAATCTCAATTACTCTTCTTAAGTCACTTGTAAAATAAGCATGAACATATAGTCAACTTTTAACACTAATATATTTGATTGTACACAATTTTATATATTCAAATTAGGTTTTTTAAATGTTCCATGGATTCCTCTTCATATTTTATTTTTATATCATGATCAAATTCTATCTAGATCGAAAGATATGGCTCAAAGACTAGACACTAGATTTTCCTTTGTTAAATTTAAATATTTAAATGACAACGGTCATAGTTAAACTTCAGCCACTTTACTCACATATCATGTACTCACTACTCAAATCAATTATGCATCATTTATATTATCCAAAATTTAATTCTTAGGTACCAATTCTCAAATGTTAAACATCTGATAATTGACCTCATCTCGTATAATCTAGAAACTTAGACTCAACATGCTCCATCGATCTCTATAGATCAACCAGGTCTTTAACTATCAATGCTCACCATTCAATTAATCTATACAAACAACCATGCATCATTAGGTCCTTATCCTTTACCTTTTATTAGTTATTAAACATAATTCACCTATCCTCATCTCACTACTTCCTGACTTCTTATATAAATGTGCATTATCGATCTTGCTCAAACTTTAACTTGTGCATAAATGACTAAGTATGGGAACCTTGTTTAAATATATGAGTAGCCATTTTTAACCTTAATAACTTCTTCTATGCTTTGATTCATTATTTAAAATTTAGACGATATGATATCGCCACATAGGATAATACATAGATATAACAATATACTCATGAAACCCACACACATATGAGATATGCCATTATCAACATACTCACTAAGAATTTTCTTCCATAGAGCCAACTATGTTTGTAACTTCCTAGAAGGCCAAATTTTCTCATGTATATCTTTTAATGCACTTCATCACATGATCTAAAATTTAGCACAAATAAAATAGGCTCAAAACTAAACAAACACACATGATCACCTTCTCCTGAAATGTCCACACATTTGAGATATGCAACCATAAAATTTGGATAAGTATGGGAAAATACTATCAAAACACCTAAGATCCCAGATTTGCACTTGCATATATTTTAACACACTTAGGCACATGACCTAAGATTTATCACATAAGAACTACGCACAATACTTAACAAACCCATGTGACCATTTCCTCCTAAAACCTCCATACATGAAAATGTTTACATTATAAACATGTTTACCTATCTCTACTTGATCCCTTTTACATATTTGGCTAAGTATGGGAACACAATGAATTATATCTAAGTAGATAACTTTACATCCTCATATCTTTGATCATAATTGATCGCATGAATTAACATTTGGTACATAAAAACTAGGGACTAATGTGATCACAACCACATGACCAATCCCATTGACTCATTCCCACATGGAAAAGTTGACTTCATCAAACTACCTTCTCATATTTTCTGCCATTGGACCCAAAGTGTCTACATGAGAATTATAGATAACTAGATGAATTCCACTTATGCACACAAGAACTCAACTACTAAAAAAACATCTTAGGGCCTCTTACATATTATCAATACTCCATAATCATATTTGAACATATCTAACCATGATAAAGTAGAAGATAAACTAAGCATACTTCAAGCATAATAGGACAAGCACATTACACAATTCTCCATTGTTACTTAGGCTATCAAAACACTTCATCCAATTACTAGGACACCTATACGACATCACCGTGACATCATTAAAAATAATCTTATATAAATGAATGATCTTGATGATGTTGTATCTTCCTATGAGAAGGATGTTAAAATTTATACCTTGGCAACAAATAAGTTGGTGAAGATATGAAAGAAAAGGCCCATGAGAAGGACATCATGTTGATTGAATTTGTTGAGTCAAATGAATAGGCTCAAGGATATTTGAAGGACATGTGGTAGAATTATTGACATATGTTCAAAGAATATGAAGGTATTGAGAAGTTGACACCTCTAGGATAAATGGATCAATTTGATGATGAGGAATGCAAGGCTCCTAGTGATCTAATATGTTTTGGAGACCATCACCAAGAATTTCAAACCCATGATAGAGAAATATACGATGAAGACAATATTTAATAAAACCAAGAGATTATATTGGAAAAGATAGTAAAGGATAGATTGGTGATGCCTTCATGTTCTAAAAGGACTTATGGTAAAAGTGTTGGGACATATTCAATGAATTTGAGGCTCTTCAAGAACCTATACCTCTTGTTGGTTAGCTTGAAGATGTCATTAAGGATGCCTTACTCCTTAAAGGATAATATGAGAAACCCAAATGTACTAAGTTTGATTTTTATCCTATGAACCAATAGATGGTCATGTTTGAGTTTAATTCAAACATCAAGAGGGAGAATGAGAATAATATTGAATCATAAGATGAGTATGTGTTCATAGGTGACTGGTTTGCTTCCATGTCTTCACTTAAGAACATGCCACGAAGATTGCCAAGCAAGAAGAAGATGAAGAAAACAAGACAAAGGTCTAAAAGGCATATTGCTTCATTTCATTCTTCACCTCATAGGGAAAAAGATATTACAAGATTCCCTATTGACCTAGGAAGAAGAAGAAAAGTTTAGGTTAATTGTATATATTAGTTTTCTTATGTTGTGTTTTGTGTTGCCTAAGTACTTAGCTAGTACATGTGTGTGTTTTGTTTACTTTATTTTGGTGTGTGTTATATTTATTTTGTGTTTTGAGTTCAAATCCATTTGTTTTGTCATGATCAAGGTCTGAATCTGAGTGTAAATGACTCCATTACCCAATGGAAGGACAAGGCTACTGGTCTGTTTAGCATAGCAGACATGCTAACCCTATGAATCACCAATTTATTGACCAATTTTGACCCCAAATATCAAAAGGTCAAGCCTTATAGGTAAAAACATGAGTGTCATGTCTTGATAACCTAGTGAAAATTCTTAACATGCCTCATATGGTCTCTAGAAAGGTATTTATAAAACCTTATTAACATTGTTCAAGGTTTATTTGGAGAAATTAAGGTAACACTTTGTCTTTGTTTTTACTAGCCTAGTCATGTCATGGTGTGATGAAACTTGGTCAAGTGGTGTCATAAGTCCCCAGGTGTCCTTGAAATTCATATTTTACCCCTCATCACCTTGTTTAAACATTTCATGATGGTTTAAAGTGATTAAGGTTCTTTTGTGGAATTTAAAGTAATGTATTATGAGGAAAAAGGTGAATTTTGTTAACTTTCATATATTCCAAATCCCACCAAAGTGAATAATACATACAAAAATATTTCCAATGTCCTTGTAGTAGTTTTATAATTTCCATTTATGTTAACAAGTTAGAAATGGTCAGAATCTTGATTTTTAATGCCAAAGGAGTTTCACTCACTTGTACAGCCTTAGGACATAAAATTTCACATGAAAACATTGTATAGGTTTCTATTATGATTTAAAAGGTTAGTTTCAAGATTTGGATAAATTTTAAGGTCCAACAGGTGCACACAATTCTATCTCTCCTCCATCACTACCTTCATAATCTCAGAAAGGCAAAAATCAAATACATGGTAGGACCATGAGATAAAAAGTTGGAGTTTGAAACATTTAGAATTTTTAGGGGTCCTAATGAGATTAAATTTAGTTTTATTTTTTTATATTCATGGCCCCTCCTTTATTAATAATTGTTAAGAGTGACAATAGGTCACTATGACTTATCTATTCAAGCATGGTCTAGTTTTGCTCCTATTTATTCATGCCATAATTTGATGAATGAAAATGGTTTTGTGGAATTTTTTCAAAGGTAATTTGGGTCCTTTAAATCATATTTTCATAAACAAATTTAATATCATTAGGTGTATTCATCAAAGGAACAAATGCCTAAAACATGTGAAACATATCATCCCTACTACAAGTGTTTTAACTATTTTGAAGTGTTCCTCACTATTATAGGTTTAAAGTAATTAATTATTCATATAAAACCCCCTCATTATATTATTATTCATGTTATCTCTCTCCTAAAATGGCTCTTTACAAATATACTTTCAAGGGACATCATGTTTTACACTCTTTGGAACCATGGTTTGTCTATCAATGGCTCTCTAAAGGCATGGGTATCAAATTTGGTACAATTTTTAATGAAAATAAATGATAAATCATGAGGGAGAATTATTGAAAATGTTTTAATTTAAATATAGTAATAATGAGGCTCAAATAAACTCTCTAAAAGGATTTGGATTTGTTTCATCCACCCACATGTCTATTGACCTATTGGTGGATATCCATGGACCTAGGTTTCATTTTGAAAGTGTTAAAGAAATGAATAAATGTGACATAAAATAATAATCACTTGTATTACCTTTCAAAATTTCATGGCATCATCAAAAACATGAATTACCATAGACTCTAATTATATACATAAGCCTTCCATAATAAATTCACTATATAAACACATGCCTGCATATACCATGATTCAAATTTTAGATGGAACAATGCTATATCAAATGTGTATGATATATTAAGGAATAGGGTACATAATTGACAATGATTTGATTTCAAATTATATGAGAAAAGGACCCCATAAGCTATTATAATAGTCACTTAAGCAAAAGACAGACCTAAAGGTCCTCATTCTTAATAAAAGAGTTAATTTACATAAAAATAAGGGTGAGTGTTCTAAGCATGACTAATTAAAAAAATTAATGAGATAAATAACAAATAAATAAACACATAAGTGATTTGATATTCAAATTTGGATCAAGAAGACTAAGTCTATAGACTTAATCCTATTCACAGCTCTGTGTATGGAGATAAGAAGGAAAGGTTTGTAGAATACAATAAAAGGGTTAATATAATTTTTAGGATAAGGAGAAATTATATTTAAATTAAGTATAATAATTTAAATTGGCCAAATAACTAGTTAAAAAAGGCCAAGTTTAGGACTTATCACTTCAACCTCACAAAATAGTCATCTATAACCTATCTAGATAAGTTCAAGAAAGAGATTGTAGGTATGTGGAGTGTGATGTATTGAAAGATATAAAAGGGTTTAAATAAAGATAAATAGGTTCTTAACATGATATAGAAGGTTTAAATATTTTGATCACTAATTTACATTGAGGACCTTGAATTTCAAAATTCATTCAAGCACCTAAATGAGCATCTATAGGTTGTTAAGCAAGACATGCCATTTTTAAAGCTTGAGAGGAAAATGTTATACATAGTCAGTGGGAAGCAAGTTTGAATGAGATAATGACCAAATAATGAAACATATGAGGTAAAATAACTCAATGGACCTAAAGAGAGGTCAAGGACAAGATTGAATATTTAAAAGACTCACTTCAACTCTCCATACATAGTAAAATACATAGGCATGCCTGCATTGTTAAGTGAAAGTTGCTTGTCTATAGTAAAGAGAGGAGGTATGACAAAAAGAAAAACAACTGAATATGGTTTCATATTGACATCATGATCTCATTTATATCCTCATACCCAAAATAAAGGTGATAATTGATATCTATGAATTTGACTCAAGAGAGGATGGTTAATATGGTGTTAGTTCCAAAATGAAAACAAAATGAAATAAACACACTAATAACATAACATCTCTAGGCCTAGACACTAGGGAGAGCTTAGTTAACAAAAGAAAATGACAAACACAACAAAAAATAAGGAAATCAAATACAAGAGTTACTTCACCTTCCTTGGATGATCCAAATGCCTTTGTAGTGGTGGCTTGCTCGGCTTGTGCTCATGAAGTCCTTTGCAATGGAAGCTTGGCTACCTCCATCTCTCCTTGGCACCTTTGGCTTGTGGCTTGGCTTGGAATCAATTTGGCATGGTATCACTATTTGAAATGGCTCCATGAAGATATTTTTGCATTATAACTTTACACCAAAAAATCTTTGAAGATATTTGAGCATAATAACTTTGCACCAAAATAGCTTAGAAATGATGTTGTGAGGTTTCCTTTTTATAGATTTTTGGATTTAATTAGAATCAACCTCAATCATCCATCTAAGATTGAAATGTGGTTAAGGATTAATTCAATTTTTGGAATTAAGTTTGTAATTATCCTCATCATGACATTGGAATAAGGGGTAATTAAGAGGCATGGAGGGCATCATGGAAGACATTGATCAGGCATGGAGGGCATGAATCCTGATATTTGTGGCATTTATGGCCTAGGGATGTCTTCCTAAGAAATGAGGTCACCTGATGATGTAGATATTCAATATTCATTTCTAAAAACAAGTATTCAACAAGTTTCCATGGAATTTTTTATTAGACCTTGATTTGGGTTAATTATCTCTTAAGCATGATTAATCACTTTATGCACAATTTACTCTAATTGATCGTAATGCCTTGTTATTGGTCTTAAATTTGAATGGATTGGAATTGGAAGTCCAAATTAGATGTGTTGGATGTGTATTCCCAATTAGGATGTTTCTAAAAAAGAACAACAAAGGCACAAGTTTTTTATCAAATATTTTATAGGGAAGAGTAATCCAGAGCACATACATGCAATTTTAACATTTTGACTCAGGATGATCTAATCAAAGTTAGCTGACTCATAAATTACATTTCCCTATTTAGTGATACCCTAGCTAAAATTGGCACTTGAATATGTCAGTTTCACATCATTTAGCATATTTTAGTATTTTTAGGCCAAATTGTGTGTTTTAGGTGGAAACTAGCCAAAAGCCTGATTGGAGGTTATTGATGGCTAGTTTTAGGTGTCTATAATTTGCCCCTATTTGGGAAGATGTTGAAAACCGTAGGTAAATAAATGTCTTATCAAAGAATGAGAGATGGATTATATGCCAAAAAGAAGATGATGGTTGAATAATAAAGCTCCAAATAGTTTTTGGGAAGCCTATGATGATGCCCCCTCAAGGAAGCGACTGTCACATTTGTTAATGCATGTTACCTCGAAAAGAAACAAGAAGAAAGGTGGAATTAACCCATGGTTGAGATTAATCCAAATAAGAAAATGCTTGCATACATTGATGTAAAAAGGATGCCAATTTTCCCAAAGGTGGTTACAATTAGGAAAAAAGTCAAAAATAATGATTTGCCCATAGATGGTTATAATCATTAAGGTGACCTGGATTGGATAAAGATGATGGTGCCTCAGTTAGGGATGATTAGAAAACATAACTCAAGGATATAACCTAGAATATAGATTAAATATAAGCAGGCATAAAATGATGAAAGAGATGAATAGAAAAATAAGATTGATTAGTTTGAATGATTTAGTTGTACCTACCAATGAGGAGATGCTCATCTTAAATAATAATGATACAACTAGATTGGTCAAATGAGTAATATTGATCAAGGGTGGGATGGAAGGATTTGATAAGGTGCCAAGGAGAAAATTCTATGGCTCCATTGATTGTAGACCTTTGTGAAGCTAATTTTTTCTATAGCATGTGATGATAGGCTTCATGATAGAACACCATGAATACTTGGCCAAAAATATGCATAAGGACTGACTCTTGATCTAATAAACACTCAAAAACAATGCACCAATGATAAAAACCATGTTGATAATATTGACGTATGAATATGGATGGACTCAAGAATAATGTGCTTGAGGAATCACCCAACAAATGCATAGAGATTAAGTCAAGGCAATAGTGTTGAAAGTAAACAAACAAGAAAGCAAATAAACAAACAAATAAACAAACAACTCAAAATAAACAAACAAATAGAAAACCTGAAAACAAAATCAAAAGAAAACATCCTAACAATGATAATGCCCTAGTAAGGTAGATCAAGGATAACTAACTAAGTTTAGAGAGGAAAAATGCTTTTTGATTTTTAAATTTTATGAATGTTTTTAGAATTTTGAGGTATCTTAACTTGTTAGAGAATGACAAGATACCTACTCGCAAAATGGAGAGAGCATTTGGCTTAGGTTGCTCACAAAATGGTGAGAGCATATGGAAAGGGGGAATAAAGTGACCTTAAGATGAATTGAGCATGACCCACACAGTCCTGAAATGACGTCAAGTCATAGTAATTCCATCCACATAAAAGGTGAAGAAAACCAACTAGGTCTCAACAATTTCTAAAATCCGGTAAATGGCCAGTCAAATGAAAACAATGATGGCAAAGTGATGTGGTAATGCATGGAAAACAAGTGTTACCCCTAGTTTTCTTATAGCTAGTTATAAATAAGATACAATGGTATAGGTCAATGATACTAATTTTCCCATAGGAAGTTATAATTAGTAACAAGACTAGTGAGACATTGATTTGCCCATAGGCAGTTATAATCAAGCTCATAAAAACAAACATCGATATAGGATCAAAGATATCTTGCCAAATCAACTGTCACACTAATTTCATAGACTATCATTATAAAAATGGATTTGATTGATTGTTGAAACTTCATCGAAATCCTCTCACAAAAGGTGTGGGAAGAATCAAATGAACCAAGATCAAAATAGGATTGGGTAGGATGGATAAAAATAGGCTTTGGTCTAGATAAGAATGGAATGATAGGATGATATGGTATCACTAAAGATAATGATGTATTGGATAAAATGGGAATAAGGTTGGCCCCAAGTGGTGGGGTGAATGGTAAGATCTATGATAATGGAAAATAGGCATATGTAACAATGGTAATGGTAGTGTGAAATTGTATGGTACATGTTTTTGGCATAGGTGTGGTTTGTGATTCTATTATTCCTACTGATGGGGAGATGCAGATCCTAATCAAAAAATGATATAAATAGAATACTTGATCATGATAATTTATATCCCACACCTCATATAAATAGCTACTCTATCAAGAACTTGATAGATATTTGGTTGTCAAGAATGCTTTTATGATCTTCTTGGTCATTGATTTTGATTCCTTCAAACATCGAGACAAGGTATTTTTTATAACCTCTACAAAGGAAAGTGAAACCATGGATGGTAAATAGGGAAAAATAATGGATGGTAGGATTGATTATGAAATTGAATGGTAGATGATAATGGAGTGAATAATGGTGGGGAAACAAATAAAGATCAATACTTTCAGTCACATGTAATGTTGCTGATGCTAGATTTGACATAATTTTGGTTGTGGTGGGGCTGAAGACTTGTTATCTTGATAAGACCACCAGATTTTTTTATTTTTTGTCTTGAGATTATCCACCATCTGAGTAGGATATATATAGGAAGCTATTTTGATTTGATATTTGATTTTGTCTTCATTAAGCAGTGAAGAAATTTTGTGTTCAGCTATTGGTGCCTTAATGAGGTTTTCACCAATAAAGTTTTCTTGATTGTCCCATAACACATTCATGAAGGTTTCAATAAGGAATGTTGAATTTTTAATTTTATTTTCTTCTATCACTTTTGAAAAAGTTTCACTAGAATATTCTAAGTTCTAACTTTGATTGTCCCCTAGTACCTTCAAAAAGGTTTCACTAGGAGAGAGTTATTCTACTATATGAATGTGGTCTTGGCCTCCTTTCTCTTCTTCAATTGCTATGTTACCATGGATTCAGTTTGATAAAGTGTGATTCTATTGGTCCAAATCGGCATGTGTGTGGGAGATGGAATGCCAATAATATGGATATTTTGGTTGATGGTAATGGCCTATGGAATGGTAATGGAATGGGGAGAGGCAACACAATCCTCATAGAAGATACTAGGATAACTTATGTCCAAGCTAAAGTAATCATCCTAAAAAACCATATAAGGATCAAAAATTTATTCAAATTGATTTGTGTGGCATGTGTAACTAATATTGTAATAACCATGAACATATTCTTCATCTGAATCTGATTCTAAATCTGATGTTAAGACTAATGTTGATTATGATTCTAATGCTAAATCTGATGTTAGTTTAAAAATAGAACCTAACTCTAATTCTAATTCTTCATCTGATGGTTACTATATTATAATTATGTCTTGTTTAATATTTGTTTTTGGACAAGTAATGGCCTATGATGGCAAAATGGGCTCCACAAAAACTAGTTTATCAAAGTGGGACTCCTCTAGGAAGGAAAAAAGGTCCAGAGATAACTCCTTAGAGACTGGCTTGTCAATAGGAGGATCTTAAAAAATAGGAACATGGTTAAGGTAATGATTTTCCCAAAGGAAATTATAATCACTAAGAAGTGACTCAATAAAGACTGACTCATCAGAGTGAGACTTTTCGACCACTAGTACAAGATTAATAGGCAATTTATCACAGGCTAACTTATAACAAATGGTTGATTTAATAGAAACATATCAGATTAGTTGGTTCTCTTTGCCTTGGTTTTAAATGAGTTAGAAAATACCAGTTCTAAACATATATTTGTTTTCAAAATATTGGATCAGTTAAGGTTTAGTTGGGATTGGTACTAGAGGAATAATGGCCTATGTTTAGTGTCAGGGGATCTCTAGCTCTACCAATTAGAGCACAATTGATTACTTTCTTATATGCAATTAAACATGGAATTATACTAGAATGATAAAGTAGCTAGAAACTTGAGATAGCAAAGAATTTGAGAGACAATACACACTCTTGTATTAAATACTACTAAAAGAAAATACAATAAGGAAGATGCCACTTCTTCCTCCACCTCAAAGGCTTGCCACACCTCAAGACCTTCTTCCCTCTCTCTCTTGCTCAATACAACAACTCTAAAGCCTGAGTTATTATCCCTCCTTGAATGCTTCAGCTGATCTCCTTGACCTTACACCTGTAGATCTCCTTGACCTTGCTTGCTTCAATGCTTTTACTTGCCTTAGAATCAATTACAATACATGCCTTATGGGTCTTTAAATAGGATCCCATGCTTACAAAAAATAGAACTCTAACTACTAAAATTAGAAACACAGCCCGCGACTTAAATTAGCCCCTTAGCATGCAAACAGTCAGTTCAACTAACTAACTGTTTGTGCAACGAACAGTTCTGGACCGCACAGGTGACCGACGCCGGTCCTTGCTTGTCTGGTGCTGCCGACGTCGGCCGACTCCCTGCCGTCATCGGTCTCCTTCTCCACTGCATCTGACCGACGTCAATCATACTATCGACACCGGTGGCTCTGGTTCTTCAGCATCCTTCCTTGTGTCCGCAAACAGTTGAAGCTTTTAGCTCCACACCTTAACAATCTCCCACTTAAAGATAAACAACTGTAACTTGTACCTGTACCTGTACATCATCTATTTTGTTCCTTAGGCTCTGTATCCCTCTTCAATGTCACTCTTGAAGACCAACCACCACGTAAACCTGTGATGCAATACCTGTATCTTATGCCACAAGAATTTTGCTGCTCCCAAATTCTCCATGACATACTTCTGAACCAACTTTGCCCTTAGCTCAGAAAACTCCCTGTATATGAAACCCTGCAACAAGTAACACAATACAGTAACAGGATAATGTAGCTAATATTATCCAACCTGGTAAAGATAAAATACAATGGTCAAACCTCCATTGTTCTGCAGCCTACTCAAGACCATATACCATAGCCTTCTGTCTCATGTGTCCATCCACTCTCTTCTCTAAAATGGGAATCCATCCCTCTATCTAGTGCTTCCTTCTAGCTAACAACACTACCAATAAATACCTGTTTGGTTCTCCAAGGACTCACACTCCTCATCCATGCCAAGCTCCCACTATTTTTGGATTCTACCTGCATTGCTTCTTCCATCTTCCTAGTTCTTGACTATCAGTAAGCAATATAAAGAAGGTGAACAATGAATATGAGGTTCACATACCTTCCTAACCTCCACATGGGTGTTTGAGACTTATTAATTCACCCAACATCCATTCTAGTGACCGATCTAGGCCATCTCCTAGTCTATTTCCGACCGATGTTGATTCCCTGCACTGACCCTGACTGTCGACGTCATTTCCCTGGCCGACGCCAGCGTCCCTCCTACCAATGTCGGTCCTTATGACCAACGTTGGACTTCTCCAGTCCAACCTAATGACCCTGTTGGTTTGCACATGACCGATGTCGGTACCTAAATGACTGACATCGATGCCAAGCTATCGACATCGGTGTCTGTGTGTTCCTGTAAGTGATGAAATTTTCATCCGTGAGCTCTTCTTGGATCATACCTCTATCCATGCTACCTTGCTCAGATTTATTCAGCCCCTGTGACTGATCTCTATCTTTCATCTCCTCCATAAACACCAAGGCTTCTTTGTTCCTGTCAAAAGCATCAAATTTCCTCTTTCTATAATGAACTATATTTGTGCTTTCTAAATTTGAACACATACCTTTTGAATCAAGAACTTCCATTCCCTTCCTATTCTTGTGACCAAGCCTATTAGGCCACATCTTCGAATCTACACCAGAAGTAGAATCAGTAATACAAGTAGACAGATAAAGAGTATCTACTTTCTTACCTCTTGCTAGAACAAGTGCTCCCTTGGTAACCTTCCAAGAATCCACTGTGAGGGTTATTGTGCATCCCTCATCTCCCAACTTTCCTACAAAAATCAGACTCTGCTTCAGAATTGGAACATGCATGACCTCTTTCAACACCCACGTGTTGTCAATCTGCAATCTCAGCTGCACTTTCCCTTTGCCAACTATTTGACAAGGTGTACCATCCCCTAAATAAAGAACTCCAAAGTCTCCCTGTTCATACTCATAGAATAAATCTCTGTTTGGGGATGCATGAAAAGATGAACCAAAATCTAAAATCCATGATCCTACCTGACTATTTGAAGAAAGTATGAGAGCATCCTGCATCACAATATTTGCATCCTTTGCTTCTTCAATACCTGCATGTTGATTCTCTTTATCTCTCAACCAACACTCCCTCTTCGTATGTCCTTTCTTTCCACAAAACCAATAGGTAATACCTTTGGACTCGGATCTCCTTCCCGACCTTGATTTCCCTTGCTCAACCTTCTCCCTTTACCTTTCCCTGCTTTCTGCACTTAGAGCATTCCCTGATGATTCACCTATGCTTCTCCTACGTATTTCTTCATTCAAGATCACACTCACAACATCATCAACTTTTAAGATTTTAGAAGCAGATGCAGAATTACTTACTGCCATAACCATACCATCCCAACTTTCAGGCAAAGAACATAAAATCAAGAGAGCCTTTACCTCATCATCAAAAACAATATTGACTGAAGCTAGTTGGTTTACCAAACCATGGAAATCATTGAGATGAGTATGTACTAATCCACCTTCCTGCATTTGCAAAGTAAATAGCTGCTTCATAAGATATACCTTATTAGAAGCTGAGGGCTTTTTGTATAAATTTGCCAAGGACTTTATCAACTCTTCCGTTGTCTTACACTGTGATAAGCTGGAAATCACAGATGATGCAAGACTCAACCTTATGGAACCGAGAGCCTTCCAATCAAGAATGTTCCATTCTTCATCCTTCATATCTGTGGGCTTCCATGCAACCCCACCCAATGGTAAGTACAAATCCTTCTGGTACAGATAGTCCTCAATCTGCATCCTCCAATGTTGATAATTCTTGCCATTAAACTTCTCCATTCGTAGTCTACTTTCTTCTGCCATTGTTGAACTCCCACTCAATTAGAAAACCCTGTGAATGACCTGTAATAAAAAACAATACCCTACTTCTTGTAAATCATAGCTCTGATACCACTTGTCAGGGGATCTCTAGCTCTACCAATTAGAGCACAATTGATTACTTTCTTATATGCAATTAAACACGGAATTATACCAGAATGATAAAGTAGCTAGAAACTTGAGACAACAAAGAATTTGAGAGACAATACACACTCTTGTATTAAATACTACTAAAAGAAAATACAATAAGGAAGATGCCACTTCTTCCTCCACCTCAAAGGCTTGCCACACCTCAAGACCTTCTTTCCTCTCTCTCTTGCTCAACACAACAACTCTAAATCCTGAGTTATTATCCCTCCTTGAATGCTTCAGCTGATCTCCTTGACCTTACACCTGTAGATCTCCTTGACCTTGCTTGCTTCAATGCTTTTACTTGCCTTAGAATCAATTACAATACATGCCTTATGGGTCTTTAAATAGGATCCCATGCTTACAAAAAATAGAAATCTAACTACTAAAATTAGAAACACAGCCTGCAACTTAAATTAGCCCCTTAGAATGCAAACAGTCGGTTCAACTAACTAACTGTTTGTGCAACAAACAGTTCTAGACCGCACAGGCGACTGACGCCGGTCCCTGCTTGTCTGGTGCTGCCGACATTGGCCGACTCCCTGGCATCATCGATCTCCTTCTCCACTGCATCTGAGCAACGTCAGTCATACTGCCGACACCAGTGGCTCTGGTTCTTTAGCATCCTTCCTTGTGTCCGCAAATAGTTGAATCTTTTAGCTCCACACCTTAACATTCAGATAATGGTAGGGCCTTAGGGAGCATGATTACTTCTATGAGCCAAAGGATAAAGTCTTGAGATGGTAAAAGTAGGGAATTCTGGGGATTTATTTATCACACAATCCAAAGGATGATGTCTTGGAATGATGAAGGAGCATTATGGAGCTTGGTTTCTTGCACAAACCAAAGGACTAGGTCTAGAAATGGTAATGGTATTCCTTGGATATTATAGAGCTTGATGGCTTGTATAATCCAAATGAGGGTTAGGGGTAGCTGATGATTGGATAACAAAAGGTCATCATGAAACTTGATTACTTGCATAAGCAAAAACATCTAAGTCTTCCTCATAAACCATATCATCCCAGTCATGAGTTGGATCATAAGTTAGTTCTTGGCTATGTTCCATGTACTAATTTTTGAAAAGAGGGTATGGATTCGTATCCCAAAAAATATTATCTATAGTTTGATCTTCAAAGTCCTCTTCACAAACCTCTTCATACCAATCAAGGTCTTAAATTATATCGTAAGTTGCTTCGTGACTTTGTTCCCATGAATGATTAATATGAAGTAGATAGAAATCTATCTCACAAACCATATTAGCATCATTGGGGTCTTGAAAGAAGACATAAAAGTCATTTTTTATGGCCATTATATCATAATTTGGATTTTAAGAAAATCTAACATAAGTGTAGCAAGACATATCCACGTAAATGATGAAAGCTCTGAAAATAAAAAGACTTAGAGTTTTACAAACTCTCAAAAACTATGTCCAAATAACAAAAGGTTCAAACTTGGTCTAACCTAGTTGAAGGAGTGGAGATGTATCTCCAATATGGTTTGAAAGTGGAGCTATATCTCCAAAATGATTTGTGCTAAGACTTGGCATAAAATATCCTAATGTCAAATGTCTAATGTCAAATGTCACATGCACAAAAGGTTAAGTGTTTGAATAAAAACTAGCATGTCAAAAGTCTAGGTCAAAGTGTTCCAAACAAGGTCTAAACTAGGAAAGGGAAAAATTGAGTTGCTAGGTCTTTTTTCCAAACACATAGTCAAAAGGTAGGCTCAAACAAATAGGCATGCACTAGGAATTTTGGCCAAATGATGTAAAAAGCTAGACTTGAAATAGAGGTGGATGTGATTTGATTTTAATCTAACAAGTTTGGAAACAAATTTGACATAAACCCAACACATGAAATAAAACATAAACATGATCATTTGGCATAAGGTAGAAGACAAAAATCTCTTTGAAGAAAGACTATGTTTTCCCAAATAAAGACATAAATAATGATGAGGATAGGCTTTAAACAAATTAACCATCAATTGTTTTCATAAATTGGGAAATCAATTAACTGAAGTTATACAAACCAAAAGAGAAAGATATGTGTATCATCCCCATAAATTAAGGCCTAAATAGAAATCAATAAATGTTTGAATCAAAACTTAACAAGGCTAATTGAAAACTCAATGTTGAAAACTAGGATTTGATCAAACAATTTAGATAAGATTGGGCATCATAACAACAAAAGACAATGGTCAAAATGGTATGCCTAAAATGGTTTGAAACAAATGGTTTTTAGTGTAAGGTAAACTAATCTTAAAATAAATTGAGCATCCTAACGATGTAAGCATGCTCAAATGATGTGATCAATGCTATGTTTCGAAAGACTCAAAGGCATAAATGGTTTGACATGATATGGGTAGAATAACACTACCCTTCACAACTTAAATGCATTATTTTGACATGGATTATGCACAAAAAAACAAGTATGTATCCTCAAATAATACCAAACAAAAATAACCAAAATACACTAAGTATAATTGTCCAAATCCTAGAAAGGGTATGGAAAAAATGGGGTTTACTAAACTAGCAAGGTTTCAATCATTCTAGGGGAATTAATTACATAATGAATTTCACATCAAATGATGAAAAATATAATCACAAAAATTGGGTGATCACGGCATTAGCTAGTTGTAAGAAGGTCTATTCCTTTTTACAACCACTACATCTTACTATTCACTCAGTGTAGTGCAATGTCCAAATGCAAATATGTCCCATGTGTAACTCTAAAGAAGCCAAATGAATTCAATGCTGGGAGCTGAAACCTTAGGTCAAAGATTCCCTAAAGAACTCATAAGAGGTAATGACGTCCCCCTCATAAGCTAAGGTTGCATGCAAATAAAGAAAGTATAAAATAGAGATACTTTAAGGTCATTTTCAAGGTCACCCAAAATTTGACAAGTTTTTGAGGAGTCCTTTAGATGAATTTATTTATAAGCCTTGGATAAGGCTACTTGCAATATGAATGGTGATTTTTATTCCAAGGGTTCCCTATAGGGGACAAATGGAAGATCATACATGCAACATTCCTCTCTTTGCCAAAAAAAATCTAACTAAACAATTGTCGTAAAAAAAATTAACAATTGTGCTCAATTTTAAACCCAAATGAAATATTTGGTGGTGTTTATTTGACCCCTTGGTCTTAGTTACAAACTTTGAAAAAATTCATAAAAAAACATCTAAATTATTTTTTAAACACCAAAAATAAGGTTCCTAATCAACTTTTAAGCATGCAAAGGTGATTTAAACATGTTTTGAGTAAATATGAAGCTTGGGCATGTAGCAAAATTATTATCATGTCATTTAGCTTTAAAGCTCATTTTAGCTTGAAATAATAAACTTTGGAAAAAGAGGTCCCAGGTCTGTGTTTTTAGAAAAACATAGTGATCGAAGTCGGTTATTACCATCGATGTCTGTTACTAGCTAGCTGAGATCTGGTTGATGTCAGTTCTACTGATCGATGTCAAATAAGTTAGTAAATAATGTCAATATTTCCTACCAATGTCAGTTACTATGTAAAAACTATGGCAACAAAAAATGGAAAAATAAAGTTAGAAAACTAATTTTCAAGAGTTTTAAAGGTTCAAATTAATATTTTAGAGTTACAAAAGGATCTCTTTTAGTGGTCTAGTCTTAATGAGTGTGCCATATTATGATTTATGAATTTGACTCAAGAGAGGATGGTTAGTATGGTGTTAGTTACAAAATGAAAAAAAAATGAAATAACACACTAATAACATAACATATCTAGGCTTATACACTAGGGAGAGCTTAGTTAACAAAAGAAAATGACAAACAAAACAAAAAAGCAAGGAATCAAATACAAGAGTTCCTTCACCTTCCTTGGATGCTCCAAATGCCTTTGTAGTGGTGGCTTGCTTAGCTTGTGCTGATGAAGTCCTTGGAAATGGAAGCTTGGCTACCTCTATCTCTCCTTGGTACCTTTGGCTTATGGCTTGGCTTGGAATCAATTTGGCATGGTAACACTATTTAAAATGGCTCCTTGAAGATATTTGTGCATTATAAATTTGCACCAAAAAAATCTTTGAAGATATTTGAGAATAATAACTTTTCACCAAAATATCTTAGAAATGATGTTGTGAGGCCTCCTGTTTATAGATTTTTGGATTTAATCAGAATCAACCTTAACCATCCATCACAAGATTGAGATGTGTGGTTGAGGATTAATTCAATTTTTAGAATTAAGTTTGTAATTATCCTCATCATGACATTGGAAGAAGGGGAAATTAAGAGGCATGGAGGGCATCATGGATGGCATTGATGAGGCATGGAGGGCATGAATCCTGATATTTGTGGCATTTATGGCCTAGGGATGTCTTCCCAAGAAATAAGGTTGCCTAATGATGCAGATATTCAATATTCATTTCTAAAAACAAGTATTCAACAAGTTTCCATTGAAATTTTTATTAGGCCTTGATTTGGGTTAATTATCTCTTAATCATGATTAAGCACTTTGTGCATAATTTACTCAAATTGATCATAATGCCTTGTTATTAGTCCTAAATTTGGTTGAATTGGAATTGGAAGTCCACGTTAGATACGTTGGATGCATATTCCCATTTAGGATGTTACAAAAAAAAATAAAGGCACAATTTTTGTGAAAAATATTTGATAGGGAAAATAAATCCAGAGCATGTAGGTGCAAATTTGACATTTTGACTCAAAATGATCTAATCAAAGTTAGCTATCCCATAAATTACATTGCCCCATTTAGTGATACCTTAGCCAAAATTGGCATTTAAATATGTTAGTTTCACATCACTTAGCATGTTTTAGTGTTTTTAGGCCAAATTGTGCATTTTAGGTGGAAACTAGCCAAAACCCTGATTGGAGGTTATCGATGACCAGTTTTAGGTGTCTACAATAATAATGATAAGCCCTATCTAGTTATGATAAGCCTAAAAGCTAAAATCATACATAAGAAAACCTATATGTAGTCATGAGAAAGGAGATAGGTTGAAGCATGAAATAAACTTGAGTAATTTTTTATAGGATTTAAGGATGTGAATAAGGTATTTGTCTGTAGAGGAGGTCCCAAATTGGCCATTTTGGCCTAAAACCATCACTAAGTGTCACAAAATGCATAATTGATCCTGAGGGAGCACCAAATTTCACTTGTAACTTTCATTAGGTTGTGAATGGGATTAAATAGTGTTTTTATGTGTTTGAGGGGTCTATTTACTTCAATATTGTGGCATTAGGAGAGATAAAGAGGATATTTTTGTTATGAACAATCTTTAAGAATAAAACATGTCTTAAACCCTCTTAACACCCTCCTAAAAGACCAATGTGAGAAACATGAATTATAATGGAACATAAAGGTTATATTTATACTAAAAATGATTTTTTTGACCTTATCAATTCTCATGATCACCTGGGTATGGAATTGGTTGGCACATGCAGGTACAAGGGTATATGGAATAGGGCAAAATACATAACTGAAGGGTTGTTTGTGAAGGTGTATAATATAAAGTGGATTATAAATCAAATAAATAAATTTAACAAGACTTTAAAAAGGTTATAAATATATCCACACACCTATTTATGTCTTCTAAGAAGGTTTATGAGCTTTGCAAGTTGCTAAGTGAGCCAAAAAGGAAGAAACTCATTATTTTGCTTGTCAAATGTATATGCATACCTAGAAAACACCTTAATAAACCTCTTTTTAGCATGATGTGCTGTAGGATGATGTTTAATATCTCAAAAAATTATTTCCAAGCATTGAAACTTGAAAATTTATTGGCAAAACACTCAAACTGTCTCTCATACTTGTCAAATGCCTAGACTAGGGCTTTTGACCATTTCATGCTTGACCCATCCGTATATGGTTTCAGGAGCTAAAAATTGTTATGGAGGTTTTAATTTTCATGGGTAAAGTGAATCACACAATTTTCCTAAGTTTCACACATGTGGGAGTGTTTTTGGGCCAAAAGTTAGTTTCTAGGCAAGGAGGCCTAATTGAAGCCTAATCAAGGAGTGAGAAGAACAAAAAAATTCACTTCCACTCAAATTTAGGCTATGAAATATGTAATGGAGATGTAAAGATATAATGGGTCATCAAATATATTATAATTTTTTTAATAACCTTCATACATTATTATACACAAGGAATTTTACATATTTTTAGGGATATAAAGAATGAGTCTAAATGAGACCTTTTGGTGAGAAATGAGTTCTTTAGGATAGTTTAATGACTCGAAGTGAGTTTTTTATGTTTTATATCATTTAAATAGGATATACATGGAGATATAATTCATTTGGGAATATGAACTCAAGTTTTGATCCATTTAAACAAGGCTAAGCATGGGAGATGAAGGGGTTTCAAGGCACCTAACGAGGTGGATGATGATTGCTAATGAGATGCCAATTGGAGAGATTCTAAAACTGATGTAAGTTGTTAAGATTACAGATATAATTTAACTCAACATGGTATTATTTTGAAGAGTTCCACTTGTCCACTTACAAACCAAAGAAGGGGTAGTTTTGAAGAGAAAATATAAGGTACCAAGTCAAGTTTCAAACTTCCATGCCACTTTTAGGAGGACAGAATATTAATGAGAGTAAAATTGTATTATAAGACATTTTTAAATAGTTTCATAACTTATATTTTGATTGTAACTCTCTTTGACACTTGTATCTCTCTCTTCTACACCCTTCTTTCCTCTTCTATCTCATTTATCTATATATTTAGCCTTGATAAGCTACGTTTGTATCCTCTACCTAGTATGGTAAAGCCCTGCCAATTTTCAAACCTTTAATTAATGATAAAAATTCTTGTTGAACATCCTATATTTAATTGTTTCAATATGTTTATGTGATTAGTTGATCTTGTCAAGTGACTAACTTTACTTCCTTGACATGTTTATCCTTTTCTTGTATGCATATTTCATTTGAAACTTCTTTAGAGGTATTTTGAAGTGTCTACATGGAGTGCGAAAGGTTGAGTGATTTTTATTTTCACTAGTTTCATCATATCACCTCTTTATTATTCCTCATAGCCTAAACATTCTTCACAACCTTCATGAGAGATATTGATGTAGAGAGGTAGATTTAGAGTAGTATTTTTTGTAGGTTAGTGTCTTGTTTGAAGTGCATATGTATTTGGTTAGTAGTGGTTGAATCATATTTGGTGCATCATCTCGATTAGAATAGGTCTCTCTCCATTTTCTTAGTAAGTGGTAGTTTAGTGTTTGAGCCTAAGTGATTCATAAAGGGGAGATAACCCTTTAATCTAGAGATTCACCTTTCTGTCACTCAAAAACTTGAGGTGTTTTCATGTTACACCAAATTTAAGGAGGCTGGATTAACCCTCATTAGGGTGAAAATTTGATTGATAAAAAAAATTCTAAGGGTTAAGGGTTAAATGGGAAAAGGTTAAAAATAAAAATATATATATTAAATTTTATATATTCCAAATTGACAAAAAGTTAAATAAATAAAACAAGACTAGGAAGAATAACAACACATTTAACACCCTATGGGAAAGCAATTGTTAATACATTATTTGTGTAGCTCAAGTTTTCTTGTGTGGTCTCCATGTTACCCATGCAATCAAGCATATACATCAAAATGTTCTACACTTATGGTATCCAAAGAAAATAAATTAATTATATTATAAGAAAAATTACAAATATTCTCACAAAAATATACATAAACATTTTATGGGTCCTAATATCTCAAATATAACGTGAAGTTAATCTAAATGTCTAAGTACCCATTTTTTGAAATGACATGATATCAATGTAAAACATACAACAAACATAATTATATAATAAAGGTATATATTGGGCCTTACATTCCCATCCACTTATTAGAGTTCTTCCTAAAATTCATTCAAATGTTTGAAGTATAGTTTTATATATTTTAAAAAACTTCTAGTAATCCTTCTGACTCAATATTGTATTGTCTTTAAGCCAATGATCTTATATCTCAACTAACAGATCACATAGTACAATAAAAATATACTAAAATATCCATGTAAGAAGATATATCAACTCCACCAAAGGGTGATTCATGTTCCAATGTATAATTTTATGTCTAGTTTATTAATATTTTGTTCTTAGGATATGAGAACACATTATTAAGAATGATTTAATCCCAGTTGATTATCACTTAATCATAAGAGCATGTGTAACAATGTACCAAGTGTCATGTCTAAGTAAAAGGTAAAGATATATTTATTTTATTTTATTTTATATGTTAGAGGACCAAGAAGATTTTGATTTCCTTCTTGTCTTAACATTGACTATGTAATAATGAATAAAAACCTCCAAGCACATGAAAATAAAAAGGTTAACAAGAAAAGATCATTTAAAATATTTAGAGGTTTTTAATCATTATATGGTCAATAATGTCTTCTTTCCAATTGGTGGGAACAAAGAATGAAGGATTTTATAATTGAATTTATCATCTTTCCCAAACCCTCACTTAAGTACAATAAAAAGACTCTAGATATTACATCACCTTTGCCCACACCCTATTTCCACAAAACATTAGGAGGAATTTGGACATTGTCTCGATTCCCAAATCCTAATAAAAAATCCTATTAGGATGACTTTGGATGTTATTCTTTATTCCCAAATACTAATCAATCAATCCATTAGGATGAATTTGGACACTCATCTCAATGCAAAAACCTAATAAAAAAATTCACACTAAGTATATCTAATGCACCCCCCCCCCCCCCCGCCAAAAAAAAAAAAAAGAAAAAGAAAAAGAAAAAGAAAACATCTCTATGATTCTTTAGATTTAGGAGGGAACACATGATATTAACCACAAAATTAAAAGACTAAATATCACATTATCTATATAACCTTTTCAATAAGATAAAATATGATAAAAACACCTCCCAAATTACTCAACAAACTACTCAATATGTCCTTAACTTTTCCCATAAGATAAGACTAAAAAATAATTCTCATCTCCTACTCCAACACTCACACAAGGTGAAATGTATCACAAAATAACTAAAAAAAAACATAATAAAGTGAAAATTACCCAAATTCAATAAAGGATAAATGTTAAATCATCTATGTAGACCATCTCAATCCCAAAAGGAGAAAAAATGGATAAGGCCAACCTCCCTATTGAATCTTAAGGATAATAAAGGTATAACATGGATTAAAAACTCAATCCAATAAAAAATCAATAAACTAAGAGCTCTATAATTCAATAAAATATTGAAATAGTAAATGATTAAACAACATAAAATCCCATAACAAGGGAAACCATAAAAATAATATTCAAAAATAATTTTAGAAGTCCCAATCAATAAATAAAATATTTTTAAGTATGCCACATCAAGTTTAAAATTTCATAATTCCAAATAAAATAACACTAAATAGTGTGGCTTTAAAAATCCACTAAGTGGGAGAAGGGAGATAAATAATCACTAAACCAAAAACAAAACTCTCCAATACCTCTATGTGGTATGGATTATACATAAAAACTCCTAATTTCTATACTGCTATATACTTACTAACACGAAAGTGCCAAATTTCATGACATGTTTCCCCTGATAAGATAAAAGCTTAAAAAACATTGAGGCATCATACCACTCTAGCTACACAACCTCTCCATCCAACATGAAGAAAATGAGTCTACCCTACCAAGGTCAAAGAATGTATAGGATTCAGTATAAAAGGTATATGGATTTGATTATAAATAAAATTTCTTGTATCATCAAAATACACTCAAATTGCACCATAAGGTAACTCACAAAACTAGCTGATGTTAGTTGGGGCTCATGATGTCCAACCTTGGCCTCTACATTGACAAATATTTATGTGGCTCCTTTTTCTTAGGCCCTCAAGGAAATACTGGGATAATATATTTTGTTGATTTTGAAATTGATGAAGTTGCTAATATCATCACTTGCAGAAGGGATTATAAACCATAAACTCCCCATTTCACCCATGATATAGAGGTTGATGTTCAAGGAAACCCCAAACCCATGAAAAATTATGACATTATTTATAATATCACAACGATACTTTTCCATATTTCATTCATGGATCTACTTAAGAAATATCATGCTCATCATATGCCATTAATCTATGAATTATGCCTTGGTCATTTTGATAGCATTACACCACCTTCATAAACCTAGATCAATCATATAGATCTAGACATGTATCATTTAGGAAATATTCTAGGGAGGATGGATATTTATTTGACCTTAAGCATCTACTTCTTAAAGCTAATGTGGCTAGAAGAGGAGATATTTCCTTATACCTACATGTTTGTATCTACAACAATCATGCTAAATTAAAAATGGTTGATGATGGGGCCTTGATTAACATAGTCTCTTATTATTTTCTTAAAAAGGTTAGCTATGGAGAAACTAATTATTCCATGACTAGGAACACCCTTTAAGGCTATGAAAACCTTGAATATACTTTAATTTGGACCATATTACTACCTATCACTTTAGGACCTAATATAATGCTTATTGAGTTTTATGTCATAGATAAAGACACAAATTACAACATGATTCTAAGGAGGCCTTAAATACATAGGATGAAGGCAATCCCCTCCACTTTGTTCTAGTAAATTAGATTATTACATTTGGGGAAGGTTTTTATAACCCAAAGTGATCCAAAATTGATTAATGCCCATAAAAAAAATCTCAAGAGAAAGCCAATAATTGAAATTGACTATCATTTTTTTAGATATGGATAACGAGGTCTTATCCTTCATCTAATAAAAACTATTCCATTTCAATGGTGGCAAGTGTCCTAAAATAAACCAATAGAGGTTCTAAGGGCTTAGAAAACAAAAATAATAGGGATAAAAGTGTAGGAATGATGGGTAAAGTGTGAGATAAAATATTAAAATGATATAGACCATATCGATGAATTCAATGGTTGAAATAATTAGTATCCTATAAAAGGATAAATCCATCATGTTCCCATATAACCCACATGGGGTCAATACTTACTATCTCAAAGAACCCCTTATTATATAAGATCTTAATTCCACTATCTAAATCCATCTTATTAGCATGGTGTAAGATTTGGGTCATGAATAAAAACATCCTAAATCACTTGATAGTTCATCCCCTCCATACAAATAGCGAATGCCCCATTACAAAGGATAAAAATGTTTTTCAGACATGAGGATATATAGTGAAACCATTGACCTTCCTCCTATCCCTCAAGTGTTTGAGGGATAAAGTCTATCTTTGATTGAACATATTATATATGTTAACATTAGTTTTGATGAGTGGTAAAAAATCTTTAATCTTAGATATTGTCTCTCCCATAAGAGTTAGAGGACCATAAAATAATGCTTCTCAAGTTTTTAGAATATTTTTCTTTCCCCCACTTAGATATGACTAGATCTATGAAATTGATCATGACTTATGACAAATAATATAAATACCAAAATAATTTTCATGAGCACCCTATCCAAGTTGGTGACATTGTATTAAGAATCAATAGTAGAATTGAAAAAAATAAAAGAGAGTCAGAAGTTTTGACTTAACTATTTAGGCTGATATTTTATTATGAAATACTTTCAAAATGGATTTTTTTGTTTATTCACCTTGGAGGGTAAGAATTTTGATGAACTGGTTAAATATTTACACATCAAACATTATTTCATATATATGTCACATCTCACATTTCCATCTTTACATTAATAAAATTTTATTGTCATTTTTCTTTTGTTTTTACATTTTATTTTTTTTATAGGATGAATAGACAACTATGGATTCAAATGAAAAAAACATTTATTACATCAAGTCATTTCATATTTTACCTTTACCCATTTTTTGTTTATATAAAAACACTCTTAAAATTAGTATGAAATAATAATTTTATATTAATTATTATGAGTACTAGAAACCTCATTCCCATATACATTCCTAAAATATTAGATACCCTAGCCCATAACTAGTCTAGAAGTTTGTCCATGGCAATCCCCTTCTAGTTTACCTATAAGAAAAACACTAGATTAATATAACCACTTGATATTATTTTCCTACTTTGGTCCTTGGTGATGAGCCCTTAAATCTTACTATTTTCATGGGTTCAAGGTTTGGGGATAGGAGCCTTAAAAAAATTGGGAAAATGTTATGCAAATTCAAGCTAAGTAAATTAAAAATCAAATCCACATCTCTTTCCATTCATTGATCCTTGGTGATTAGCCCTAACATATTAATAGTTTTTTGGGGTTATCATAATGGGAATATGTCCTTAATCACCTCATTTAATATTTTTTGATGAGCCCATTTGTCTTCCTAGTCGCATGAGGTTAAGTATAAGGGGTTGAAAAATAAAAATCAGAATCAAAGTAATGAAAAAGTGTCAAATTTTATTTGCAATAAAATTAATAAAAATCCTGATCAAATTTCCATTCTAAAAAGAGAGCCCTTCCCTATACCAATTCCACCTTGGTTGACCATCTTTCAATCTAAGCTTTGACAAATTATATAAAAATAATGTTATATAACCCTAATGAAAATTACAACTATCCCACAACATATAGCAATTAATTTTAGCCCCTTAATCCTTGTGAATATTTTTATGAGTAGCTTTATTTTTTCACCATTAGACATATCCTATTCTCCCTCTACTCCTTGATGAAAAATGAGTGTCACTTATCATGTGGAAAAACTAGCTTGATTGTTACTAGCAAAATAACTATTGACACATTTTATAATGTAAATCATCACATATTATGCATACATTATGTTATTAACATTCAAATATAATTATATTGATAACATTTTATCATAAAATAGATATATATCATTTTATTTCATTTCTATACAAATAAGGTGCATACATTAAAAGGTAAACATTATAACAATAGAAAAATATGCTAGAAATATGTTTAAATTAATAAATGGGCCACACACATATCAAAATGTATTATATACATTGAATTTTGTGTACACTATTTCCAAATTGAAAGGGAAAGTGTGAATAAAATATCAAATAATAAAATAGAGATAACTCCTAAAACACTAGTCATATTACCTTTAAGCAACTTTTAAATTAGAGTGCCTAGGGATCCTATTGTATCTTCTATAGGAGCCTTCAGATGCTAAGTTACAAGGTCTCTTCCTCCTAATTTACTACCTTCTATTATTTTCCCTAACCTAGGAAGCCTCTCTTCATGTAGTCTAGTGACTCAAATAAGCACGCTTGACATGAATGCCAACAATATTGATCAGGGTCTTAACACAAGCTTTTAAAGCTACTATCTAAGTCCTTTATCTGATCAAATTTTGTGCCACATGGTATGTGGAAAAAAATTATTGGTCTTTGTTGTGACCAATCCAACCTATTTCCAAAAGTTCAAATGAGGACCCACTCTGAGCTCAAATTCCATGTTCATGTCTTGTTCTAAAATGAATCAAACCAAGTAGAAGTTAGAATTCATTATCTTAAGTCTAAGTTTTTTATTTAGAATGAATTTTTCATCTGATTCTAAACTAACCAAACTAATTGAGTATTTCCATAATTAATCTTTTAATTCAATTTATATATGAGTCTAAGGGTCTAAACAAACATATTTATTAAATTTAGTCTATGCATATATTTGTATTCTTGTTCTATGACATCCATTGAATTCAAGTTTTCATTTGATCTATTCACTAACTTCACTAATTGGAGTTGCCTAGTCATGTGATATTTTTAGGATATTCACACTCCATAAGGCTACTTTGCCAAACCCCACCTGATATAGCTTAGAAACATCCTTTGTAGTATGAGTGACTTTTTTATACTTAGTCATTTGCAAAAGTTTCCTAGCCATTCATTCACTACATGTCTCTCTTTCACTTAGATATATCATAACATTTAATAGAAAAAATGTAGTTTAAATCCAAATGGATAGGTCTCGATAGTTTTTATTCCATAATCTAGGTCCCAAGCTTAGAGATCATTCCAAATTTTTTCATCCATCTTCCTCATAACAGATTTATTAAGTGACCCATACTTTTTATTTTGGAAAGTATTAGGGTTCACAAGATTTGGATGCATGTTTTCATCTCTCTCTCCCCCAGCTTATGTGCAAAGTTCTAAGTCATTTTAATTTGAATAACTAGGATTATTTCATTTTTATTTATCTTGATAAATATCTATTATTGACTCTAATGTCTAAGTTTTAAACCCTTTAGATAATCATGGATTGTCCACATGGAAACATACCACTCATTTGGGTTCTATAGATAAGAATAAACATTTAAAGGCTAGGTGACCCTTTGGATAAGAGATATCACACTACTTGGCATGATCTCAATCATCATCATCATGTTGGGAAGGAGTACATATTCAAAGGTCAAATATGCTATGGATAAAAATCAACCATACACATGGTACCATCTTGTTAACTCACTACTTAAAAACATAGAAAATAAAATATGAATCCCACAAGCCTTAAATTACTAGGATATGGAAATGTGTTGACATATAATTTAACCTAATCTAAATTCCCAAAGTACTTGCTTCAAAGATAAAAAAATAATTGAAATAATAAGATTATGCCACGTGTTAGCTTCTGACCCACTCATTACTAGAGAGGGGATCAAGGTAAAAAATGTATAAGTCAATCCTAATGGGTAAACAAGAGAAATAAAAGTGACATACTACAAATAAATAAGAATGGAAAAATAAAAAAAAAGTCTTGGTTGTATGATAAATAGACATGTGGCAAAGCAGGTGACTCAATGAAGTGATTAAGCAACCAGAATCAACAATATTATGCCATGTGTTTCCATCTAGAAAAAATGGTTTTGAGACATGAAAGACCACCTTAAAAGTAATATAAAGATAAATATACAATTTTAAGATGACTAGGAATATTTATAAATTTTTATTGAAATATAAAAGGTGAAGTCCACATAAGTTCAAATCAAGAGACAAGTTGACAAGTGTCACAATCCTAAGAAGCTAAAATTTGACACTTATATTAACTTCAACACATAAGTGAAAGATTTGGAAGTGGGCCCAAAAAGTGTTAAATAGAGACATCTATCATTTTTAAAATGATTGAATAGTCAAAGACAATGGAAAAGTTCCATGTCATTGTCCCTTAATCATTCATAGTGCCACTGAGATAGATTGTGCTTGTGATCCTCACACTCCCTACACCTAAGAGCCTAAGTCAAAATTATCTTCCAAGAATTATCTATAAAATTGCATAGGTTTGACCTCATTAACCGATCATTTTCATCTTAACAAAGCCTACCAGAACTTTTAGGAAGTGGTCCACATCAAACCTCTTCTTCTTGATGTTTTTTTAGTGGTTCCCAAAAGTCAATATTATTTGTTTTGGAATGAGAAATCTTCTAAAATAATTTTATTTTAACATTTTAGGACATGATATCCAAGAGTGGGATATTGTGCCTCATGGAGGCATGGCCTCTCTTTCTCTCTTCTATTTATACTACTTTCTAATATTGTATAAGGGTCAGCTCTATTTGAAAATAAATGCTATTGGATTAATGGTAAATTGAATTTTATGTGTAAATGCATTTTTTTTCTTAAAGGTATTCCAATTTTTTTCTATTTTAATGGATTAACACTAATTTTAGAGGACTATAATTTATAATTTTCTATAGATTTCATGCATTAACTAGGATGTGCTTCTTGCTATTTTGGTTAATTTATTTGATCCGTTTCATTTCATTATAAGTTTGTAAGGATATATGTGTATTTAAATATAGACATATTTGTAGTTTATTTATCAAATGATAATTATAATCAACCACTTTACCTTTCTCCTTAGATACTCTCCATGTGTGACTTGATCTTGATCCATCGTGAGCCTTAGCATATAGTTGGTAGCTGAAGCTCATAATGCTTTGGTCTTGGAAGAATTTCTAATGTCCTTTTATTTAGAAGTATATATTACTTCCTTAACCTCTCTCTTTTTATGTTTATTTGTGAATAAATTATCTTTCCATTTCTTTATAAATTATGAAGTGAAGTAAAGTAGAGTTATGAATTTCTACATGTTGGAACTAGTTTGAATACAAGTGTATAAACTTTATTTGTTAGTGAGAAAAGTGGTATTGTACCTTTTGTGGGTAGCACTAAATATCTTAGATATATATTCCATGAAATATATTTAATGGAATTTGATACCTACAGCTTGTTCCTTGGATTGTCTCAACAATAATCATAAAACAAGAATATGCAAGTCCCTCAATTTTCCCCCAAGCTTCTTTAGTGCATCTAACCCTATATGTTCACTTAGGATTGAGATCTTGGATCAAAGAATTGTTGGAATTAAAGGAGGGTAACTAAGTGGAATATTATTTCACATCCTTTATGTTTTCCAAACATGTTACATTCCTTAACACATAATAACATATGGCATTCGAATTAGGGAACCCCTTCCCATTATACAAACAAATATTTAAGCTAATGGCATATTGGAGATTAACTTGGAGATGACTATGTGGATCAATAAATATTGAATTGGTCCTAGATAACAAATAATTTCCACATTGAAATTCTATAAGAGAACCAAAATGGTTAGAAGGAGACTAAGACCTTTCATCACACCTACTATCTCATCCTCTCAATTTCTCCATAACAGACCTCCATCTATATCTACACTTATGTCTTGGTTGTTCATGTCTACTATTTAAATTCCTAGATTTATCCATGATTTACCTAGTAACCTAGAAAGGTATCTCCCAATATTCACACCAAGTTTGGGGTGTATTGCTGAGGAACATAATAACCTCATAAAAAAATTGATCCCAAGATTTTTGAATGTTAAACATGAGGACATTTCCTATAATATTTTATTATTCACTCTAATAGATGTGATACATGATTGCTTCTTAAACTTGATTGAAGGATCCATAATATGTTGGGACTAATTTACAAATATGTTTCTTGCCTAGTTTTGGTAGGTTATTTAAGTGTGTTATACCAATAATTCACTTCTATAAAAAAGGAACCTAATGAGCCAATAATTATTTTTAATGCTAGGTTTTAAAATATGTATAACATAACCACTATTTTGTATATACCATATGACTAGATAACCCTTGAAATCTACAAGAATGCATTATATCCTTAGACTTTTATGTTTCTTTGTAGAGACCCTTTAGAGGTAGATCTACCCATAGCTTATGTTTAGGCCATCAAAGTAGATAGGAAACTAAATCCTCAAGGTATATTGGCATCACCCAAACCAAATGTGTAACCATGTATGCCTACTTTGGACCCATCTTTTTCACTAGACAAAATATACCTATGAAATAAAGTATGCTAGTGACAAACCATCTTACCTTGAGACATGTTACTAATCAAACCCTATGATTCCTTAACCTAATAAATAAATAATTAGTGTCTCAATATCACAATTAGACACTAGTTCACATTATGAATAATGTCTAAATCCAACCCTAATACTCTACTAACGCTGAGTTAGAAGTTATACAATGTCAACAATAACTTGTTGGGTATCCAAATACAAGTTGAAAATAATGGTGGTGAGAGTTCAATCATGAAATACTTACTAGAGATAAAACATCCACATAACCATTATAAAAACCAACCAAATCCCCTATAACACTTGGACTACCATTTCAAGAACATGCCATGCATCTCCCCCTCTTACTTTCACTACTTAACAAATACTGCTTAATGTTTTGAGGTATACTCTCTTATTTATCCTGTCTTGTAACCTAACAAGTTTGTTATCAAATTACCTAGTATTATTAGTTGTCACCCTAGCCTCCCCATCCTTGTGTATTGAATCTGTCTCTCTCTCCCTTATAAAATACCTAAGGAATTAGAAGATTGGATATACATTAAAGCCTAAAATACTATAAAACCCAAGATATAAGGTGTGATTCACTCTTTCTTTCATGCCTTACACTTGACATGCATTCTTTTAGGTGTTTAACCATAAATCTAGATATGTGTGATTATATAGGGTTAAGGGGCATTAATTTTATGCAAGGATGGTGAACTAACCCATTGAGCATGCCAATTTATATAAATTTAGATAAATAATATTATGAATTTATACAACTATGATTAGAAAAAAATTAAATTAAAATTATTTATAGATATTATAATGACTGTGTAATAATGATACTTAGCTAGTTTTTCTGTGATCATACAGGTCTAAACTAGAATAGGCTAGGAATGTAATGGAAGTTGATCTTGAAACAATGATCATATTTTGGAAATAT